>CM074949.1:13222442-13239628 GCA_037577455.1 Pangasius macronema
ATGGCAGCTGTACGCTAATTAGTATTTAACATGAGACTGAATGTGATTGGCTGATTCTGAACACTGCCATATTCCCAATTATTAAAGGGTGTGCACACTTACGCAACTGCATAGAGGAAGTTGTTCTTTTTTCACCCAAAACATTTATGGCTGTTTGTCACTTGATTTTTATATACTGCTATTTTATGATAAAAGTGAAAAAGGTTCTGACATAGTTTAACTTAGTTTCACTTTTTTACTTCACAAAAACCTGCCATTTTAACCGGGGTATGTAGACTTCTGATTTACACTGTATCCGGCATACATTTAGGAAAATAAAATATTAAACACTCACTTCCCACATTACTTCCATCAATTCACATTAATACAAAAACAAACAATAAAATAAGTGACCGTCAGTTTATGAATTATATATATTTTTAAAATGAAACAGATTGGGAAAACCTGGATATAACCAAATAATATGACACATACCTGGGACAAACATGACCAAAGGCTGGTTAACATACAGTGGACTGCTATTGCTCGGAGGTTTTAATTGAAAGGGTTGGAGTTCACATGCAGGTTAATGGCACTATTAGATACCCTCAGATTTATCATTGCAAATATCATACATTGGACTTGACCGACAGAATCTGAACGCTGATAGATGAAAGAAGTAACCTTTTTGGGTGATTCAATCATCGGATGAGCAATCATCGGAGCAACTTACCGACAGCAAGAGATGTAAAGCTCTGCTGTGGGCTGTGTAGCGCCACCCCACCATATAAGGTATGCAAATACATGGAAATATAGTGGTGCAACAGCCAATGGTAAGTTTTCCCAATTTTTACATGAATTTAACAGCACCCACGTCTGAGATCAGAATGTGATATCTTCAAGCTTCAAGATTTAAAAAATAGCTAAGAATTTCTGTCGAGGGCTGGGTAAATTCGTTGTGGCTGAATTCTGGCAAGCAACCAACAGTGAGGTAAAATTGGATTTTGACCAATTTTTTTGCCTATAACGTACTTTGATGACTCTACTTTAAGAAAACATAAATATATTTTTTTAATAAAATGATATGCAAAAGTCTTCCTTTTCATAGGCTTTCTGCCTTTAAAGATCATGTTCAGTAAGGAGCTAGTTGAACAGCCACCATGGTAAAAACAGGCAGTCTGCATGAAGACTTTGCTTACTAAAGACTGCATTCAGAGTCAGCAGCCTGAGTTCAATAGTTACATCAGTATTTATATGGGGGAGATCTCCATATTCAGACTTGGCTTACACCAGTATTTGACATCTCAGGACAGGGGTTTTGCAGTTGCATCTAGAAAACCATCTTAAAAAAACAGTTTTCTTTAAGTCCAAAATAACAAAATAACATTGGAAAGAAAATGCATACTGACAAAGCAGATTGCATTTTCCACATTTGCTATTGCAATATAATGTATCATAAGAAAGAAAGAGAAAATTAAAAATCATTTGGAATAATGTGATAACATACAAATGTGAATTAGGCAAATAAGCATCTAATAGTAGCTCTCTAATATTTTGGAAATATATTAAAGTTAATGGTCATGAATAAGCTGCAGAAAGGATAATAGTCAAGATAACCATGTTAATCTTATGATCACAACAATTAGCAAAATGGGTTCCACTCACATTTATTGGCTTTCAGCTTGCAAAATATCACTTGATACAGCACATCCTATTTTTTTGCACAATGAACTAGAAGTAGCATAATATATTATAGATTGGCAGAAAGAGTAAAGCTTTTCAGATTGTGAAAAGGCAGAAGTGACCAGTCACGAAATCTCAGTATCTCACTTTATCTTGGTCAGGGCTGCGGTGGATCTCAGAAACATGTGACATGGGAATTCACCATGGATAGGAGGTCAGTCAATTGCAGGGCATTATGCACACACACCCACACACACCCACACACACATTTGCACACTCATTCACGCCTATGGATGATTTCACTGGCATTGATATGGACAATTCCCTGGCATGCTTTTAGGAGGTCAGAAGAAACTGAAGAACTCAGAAAAAAAAAACACATAAACATGGGGAGAACATGAGAAACACCGAGAAATCCTGAGCTCTGATAGATGACAGTATTAAAAATGCAAAGTTTAACCAACTGAACAGAACTCATATTAATAAGTGATTATTACAGCACAGATGTAAAAGCAGACAGTGATCAGTAGAGTGAAGAGATGACTATGAGGATTGCTTTTAAATGCCATGAGTGACTTTTTCCTTAGATGATGAGACAGAGACTGATGTTGATGATGCTGATAATCAGAATGATAACACATTTCCTATCATAACCTTACAATTGTTTGATAAAGTGACCCTACTGTAGTTTTTCCATAAGTAGATTAGGTTAGGTGGGGCATTTGCTTGTTATAGCTAAGATCCAATAGCAATGACTTTCAAAGTTATTAAGGGCTCTCTTATAATTATTTCACCGTGTGATTGACTGTGATGGACAGGATGTATTCCCTTCTCACATCCAGTGGGATAGGCTCCAGAAACAATGCAACCCTGAACATGAAGATAACTGAAGGAATTATGATATCATTATTTTTGATAATCTATAAATGTTTTTGTTCTTTTTATATAAAATCAATGATATTATTATTATTATTATTATTATTATTATTATTATTATTATTATTATTATTAATAATAATAATAATAATAAAGTTGAAATGACTAAAAAATAGCCTGTTGGGCTATGTATAAAGTCTGGCTAAAAGATTTTTATTATCATTATTATTATTTAATTATTATAATTTATTTATCTCATTTATTAAATATTACATTAATTGCAAATGAAATCAGTGAGCATGGAAATGATACATACCATTTGCTTCTTGGCAATCAGTGTGGTGGTTTCAGTAGTGATGAAATGGAATATTTATGGAGGTAAATAGTGCTGTATCCTTACTTGCAGGCAAAAGAGAAATATATTTCAGCTCAGGAATTCCTGTCTTTATAATCAAAGGACTATACAAGTAGAAAATATCAGAATTTTACCTAAAGATTCCCAACTTCCATAAAAAATGAAAGCAACATTTAAAAACTACAAAAATGCATCTGTCTCCCTCTGATTCATATACATAAGACAAAGATACACACACATACAACCCCCAACACAGTGTTGCCCTAACATGCAATCGAATTTGACTCATGAAACTTGAAAACAGTAAAGCCCTAGATGTCTCAGGCAGCCACACAGTGCCTACGCCTAAAGCAAATAAACTAGCATAATTATAATTACAACTAAACGCCAAATGAGTCATCCATTTTGAAGTTGTCAAAAATTGTGAATGAATGTGACTTTAATGATGTCTTTGCCATTAGGTGTTTTGCACGTCTTCTGCTTCTCAATCATTGAGAGGGACATTTAGTCTCTGATGGCAAAAAAAAAAACATATGCTGTTTAATGTAGTATGGTGCACGTCAGATTCTGCACATTCCAAAGTGACACTGAGTAGCATAAACTCCATGCATGCAGGAACTCATCTTTTTTTTTTTTTTTAAGATGAAGTACTCCAGCCTACACAAATAAAGAATGTTTAATATTTTAATACTTTATTGGCCCTATGTTCAAATACTGAGAAGAATCGAAAAGTGCTTAAGAACATGTTTTCAGTATAATTGATTTTGGCTGAGCTGTTGCATTTTGTTGCTTGAAATTCACATCATAATGATTTATATGGAGGAGGACTATATTTTTATTAATAAGCAAAACTCTACAGATTGTCCAGCTATAGCTCATGCCATAAATTCCTTCTTGTGGTGAAATGTTTGAGAGGGCCAGAAGGCTACTAACACTCATTTGGTATTTGACTTCCCCTGCAATGGTAGATGAACAATTGGTCATAATTAAGGCACACTGACTGACGTTAAATGAGAAAGAATATCTTCAACCTGAGACCTCACACTAACCATTGGACAGGAAAAAGGAGTGATTTGTATATTACCAAGCTCTAACATATCTCTGTTTGTTCTCTTACATCTGAGATTTATTTTGATAATTTTAACTTTTTTTATGAAATCTTATACCACAGCGCTATTTAATTTTGATTAGAAGGTTTGGTCAGAAGGTGCTGATTATTTTTCTGTAACAGCATTGTTCTGACTGCAAGGCAAATCACAGGTATATATTATTTCTCATGTTCTAATACCTGATTTTGTATGGTGGACACTTGACAGTAAACCTGAAACCTGAAAGTGCAATCTATTTCATTCGCTTCAGGGTGGTAACACACCATGATGTTCTTCATTATTTTCCTATAACAGCATGGCCTTTTGTGTTTTATTCCTTACATATCATATGCCCCTTTACTGCCATGTCACAGGTTTTCAAATAAACAGTCAGTGGCTAAGGAGCCAAAACAAACAAAATGTCAGCAGTATTTTGATCACTGAGGTCACTAAGGCATGTGAGTGACTAAGAAGTTTCACCAATGGCGATTACATATGACGTATATTTGTCACTAACCAGGAGGTCAGTGCGGTAACCCGTGTGTGCATGATAGTTTGTGTGTTTAAAGTGTGGCACACATCTCATACACACACACATACACACACACAAACCGCAGCAGGCGAATGCCCTTGCATGCCTGAGGCCTCCGTACCAGACAGGCCAGCAGTGGGACCTTCCAAAGTCAACAGCAGTGAACAAACAGCACCAAGGGGTTGGAGCCGCAGTTATCAGTGGCACATATTTGCTGAATAATAGGAAGCTTTGGTGTTCACAAAACTACAGCAGAGCTAGCCTGAGTCTGAGAAGGAGATTCAACCTTTCGGTGGTCAGACCACCACTGCTTGACTAATGTGACATATACTGTAAGAAACACTCAGAAACTGCTGATCCCTTTGTTGTTGTTTATTTGAGTGTGATCTGGCTGACATCTAGCCTGTATTCAAGCTTGTCAATCAGTAAAAGCTGGTCAATAATGAATTAGATTTTTCTCAATACTTTTGCTGACACTATGACAAAATAATAGTACTTTGTTCTTGCTGAGCAAAATATAAAAAAAAATAAATACCAGAGAATTTGGGTATGTTTACAGAGCCAAAATAAATCTCGAGGTGACATAGTTGTGGTTGTGTGGTGCTTAAACACGACATACTAAGGTTTAAACATGTGTAAAGGAGCAAGCTAGTGGGCATAGCAGACCAAAAGAATGACAGAAAAAGAAAAAGAAAGGACAACTGTAGCTGCCTGCCGACAAACTGTGACAAAGCTATTACCTAAGTAGACTTTTAAGTTGAGATACAAGGAGACGTGTTAGACTTTGGAAAGAGAATGCAGGTAAGAGAAAAGCAGAGTAAAATGAACAAGTGTTAGACAGATTCACAGAGATGCATGGTGCTGGACACATGTATCACAGTTACAGAAATATAGCATTAATTAAAATATGCCATTGCTTTAAAATTCTAAAGCAGTGCTGTTTCACAGCCAGTAGCCCTCCATTCACCGTGACAGACTATGTGACATTGTTGTGTGGTCTGAAGATACGTCTAATCACCTGCGAGAGTGTTACTATGATTTACTTTTAATTTTTCAAACCCTATTTGACAGTATTTCATGGTCCATATTCTTATAATGGTTTCAATATACGGTTTAAATATTAAATAGTTTATTGTAAACAAAGATACATTCTATGAACATTAAAAGCAGTAATTATCTCTTTCTGTATTGATATACCAGGCCCAAAGCATTTTTCGTTTTTGTTGTTAAAAATATTCATATATCTTCTAAGGCTTGGCTCAGTCTTGATTATCTCTGACCTAATCTGAAGTGCACAGATAAGATAAAGGTGAATGGATCATTACCATATACTATAGAGATATGGTCAACCGTGGGACTTTGGCACAAAGTCAGCATATCTTCATGCAATTAAAGATGAAACAGCAATCTTCATTGCCTATAGTAAATACTCAGCTAATTTGAATGTTACAATAAAAGATGCTGACGTTTCTCTGACTGTATAATTTTTTTATTTAATGGCAGGAATTTAAAAATTCCACATTTAATAGCCTTCCTTCAGTAAAGGCTACATTTAAACATTTAAATAACTTGTCTGTTTTGTCATTGCCTGGTAGTTATTTGGCTTAAATTTATAAAGTAGTGTTTTAACCTATAGAAAAGTATGACAATAATCTTTAAACATTAAAAAAAAATTAAATATTAAAAAAATTAGGCACAGCTAAACACATCACATTCTTCATTTATCCAGGCTCCTGCTATGAGAATTAGCTGCTGCCATTGAAGGTGAAGAGAAACTGGTGGTCTTATGTAATATACGGTTTTAAAGATCTATGTTCTTTGCTCTGGACAGTGGACTTCTGTGGGGAAATCAGGCTTGTGGGATCCCACTGATCCACTAAGGATCAGCTGATAAAGGCCAGGGCCCCGTTTACTCAGTGAACAGGAAATGATTTTGTCGCTCGCCTTTCATGTGCTTGTAATCAAATGGTATCAAAGGGCAGGCAGGAAAGAATACCAGTGATAAGCGTCCCTCCCCTTCCATTTCACCAGTCAGAGGTCTATTTTATCAGTTCGCTTGCTTTGAAGTACTCCATAAGACACTAAAGGTGAACTGGTTATAAAGATGTTTTTTTTAATATTGACCAAGCCAGTCTCCACACAAGCATGTTTACGGTAACTATGCATGCTGTTCAGGTTATCTACCTTTCTGGTCAAGACTAGTTTGAACCACCTACCACTAGTGTAACATTGCTTTTTTGCCCTTTAAAATTAAATATATTTAAATATACTGAAAGCGGCTCTGTAACACTATTATTGAAATTTGATACAATTTGATTAAATGTCAGTACTAAACTACAATTATTTATTGCATTTACTGCAATTATTTGTAAATGCTCTTTGATTGAAGAATTCAGGGTGAAGGGAGAAAATAGGTTATTATCATAGCTATCCAGGACTGACCTGTTCCAAAATGTTTAAATTCATCAAACCCCAAGTCTTTCAGAAGCTTTTTTTCACCAGTACCCTATTTTATTGCAGTCCTACTGTCATTATACAGTATATCACTCTCTCTTTATAAGAGAACTGTACACAACTGCATAAAATATGGCTTCTTTATAATGCTATCTATAAGCATGGCTAAAAACTCCATAAAGACCCTTTCAGACTTTGTATAAACATCCATCTCAATTGGTTGGATCACAGCAGTGCAAGCTCAAGGTTTGAATCAGGTCAAATGCATCTCATGATCCAATCACTCAGAAAACTTGCAGATGTGGTCTGGGACAAAAAACCTGCTTAGTCATTTGAACTGTCCAGCCACATGTAAGAGGTCACGTTTTATTGTGATTTGGGCATTTTGTATAAATATGAAAACATACATACAGTCACATCATGGCTATTCTTTATTTATGACACTATAAGTATGGAAGCCTAGGAAAATGTGGTCAAATTTTCTACTATATAATTCTGAAAAGCAGGCTATCCTGGATTGAAATAGGATTTCTCTTTTCAATTCATCTCAACTAGAAGTAAAGTGACATTATGTTTACATTAATTACACTGACACATGCCAAATCTACCTCTACATTTATATTCTTGTCTACGTATGAGTTGATGATGGAAAATGTGTAATCACTTTGAATATCCACATCATCAATTACATCCATCTCTCTATCATTACCCAAGGTATAATCACTCATGGCCTCATTGTCATCTCTTCACTAGACAATCTCTGTTCATACTTACATCAGTCAGGAAATAATCCTGATTAATTAAGTTCTGTACTGGGCTCATTTACCAAATCAGCTAACAGAAAAAACTCCCATTTCTCATTCATGAAACCACACAGGGTGCAAAGTAATTGCAGAAGTTGTTGTGGATAAACTACATGGCTTTTTTTTTGAAGACAGACATTAAATAATGGGGGAAAATGAAACAGGAGCTACTATACCCAATAAAATATACAGATAGCCACAAATTTATACATGGCTTGAGACACCAGGAATGAAAAAGTTTTCAATTATGTAAACATCTTCTAATCCTCCCATCTCTTCTTGTTGTAGATGAATCCTTTACTATGTGTAGATTTGGACACTTTCTATAATATAATTCTGAAAACGGGCTTCCCTGAATTGAAATGTGTTTCTCTTTTTCCATGTAATATGTCCATTTTATATCCTCTTTACTTTTTCTTTCATATAGCACCTTATACTTAGGGATATCATCTAGGGATATCACTTTGATCTGTCTTTATGATATCATGTGCAAAACAGTTTATTACAATTGAAGATATTTAAAAAGACCAAACAGCAAAATATGCAGAATAATCAGATCATTTTATCACATTCATGGCATTTAATTTAGTTAACTGGAATGTAGGTGGCATTACATCGCCAGAAAAAAAGAAATAAGGTTCTAGATCATTTTAAAATCTGATATCTGTCTTTTACAAGAAACCAAATTATCCAAAAAGGGGACAGTAAACTCTTTAAATTGTAAACTGATTTTAATTTCACATAACTTCAAGAATTTTCTTCAACAACAATCATCATCAGAGATTTCATTACATTATTTTAATAAACCAAAACAGGTCAGATTATCAACATCAACAAACTCAAGAAAGTGCCACTCATGAGGTTATCAGTACATGACATTACAATGTATGAACAATTTAGTACTTACCTATAGCTGGAGATTAGAAAATCCATACTTGAAAGAATATATCTTTTTCCTCATCAAGCCACCATTCTCACTCCAGAGTATGTTATTTTCTTGTAAGCAATTCTATAATCCCAGTCACAAGTGCTAACAAAATAAATCCAATTGTCAAAAGGCACTTGTGTTCAAAATTGTCTTTTGTTTTTGATTTGCATGCTTATTGTGGGACTTTTTATTGTGGGGATGGTGGCAGGTTTAAAACAAAAATATATTTTAAATAAATATTTATATTTTAAAAATGTTTAATCTTGGTGAAATATCTGGCCTATTTAAGAAAACAACATCTTTTTTAATATTGCTTTATTAAGGAATAGGAAATCATTAAAGAATAGCAACTTACTTTTAAGCCAACAGGACAAGACTGTAAGAAACATTACACACTTTGATAGTATTTGCTATATTAAAGCTGTCGAATATACAAATGGCCAGAAAGCATGCAAATGAAATCTCCACACATGAGCTTGAAACTACTGTCTGCTGCACATCTTGAAACACAAAATGTATTAATCGACTAATTTTTTTTCGATGATAATACCAGTTCTGAACTGGGCCTTAGTCAGGTTAATCTGCTTCTGGACCTTTCAGGGTATGTTGGTTTGAAATCAAGAACTCCTTATAAAAGGCCTAGATATGTTGAGTTTGAAATAGCAATTTAAACCCCAACCCTGGAAACAACTGTTTAAAATGTCTCTATTTGTTCTGGTGTAATCATGATGTGATGCCATAACATGGCTGAAGATGCAAGTTTCTGCATGTGGGGAGAGAACCAAACCATCCTAATTATACTGCCACTGTATATAACAAAAGCCAAAAATATTGAAAGCCAGTACCTATGACCTACTGAGGGCAGTCCTTGCCTTGAAACACTCTAACTACAGGTATTGCTGTACTATTACTCTCATCCTCTTCTTCTTGAGGGGAAAGCTTTACAGCCTGCTTACTCATCTCGTCTCAAGTGGGGACTTTGGGCTGTGACAGCCCAATGGTGACAACATCAATCAGATAGGAAAACTGAACGCTAGCTGTTCTTGACCCAGGGAGGGGAAAGTGTGTCGGCTCATCTAATGAGCACACAAGCTTGGCTCCTCAAGCTGATGCTGCAGAAGGACATCCACACAGGCTTGAGCTGAAGATGACTTGGGTTAATGAGGGCTGGCTGAAAGATGCATCCTGCTATCTACACTTCACCGTATTATGTGCTGCTATAACTGTAATGCACGGTGCTTCCTCTGTGCTGGGGGAAGTAGATATAGTGTAAGGTGACAAACTGACAAGAAATCCACAAGAATGTTATCCACAAGAATTTTAAACCAAGCTGAGGCTGAACCTGTGCATCAAAGAATTCATTAAATTAAAAGCTAACACTTCATAACCCATACATAAGCATTACAGAAATATTTTATAAAGCAGTAGTAGATGATGTATGTATGGTTATGTTAAAACTGTCAGATGACAAACTTGTTTTTAAAATTAAGAATATTGATTTATCTTTACAAATCGCAACCCTCAATTACTATTATTGTGTTTAATTGTATGGTATATACAAATATAATAACTGTGAGAGCGGGATTACAAAAAACAGTCCCACGCACATCTCTAGTTGAGAACAGGAGTGATAAGGAACTGTCAGTGCCAGAATTCACAGAGAGTGCTGGCATTTTTACCTCTGGGGTTCTGTTTTTCTAGCATTTTCCAGTGTTTCTGGGGGTGTAGTGGTAGGGTTCATATTTAAAAATAGAAAATCTGGTTTAGGCCATGGCCACTTCAGGTTAAAATCTGAATACAGACACAGATACAAATATGAATCTGTATCTGTAAAGCTTTCAGTTTTCCCATCTTTGATTGATGTTGTCTCCTTTATGATATTAAAAAATTGGTTACTAACATTCTATACATCATAGTCATTGATTAATTTTAAGTCCAAAGTGCTATAGTACATTGCTAAAACAAGAAGAATTATATCACTTTCCCATTACTTACTTAGACTGTACTTAAAGTGATTATATTGTTGAGTGCTGAACAGAAATAGACAGTGGATTGTGTTACACCCCGATAGGTAATTATTTTTTCCAATTATGGAAAGTGCTTGAATACAATGCTGTTCAATTGCTGAAAATTTGCTGTAAAGTCCAGTACAGGTGTCAGTGATGAATTTGGTGTGGGCAACCTATAAAGAAAAATGAATCTGTGTGTGTGTGTGTGTGTGTGTGTGTGTGTGTGTGTGTGTGTGTGTGTGTGTGTGTGTATGCATGCATGTGCATGAAAGATCTGGGCATAAAGCAGCTCCCTCCCCACAGCCCGGTTCCCACAGCTGGGCAGGGCTCATTGCAGGGCTAGGGAGGGAGGATACAAGAACCACAAAAGCCCTCAGGAATGCACTTCTACTGGGATTCTGAAAGGAAGCCAGTCCATTCCACTCAGACCAGGAGAAATTTGTACATCCATTGACTCATATAAATATGATATTGTGTTATTTAATTTATATAATGTCCTACACACAGTTGAATGACATGACAGATAATTAAAATGAATAAAAGGCACATTTTAAACTGCACTTTTAACTACTTAAGCTGCACTGCTGGAGATAAGTGTAAGCTTCTAAGACTCATTCATTCTTCAGGTTGTGGACAGTGTCATGGTCACAGTGTTCAAAAGAATACAGAAGATGGCTAATTCAATATCTACCACCATGAATGGTGAAGAATGCTAAATAATTTTTCTGAAAATCAATTTTTGCACTGAAACAGACAAGTAATCTCAAAAGTGAGTTTAACAGTGGATTTTGATTTTGCTTTCTGCCACAAAAGAAAGAAATATAAGTGGAGACCTTGGTATTTCTCCATCTTTATTCCATTCAAAGCTATCCATCTCTGTGTCCTTCTTTTTTGAGGTAGAATTATCTTCCAGAAGTGTGACATTGTTTCCCACGCTGGGTGCTGTGAGGTTATTAATGTGTGGGCGTAGTTTCGACCAGTCAGGTAAGCCAGGTTTCTGCTAACTTGACTGCATACCTTTGAGCCATATCGGGACACACAATGATCTGTGGAATTCTCTGCATGCCTGTCATAGTCACAGAGGCGGCACTTTTAGAGAAAGCAAACAGAGCTAACCCCCTTGGTCTAATCTGTTTTTTGCATTTGCATTTGTCAGTCAAAGGTCAGATCTGTCACCATTCGGAAACTGCTGGCACACTCAATATAGACCACCTAATTCCTTCTTCCCACTGTTATCATGATGTATAAAAGCAGCTGAATAGACTAGATTAAAATGTCTGGATGTCTGTGTAACACGTTTATTACAGAGCCTCCTTCATGCTGAGCCACTGCCTTTTATTCATTTGGGAAAAGACATTTTACAGACAATTACAGTATACAGCCTATTTGAAAGATAGATAGGTAGATGTGAAGTCTTTCTGGCACCTCCTGCTCTCCACTGCTACAAGAGTGGGGATATAACAAAAATCATATTCTCTGAAAACCGAAACTTAAATGTAGGTTTTTCATGATGGCCTCATTATTATTCATAATTATTTATTTTAGTAAAGCCAATATTTCATGAGAAAGATTGATGAAAACCCCACATTCACCCATTCAGCCATTAATACTTTCTTTCATTACTAGTGTTTTGGTTCCATTTCCCTTAATCAGGCAGCTATGGCACAAAAAAGGTTAATTTTCCATTTTGCCCTTTCGCTTGACTCTGAAGGAATGTATGATTAGCCTCTCAGCTTACATCCCACAACCCACACTATAAAATCACTTCAGTAAAGCAAATGTTAATTTCCGATACCACTGTGCAAGTCATCAACCAGTGTTAACACCTTGGTCAATTGTAATGATTTTGTGTGTTAAATAGTTAAGCTTTATTCAAATAAAATTTTAATATTGTTTAGTAATAATAGCTATGAGTGCATATCCAGACATATTTGCATTCTTAAGGCATTTGTTTATTGACAATCATTAATGAAACACAAAGAAGAGCTCAGAATAAAGCAATCTTAGGCTATCCATTGTCAGCACTACAAAAAAACCTTACAGAGACAAGTCCCCTTTGCTCTCACTCCCCTCCTTTCTCTCTTAGTCTAACACTCCATGGCAGTGATTGAATCGCCCTGTCCTTTGCTGTGAGGGCCTACCTTGTTTAATCCTTTACGTGGCGGCTCACTCTGTGAGCGGATGCTGTGTAAACACTGCGGGTCCTTGATGTGGGAGCTCTTGGGGAAGAGAGCAGGGGCTGGGGTTATGGAGTCTCCCAGCCCTTGGGAACAATGGGCCTTTAGAATGTAAGGGCACTGGTGCGCTGACCCCTGCAAATAAGAATCATGTTCTGGCATTCCAGTCCTGATTGGCACTTGGAGGCTAGAAAAATCTCAAAGGGATGTAGGAAATGCTACTTTTGTAATTGGTTATATATTAGCAGTGATTCTTTTTTTCAATGAATAAGGAAATTCCTGGGAAACACATTTTAAAAGGCAGCTTGCTATTCCATGGGAAGAGGTTAGTCCAAGAACAAGAAGGGGAGTTAACAGTTAAAACCTCTGGTGGTCACAGACAGAAGACAACTTCTGTTACATATTTTCCTTTTCTGTCTTTATTTCATTCTCTCTCATTATTCTGATTCTGTTTGTGCCATATAAAATGAAAGAATACAAAACCTCCATTAACATATAAACACACAGGCAGTCACAGAGCAAGTGAGGAAGAAAGCCACCTATATCCTTTCTTTGAGATGGAGAGTAGTGTGATAAATGCATAGCATCATTTAAAGGAATGTGAAAGAGATGTAATGTATACATAAATAGTTAATTGTTCTAGTTTTTAGTTCAACACTAACAGTCCATATGTAATTGGACAGTGAATGGCTAAAAATGGGTCATAAATTACCACAAAATAGTTGCTAACATTCTGTACATCATAGTCATTGGTTAAATCCAATGTGTTATAGTACATAACTAAAAGAACTAGAATTATAATCACTGTCCCATTATGTACTTAGACTGTACTTACATACAGTGATTACCTTTGTCAAGGCACTGCATTTGCAGTTTCAGTAATGACTTGAGATCACTGTATTCAAGTATGAAAAGGAGATAATCAAAAACACAACTGGCTGCTTTTGCATTGAGAGGGAAGGACAGCAATGTTAAGGATTGTGACAGCCAATCAGTCACCTTCTTAATCACATGGCACTTAGAGCATACATATACTCCCCTCTCAATACATTACGGAAATGGCACAGAAAAACCATGTGCTAGCCCCTACCACACACATTAAATGGACACTTAACATGCTGAGAGCTGGATAGGATTTAATTGAGAGGAAAAAATTTTTTTTACCTTAGTGCAAAAAAAAATAAATAAATAAAATAAATCACAAAACAGCTTTTTCTAAGGGCACCTGGGAAGCAAAGCCAGCCCAGAAATAGTGATACTATCACTAAGCTCAAGTAATGCACATGAACACACTCACACACACACACACACACACACACACACACACTCTCTCTCTCTCTCTCTCTCTCTCTTTGATATGTGATCTAGGGGGAAAGTAAAAAAGCAGATCCATCTTCTCGTAAATTAAACAAAAGTTGTGACATTCCCACTGACTCTCCTATTAAATCCTAAACAAGACATGGGAACCAACTTAGACAGGACCAACCACAGACCTACCCTCCTTCTTCTAATGCCTTGTCTCTATAAACCCCTCTTGATGAGTAGGTCATGCAGGCCGAGCCAGTCGGGGAAGTGGCTGCCTGTCAGCATCACCTGCTCCACGACCACACCAATGAATTATGACACCCTTGTGCGGGCTAACAGAGGACCATATAGGGCAGAATGAGGTGAAAGCAATGTAAAACATGTGAAATCAGGTCTGGAATTTCACCCCTCCTTGTTTCTATACAGGGGTGAAATTTGATAAAGTTAGATAACAGGACAGCTTCTTCCACTGTAACAACTATGTATGTTAAAAGGGCTGTGGATAACAAACTAGGTAGGAAACCCACTGATAGCATGACTACACACAGCCATCACTTGGGTTCATTGGGAGTAAATTACTTGAAATCGGACATCTGAGTGAGTCCCATTCAAATGGAGACTCTTATCAACAGAAATATGATCTGTTCTAATCAGCAGCCTCACATAGCATAACAGGAAGTAAGCTCAAATGATCAGAGATGCAGAGATATGTGAAAGATTTAAGCAGAAAAAAAAATCATATTGGTACCTTCAAAAATAGAATGAGCTTGGCACATTTGTTCTAACATTTTCAGATCAACTTGGCGGATGTCCTGAAGGTTTAGCTTGGATTAGACACTGCTGTTTTTTTCCTGTGAGACTTTATTGAGAGATGCAGGGAACGATGCTTGGAGCCTGCTGTCATATATTTACTAAAGCTTTAATATGATTTAAAACCACCTCCCCTGATTCAGGTTCATTCCTGGCATTCCTAGGGCAAAAGCAGAAAGTGTCCATTTGTCCTTAGATTTATGGTCATTTTACGGGTCTGTGAATGAACTCTGACATCTTGGGAGAGCTTTTAAAATGCCTCTGTAATCCCTTGTTTGAGCTGCCTGGAAACATCTTGTCAATGCCTATCAGTGTGTAATTACTGATAGCTCATGTGGTGGCTTTAGATCAGTCAATAAAACAAGCAGGCAGCAAAATAAAGAAGTGTGTTTTGACATAGTTCAAAATCTGTTTTGTATGGAGGTGTTGTGAACCTGTCTTGTTGTGGGAAGCTTCTCAGATGGCCACAAGGGCCAATGATAGGTTGCATGACATAATGACTCTTAAATTAATCTACTTTTAAAACAAATAGTGCCGCTATCAAATATCTGGCCATGAGAAGCTGGGAAAGATCTGTTAGAGCATAGCTAATGGAAGACAAAAGCTCTATATACACACAGTGCACCACCATTCCTGCCTTTACTTAACCCTTATATGTCTTAAGGACATGCCAAGGGATACAGGTTTAAGTAAAACAAAAAACAAAAAACAAGATAACTGGGGATGTGAATTGACATGTCCTGTTTACACCACAATAAATGTATGAATCCTGATGAGTGCAAGCCTCTTAAGCATGCCGGTCAGCAATGTGCTGGGCTGGAGGTGTGTGGGATGTGCTGAAGGAAAAAATGTGAGCACAATACAGAGAAAATGTGCCTGTTTACATAATTGTAGAGTCAAGAAGAAGAGTGGAATAGACTAATGTTTAAAATATGGTCCTACATTTGGATTGTGATTTTCTTAGTGAAGAGTACATACAAGAAATTAATCAAGTGTTCACTGAACATTTAAAAACATTGCACTGACATTAGAAAACTTCTGAAGGAATGAATCATAAAATAAAAACAGATATTTCAAACAATGACCATCTCTGCTAATAGCCCTTTTCTGCATTTTGCTGACATGTTACCTGGTACACAAAAAACAGACACCGTAATACCTGCTCATATGAATGATGTAACACTGTGTCACACTATCTTCTACACAACATCGCCATCACCTGTCAGCCCTCCAAAGTGCATTAGCCCACACTCGAGCAAACAAAAATCAGCTTCCACACAAATGCAACGACACAAGTTGCCTTATAATATGTATGTAATCTTGCATTAACATCCGTTCATTAATATCGGTATATCTATGTTTATTCATTGTCTTTGAAATGTTAATGCAGATTATGTTCTTATAGCCACTAGTTCTGGTTTATCCACTAATAGAACACTAGCATAAGCAGATATGTAGAAATAGAAAAAAAAGATTATTGGTTTAAAAGGTTCACTGAGACCTTGAGTATTTAAAATGATACCCAATGAGTGACTTTTGTGATCAACTCATCAATGAACTCATGATTCTGATTTTAAAGTCAGTAGCTACCAGGATAACTGTAGGGGTTTGTGTATGTGGACATGTATTTATCACTTTAGAAGGATCTAGTATTCTCTTATTGACGAAAATATGAGACTATTCTGATGAAATTATATATATATATATATACAGTCACACTTCTAGTCATTTAGCTAACAATGTCTACTAATGGTGACAGACCTGTACAAGTTTGACCAAGGGAATAAAACTGGGGTGATTTTGCCACCTAGTGTTCAAGAAAGAATCGACACAGTTTCACCCCTACATTTACGCTGAAATATAATTTTGCTTAGTGGCTCACAGACCCATTTAAATAACATAATTTCCCTAAACAGATAGTTGTAAGTCTGTGCACTGCAGTAGTTGTTATAGAAATACAGGTAGCATGCTACTATAAGGAAAAGCATTAATGAATCATATCTCTATTTCTGACACTTACTGTACAGATGAAAATATATTCTTCTGATAACATTTCATAATACATGAGAGTCATGTGTCTATGTGATTCTGAAGTGACACTGATGTTTGCGACACACACACACACACACACACACACACACACACACACACACACACACACACACATATATATATATATATATATAT
>CM074949.1:13239728-13242228 GCA_037577455.1 Pangasius macronema
TATATTTACAATTGTCACTTTGTCCAAATACCTTTGAGCCCCTGAAAATGGAGGTACTTTGTTGAAAATGGCTGTAATTTCTAAATGGTAAATGGCATGTTTTTGTGGAACCTCTTATAATAAAGCTGAAAGTCTACACTTCAATCACATCTTGATTGTTTTATTTCAAATCCATTGTGGTGATGTATAAAGGCAAAATCACAAAAACTCCATCATTGATCAAATACTTCCGGACCTGACTGTATGTATAGCTGGTATTACTTGGTAAATGATATCCTTTGATGCAAGTGTTTGAAGATTTAGACATACTAACATTACTGGTTTTCTCCATTAGCTTTGCAGCTCTGCAAAATTAAATAACCACATTTTAGACAGCAAGCATGTCTTGACTAATCGACTACATTCAGGGTAAGGAAAAATTGTGTAAATTTTATTTTTGGCTTTAAGTGGTTGGGTAATGGAAAATATTGTTACAATGAGCGAGGTGAGTGAATTACCACTTTGTCAGTGCTGTCCTTCTTTTACAGATGTCAGCTACAAGAACTTGTTTATAAATGCAGAGCTACTACACACAAAAAGAAATTAGGTACATTACAGTGCACACATGTTGATGTCTTCTGTTCAAAAAGTGACCATATGCATCTAGCTACCTAGAAAAAGGAGTGGCTCTGGAAAAGTACTGAGGTTTTTTTTTTTTGGACACATGCCTGTCTAAACTTATAATAGTAAAAATAGAGTTCTCACATTTTTGCTGCTTGTTGATTCTACATATATAGCATCAGCTTTATTTACTGTGGCGGTACACAGTCAAATGTTCAGCTTGTTATTATTAGAAAAACATGGTGTGTTTGTTCCTGTGCAGAAAAGGGAACATGTGAGTGATAATATGACTTGGTCTGCTTATCATCCACATAAAACATGGTATGTATAATCAGATTGAGGAGATGTTGGGTCTTCGCATTAGTAGAAGAATTTTTGAAGTGCAAACCTTAATCACACCCTTTAAAGGAAGTTACAGCACTTTTTAGCATTATGATTTCCAAAGCCAGCACATGAATAATGGCTTTGCATGGCTGAAGGCCAGAAATGAGTAATGCCAGTGAATAATTGTGCTACTGCAGAGAGGCACAAAAACACTATCCACAGATGATGTACACACATGAATGTGGGAACTCGCTGTGTGTGACATTTCATTGGAATGGAATGGAAGGACTCCAAGAACAGAATTGGCAGTGCTGCGTCTGATTTTGAGGATGTTTCGTGGAAGTGTTGATTTTAAATAGGTTTAATTGAGCATTTCGCTTGGAGTGATTAATGAAGCACTTCCACAAAAACACAAGAAAATTGACTTATGACTGCACTGCTTTGTTGAACTCCAAGAACTTGGAAGTGCAGTGCCATTCTAAATGTCATTCTTTAAACACACAAGGTGCAAAACAGAGCAATGTTAGGACACTACTGTAAAACCCATAAGCCAGAAAAACGTAAAATAATCCTTTTTTATAAAATACCCCGGCAGAAATGTTTTATCTTGAATTTGGTACTTGTTATTAACTGTCAACAAAAGAAGTCAAATCTAATGACATCAGCATCATAAGTGAAATAGGGCATTTCCTGCAGCACAGTGGGAAACGTTTTTATAGCTTTAGAAGCATTCAGGGTTTCTTCTCTTTTTTCTTCTACTGCTACTATATTAAGTGCTTTTTGTTAGCCCCAAATTCAGCATTGTCTTGAGGGATTGTTTATCATGTTCACATCTGTCTGCCTGGTACCCCATTAGGGAAAACCACTGCTGAGAACTCTTCAAACAACCAATGCTACCACCCTTGCTTTTGTGCGAGTGTGTATTTCCCAAGAGAAATCTAAACTTCTAGACAGAGCCAACCAAATAGTGTGTTCCCCTACTGGAAGTGTCTGCAGTGTTCTGTTTGAGGGTGGTACGGTGGCGCAGCAGGTTGCTGCCGCACAGATGAATGAATGGATGGATGAATGGATGGATGGATGGATGGATCACTGGATGAATGGATTGATGTTCTGTTTTGATATAAATGAGATACAGACTGGTGACAAATTAAAGGAAAAATAAAATTAATAATAAACTTAGTAAGGTTTTGGGACACAACAAGCTACAAGAACAGCTTCAGTGTATATTGGCATAAAGTCTACTGTACTGGAAGAACACAATTCTTCCAAGGGATATTCCCTCAGATGATGTTTTCATTAACAACTTAGTGTTGATTTGCAGAGACCCTTCACTCCAAGGTAACAAGCATAACAGAGCCACCAGCTTTCCTTTAATTTATTACAAATCTGTATGTAATAAAGTCATCATACTACAATTTCAGTCAAATTTACTTATTAATTGAGCAAAGGGACATATAAATAAAGAAGATGGTTTACAAGTCTAAAACTAAACAGAGAACCCAATATTATAACTAAAGTCAACTGTTTTTGTAACATGCTGATGTAGCAGTGTATGCTTGCGTCAGACAGGATGTGG
>CM074949.1:13247228-13256850 GCA_037577455.1 Pangasius macronema
GATGCTGGTCTGAGACTCACCAAAGCACGGCAGCCGTCAACCAAATTGTCAAGACAGAGCTCTCTCTCCCGAGCTGCTCGGCCTGAAGTTAATGAAAAACCAGAAGAAATGCAAAAAGATGAAGCCAGCACTAGTCAAAACAGAAGGGTGTTGAGCCGGACAAGAGGCATGCAGGGTGGGTTGGGAAACCTCCAGAGGGATGGTGGTGTGCCTGGAGCAAGGGCTGCCCTGTCCCGCATGCCCAGCTCTGCTGGATCCCCCAATCTGCTGGCCACATTTGCAGGGAAAAATCGCCTGCTGGTCATCTCAGCCCCTCATGAATCAGACGGCTATTACAGGCTAATGATGAGCCTGCTCAAGCCGGATGTGTATTGCGAGCTGGCTGAACGACATGTCCACCAGATTGTGATGTTTCACCAGGAGGGCGAGATGGGTGGGAAAGTCAGACGCATTACCAATGTGGGCAAAGTGATGGAGGAACCTCTGGATACAGCACTCATCCCCCGACTCATGAACTTTCTCAAGTTAGAAAAAGGGAAGTTTGGTATGGTTCTTTTGAAAAAGACACTGCAGGTGGAGGAACGCTACCCATACCCAGTGAGGCTGGAGGCCATGTACGAGGTCATAGACCAGTCACCCATGCGAAAGATGGAAAAGGTGAGACAGAAGGGCTTTGTGCAGAAGTGTAAGGAGGCAGGGGAGGAGGGTCAGGTGGTTGAGGGCATCCCCAGCACTGGAACTCAGGTGAAGCCACCCATTGTCAGAAGACCAGAGAGAAAAGATGAACTAAACAGAAGACCAAACCAAGTCACCACCACATCATCTACTACTACAAGACCTACTACTACTACTACTACTACTACTACCACAACTACCACAACAACTAAAACTACCACCACCACCCGGCCCCCTACCACTCGTCCCCCAACAACCATCCACCTTACCACTAGTTCTAAACAGGCCACCACCTTCACCCGGGGAACAACAAAAGCTCACACGACCCCACAATGGGACCCCAACTCCAAGACCAAGAATTACCATTATGATAACAGGGACCAGTCTAAGAAAAACACTATACAACCAACCACCCCCTCTTACTTCTATACCAAAGCCTACACTGCAAAAAATGGAGACAATCGTACTGACCGAAAGGACTATACTCCTATCCTGCCAAGTCAACACAAGCCAAGCAAATCTAAGCTGACTAAGAAAAAGAAAGGAGATGGTGTTCTGAGTAATGCATATGAAGATAAGTATAATGTTGGCAAACCTACAGACTCTTACCCAGTGGAAAAAGAGATTGAGGGTGTTCCCATCAAGAAAGTCAAGGACAAGAAGAACAAGGCAGAGAAAAAGAAGAAAAAGGACAAATCAGACAAGCTGCCAAAGAAGGACAAGTCAAAAAGGAAAGGGAAGGAAGATGGAGGAAAATCAGAGAGGAGAGAAGAGGAAGAGAAGATTGGGAAAAAAATGGAAAAGAATATTGAAAAAGAAAAAAAAGACTACCAGAAGCCTACAAAGAAACCACCACCTCCTACAAAGGGAGCTCTGGCAACATTCTTGGAATATTTTGAAAACAGAAGGCGGTTAATTGTAAGTACAATCACAGTTAATTAATATTTAAGTAATGGCATAGCACACTTTTGTCCTGCAAAATTTGTTCTGAAATCAAGGGCTCACATTCTACACATCTGTCTAATGTCTGTCTTTGCTCTGTGTTAGATTACATGTATTTATATATTTTCCGCTCATTATTTTTTATTCTAGCTGATTACCGCTCCATCAGAGAAGAACAGCATGTATGTGCAGCAAAGGGATGAATACCTAGAACATGTGTGTGAAATGGCTATCAGGAAGGTCTCTATCATCACCATCTTTGGCACTTTGACCAACAGCACCATGAAAATTGATCATTACCAGCTTGGTGAGAAAAATTTATCTGGATTTTGTAGCACTTTATTATATGTAATATATTAAATTATACTTTTAAATGGTTTAAATGAGCACCATGTTTTCTTGTATGGTGTTGGGAGGGGAAAGGAGACACAATCTTCAACTACACATAAAATAAATAATATANCCAACAGCACCATGAAAATTGATCATTACCAGCTTGGTGAGAAAAATTTATCTGGATTTTGTAGCACTTTATTATATATAATATATTAAATAATACTTTTAAATGGTTTAAATGAGAGATTATTTAGGTATATACTTGGGATTATTCCTTAATAATAATAATAATAATAATAATAATAATAATAATAATAATAAGCACCATGTTTTCTTGTATGGTGTTGGGAGGGGAAAGGAGACACAATCTTCAACTACACATAAAATAAATAATATAATATATGCATAAATGACCTTTTTATAGGGGCCTTTAAAAGAGATTGTCTGATTTTTTTTAACATAATCACATTTCAACATTTACATTTATATTTATGGCATTTGGCAGACACTCTAATGCAGAGTGACTTACATTTATCTCAATTCAAGCTTTCCATTCACATACTGTTGAAAACTAAGCCATGTCTAGCAGGTAACAAATGTCACTGACATTTACTAAATACAGCAACAGCTTCATGTTCTCTCAGCTTTTAATTACTCTTCAGTTTGTCACTGAAGAGTACTGTGCCAGAGGGAACTTGTGTTAAAGGTTACAGGCTTTTTCCATCAGGTTTAGTAAGTACCTAAGAAAACCTAGAGGAACAACAGGAATCTATGGAGTCTATGGAATCTATGGACAGAGTATGTGACTCTGCGATATGTAGGTAGTAAATGTGAAGCATTCTATTGACTGACAGTATGTGGAACGGTATAAGAATTTTAGACTTTTTTTTTTTTTGCATGAAACATCATATGTCACATAAAACATGCAATCAGTGATGCCACATTTGATTTTGATGTAAATCCATTGTGTAAATATGGACAGGAAGCCATGCTGGGAGAGGTTTTTGAGCCTTCAGTGCCTAATTGCGTCCAGGTGGAAATGGCATTTGAACATTTACTATCCATGATCCTTTACTATCAACTGTTGGGCTCTACAATGGAAAAAGCCTTATGTGTGACCAGTTCAAAGAGGGACATTTAACATTTCAGTGGCTCTTTGTGTTGCCGATTAAGAGATTTAGAATGATATCCCGAGAGAAAAGGCCCTTTAATCTAACATTTGGCCTTTGGTTGTGAGTAAAAGCAGTATTTTCCAGGCAGTGACCTCATGTCTCAGTGTACTGTCTGTTGATCCTGTTGAAAATTGGGACAGGAAAAATGGAGAGTTTGAGCTCATCAACAGCAAGAGCAAGTCAGTTCTTTGCAGAGCAGCTGTTAAGGAGACAATAAAATATGCCCCAGTGCAAGAAAATGCCTATAGAAAAAGAAATGGCAGATACCACATTCTACTACTAATCCATTTTTATAATTCATAGACAAGGATATGTTAAAGAGAAATGGCTATGGCAGGAACGCCATCTCTGTTCACTTTTCTATGCACTTTTTTTGCTCACATGTTTGAGAACAGCTAAAATAATATGACATATCGTGAGTCAGTAGACATGCACATTTCTTTCCACTTAGTCACCAGTCTGCTGTTTCCTGTGCTTATGTGATAAGGGTCACTTTTAGAGTCACAAGGTGGGGGGAAAGTGAGAATGAAATGTTGGGTTGAAATGGTTGAAGATGAACTCACTTTTTCTCAGTGTACTGGGCTCTTTCAGTGCTATATCTGTCTGAATATGCTGGGTTCTTTCAGTACTGAAAATCATCTGAGTCTGAATCATAGTGTGTTTTGTTCTTTCATTGGTGAATCTGAATCTTAATGCGTTTACACTTTCATTACTGAGTCTGAATCTCAGTGTGTTGGGTTCCTTCAGTGCTGAATCTGAGTATTTCTTGTGTACCAAGTTTGGAACATATTTGGCATCACAGTCTGCCAGCACACTGTTACTGGTCCCAATACATCACAGACAGGACTGAAAGGAAGTGCGTCTGACTGAATGGGCTGTGGTTCAGAAACCACAATTAAAGGCCTCTTACTGTGGGTCTCTGCACTGCTGTACAACTACAGTTGCCCTTCTAACTGGCTACATGCATCAAAATGTACTCTTTCATTTTCTTGCTCATGTGGCTATGATGTATTTCTCCTTGACAGAGTGGTTTATTTATTTATTTATTTATTTATTTACTGTTTTAAAACTATAGACATTTCTCAGTAGTGTATGGCATTTTATAAGTAGTCAGATACAGATACACTGTGCTGCAGAGGATTGTTATGCTTAAGTGCAGCAGTTTGCCTCCTGCTCAGATGTTGTCTTCTGAATAAGGAATGTCCACTGGATATCCATGTGAGACATACTTTGACTTTGAGGTAGGAAAAGCAAACCTTTGGGTTTGGCTGTGTCTCCCTGCATGTCTCCAGTGGGCGGATGGGGCCTTTCACGTTTAGTTTTTATCTGCCTCATTCTGGATACAAGGAAGCTGTTTGCCCAGCATAAATGCCCAGCTATCCTTAAATAGCTGAATTACTTCATAGGTACCACATGGCTGGTGATTTTCCATCTAGACAAAAAGTGATCAGTGGAGTTCTTAAGTAAACCTAACAGCTACTTGCTCTTGCCTGTTATTACGAACACATATTTTATGTTTGAATTGGGCTGTCAAATCCATTGCTGGCACAGCAAAACTGTCATAAAATCTTGTATACTATACTGTGTACTTTTTCTGTTGAGCTGACTAGGTAATGAATTTGGTCTCTTTGCAGAAAATGACAAACCTATGAAAGGCCTACGGCAGGAGGATCTGGTGAACCAGGAGCTCATCACAGATCTGAGGAAAGAGTTCAGAATGACCTACAATGATTTCTATATGGTGCTTACTGATATGGACATGAAATGGAAGGTACGATGACGTCCTTTTGTAGGCATTCCAGATTTTTCAGGCTGACTAAGTATGTTTTTCACACAAGTGCACTGCATTTTGCAGTAACACGGAATATTAGTAGTACAAATATATAGGTCTGGTATTTCTGCACAGTTTATAAATGGCAGATAAAATCAGCTGAAACTGCTTCCAGATTTGACTTTAAACAGGGAAGGGCTACTTTGCTGTGCTCTTAAGTGCACAGAGAGATGACTGAACCCTTTACCCATAACCCTGTAATAGGATATACCATATTCCCTGCTATGTAATGCATCATGTTTACATCATGTTACATTTTGACAGCAGTAGGGTTTTTATCCTCAGTAGTTCTCAGTAGCATGTTTATGTGTTCAGGGTAAAACCAGGGCCCTGCTTGCAGACAGCTGGTGTAAACAAAGAGGCCAGTGTGTAGGCAGGCTGCTAGGGGCACGCAGAATATGAGTCTTACTCCATGTAAAAACTATGCTGAGGTGTGGCTAATCTAATCAAGACACTCTGCACTTTCCCTCAATGATGCAGTGTTTTCCATAAAGCTTCATTTGGTTCATTTACTCACACACATGGTAATGTTGTTGCCAAAAGCACAAGATGACAAGAAATATTTCACTTTGTTGTTTTGAAGCTGGTTCTTGCTTGAATTGTCTGTTTATTGCAATTCACAGTAAAATCTTAAGAATTCTTGTGAAATGTTACACACATAATTTTAAGATTATCAAAAGCACTTTTCTGTGTTCAATACTTCCATGTTGTTCCAGCAATTCTATGAGGTCCCAATTGCCATGAAGGCTGTATTTGGCTACATCGACACATTCTCCTCTCGCATCAGAGAAATGGAGCAACAAAAGCGAGATGGAGTGACATGTAAAAAGGAAGACAAGCCAAGATCATTGGAGAACTTCCTGTCCAGGTAGCGCAGATCCCTCAGTGGGGAGATGACTTGCAAAGAAGGCATAATTGAACCGAGTTTCATTTAAACACACATTTCATTCTGCAGCTGTCTAACTCCAACCTAACGGTCCAAAATGGCATTATTTCCTCTCTCAAAGCTCTTTTATTTTATTTCTTTTGCATTCTTATTTTTTTGTTTTTTGCTTGGTATGATAACCTTTGCTTGGCAGAGAAAAAAAACTGTCCAATACGCAATAATACAGTGAATTGCATTCTTGTATGGGAAAACCTATCTTATTCTCATTCAAGGCCATTCAGATTGATTTTAGCATTTCATTACTGTACTAATGATCCCTGAGTGGCCTAGTCATCCTGGTTACAGTCTGTTAGTTACTTTTATCTGTTTGATATAAGGTTCCGGTGGAGACGCAGACTTTTTGTGATATCGGCTCCCAATGATGAAGAGTGGGCCTATCAGCAGCAACTCTACTCCATGTCCGGTCAGGCATGCAACCTGGGTAAGTCTGTTTCACTAATGAAGTGACTTGTACTAGTTGTTTTTGTGTTCCAGACAAATGGCAACTGAGCTCACGGAATGACTGCATGTACCAGGAAGAAGAGCAAACATTGATTTCCATGAATCAGTCTTGGAGGATTAAAACCAGGTCAATCTTAGTGTCACCAAGCTCTTTTTAATTCTAATTTGTGTAACACTGGGATTTTCAGATGATAGTATTGGCAGGACCATCACTATTGATACTGTGCTTAAAAACCTGTTTCAAATTGGCAGTCATTTCAGATTGCCTTTTGTTCCAGTACTCCTGATAGCAACATTTTACAAGCTGATATACACGACTAGATATAATAGATTGAATATATATAGTTTTCATTGTCTTAAAGACATTGTGATAAACACTTGTGGTTGAAATTTGGTTTTAAGGCAACTGTAAATAGTCAATGTACATAAATGTATAGTGTAAATATGAAGACAAAGATCATGTCTAATGGCATACTGAAGGCTAATGGGAAAAGGACGGGATGCTTAGGGAAATGCATATATTTATATTTCTGACTGTTGATTTAGTTAATATTATGTCTAATAAAATTGTATGTTTAATTGTTTGCAGGGCTTCGTCATATTTCTGTTTTAAAGCTGCTGGGGACTGAAATGTTAGATATGGGTGGAGTGTTGGAGCTCTACCCCATTAATGGTAAGGATTTTTTTTTTAACAGAAAATTTATTCTTCCAAAGAAGTTATCCAAAAACATACCAAATGTGTTGATTATGATGCAGTCTTATAAATGTACCAATTGTGTACTACTGTCTAAAAAGGCCGCAGATTAATGACTCGCCTGTGTACTAAACAGGGTTTTGCAGTACCAGGCTATAACGAAAAGAAAACAAACATGTGGCTAAGTTGGCAGCCAGGTGTTCAGCTCCAGGCTTCTTGGCATGTTGGTGTTGACATGAGCAGCTTTGCTTAGTTGTGCCTTAAGAACAGCAGGTAGGCTTGTGCTGTGAAGCCTGCAATACCTTCCTTCCGTGATTCAGTCTCTCCTATTGAAGCCTCACCCCTGGCCAGCTGGGTGAGGACCACAAGGCTCCCACAGGAATCCTACTTTGCAGAACAAACCTGAAAACAGGGAAAGGTTTCAGCATTGGTCAAACCGCACAGCTGCTCAGTGTGCTTGTGCAGCTGATGTTATGTTGAGTGTCAGGCTTTTGTGTGTTTGAAAAGCTGCTTCAGCATGTCTGAGGGATGGCCTCTGTGATGTTTTTAGATCAAAGCTGTTTAAGTAAGCAGTACTGACTTAGATGCAGCCACAAAAACAGACACAAGATCAAGGTTGAACTCTGAGGACACAATTAGTCTTAGAAATATAAATCATCTTTTTTTAATGTGTGGTAAAAGTAAAAAGCTCTATTGCTTTTCCCCCCTAACAATCTCAATACCTTGAAGTGGCTTGTTGATTTCATTTCTCTTGTGAACAATAGTTTAACACAATGGTTCTCAAATTGGGGTCAGTGCAGTTATACTTCTGAGTTCTTATTGAAGTATTAGCTTATTTGACTGTTCAGTTGATTCGGCTGAAATCCAGACCTCACTAACTCAAACAAGTAGGTCAATAAATAATGTAAACTTCGGTATAATATATTCTGTCAGTGGGACGTCCAGGAATAAAATGCCCTGTTGCTCCAATAAATATCCATTATATTAATAAAAATAACATTAGATTAATAAAAATAAATCTGTACTGAGGGGATCTGTGGAATTTATTTTACAGTTCAAGGGGTCCCTGGCTGTTTTAACAGATGAATAAGTGGATATTTTAAGGCAACATAGCTTGTGACATAGCCAGTTAGCCGTGACATCTTATTGCATCATAACAGTATAATCTTACCGTAGCAGTAAGTGTACATGTGTGATTCTGGACTCATCACATTTAAATATACACATGTTCCAGGCAGTGCAACAGTGGAGCGTGAGGGCTTGTCAGCAACACTAGTGAGAGACATCAGGAATTACTTCCAGATCAGCCCTGAATATTTCTCCATGTTGCTGGTGGGCAAGGATGGCAATGTGAAGTCATGGTACCCATCACCAATGTGGTCCATGGCCAACATTTATGACCTGATTGACTCCATGCAGCTACGTAGGCAGGAGATGGCCATCCAACAGAGCCTGGGTATGCGCTGCCCTGAGGACGAATATGGTTCCTATGGCTACCACCATGGTTACCACAACGGCTATCAGGAGGGATATCATGAAGGATATGGTTACTAAAGGCTATAAAGTCAGTCTGTGAGCCATCCGAAAGAGGCTGCATTTTCCAGTGGACTGAATTTCAGTGTCAGAGGTCACACACCATACTTCCTTTTTAACTATTTTTTTTTTCATTAATCATTTGATTAACTGTATTTTTTTCTTACGTAGGTTTATTATCTATCCTGGCCTGAGGATATAGTGTTTTATGGCCAATGACATAAACTTTTGTATTTTTTTCTGGATGAAATTATAATTATCAGGGCCACAGCTGGGTTTTTGTTAATGGAAACTGATGTGGATTTTTGTTACTCCACTGTAAATCACTGTTATACATATACTGTGTCCTTATTTATAATGATGTTAATAAAAAATAGCTTTAGGTTATCAACACTCCACATTATCGCCCCCTGATGGTTTGTATTAGTTTATCATGTGGGTTACTGTGGATTGCTGAGTCTATGTGCAAAAGGTTTTCAGACACCAACCTTCATGTCCCCTTTCCTGCAGTTAAGTTTGGCTTTTTAAAGCCAGTGTGACCCTATGTTCCCTCCCTGTTCCCATGCCCTAAGAATAAGGCTTATTACTATTTTTTTCCACAGACAGTAATCTAAGCCATCATAACCTTTCACTCTCTCACTCATTCACTCACTTTTAATAGCCCATTTATCCTGATCAGGGTCACAGTGAATCCAGAGCCTTTCCCAGGAACACTGGGCATAAAGTGTATACACCATGGATGGGACACCAGTCCATCACAGGGCACTTTCACACTTATTCACACCTAATTGAAGTAATTTAGCATGGCCAATCCACCTACTGGCATGTTTTTGGGATGTGGGAGGAAACCAGAAAACCCAGAGGAAACCCACACAAACACAAGTACATCGAACTTGGGATCGAACCAGGGACCCTGGAGCTGTGTGGCAGCTCTGCCCTTCAAGGAAGTTTAATTTTATATTACAAAATATTACAGTTTTTATTTTGCACTTGAAGGAAGACATTTCAAACGTTTATATATATATATATATATATATATATATATATATATA
>CM074949.1:13274209-13322637 GCA_037577455.1 Pangasius macronema
AAGATTTATACAATTCAGATATAACAATAGAAGTGAAAAATAAAATGAAACTAAGGTATTGCACATTAATATTGCACATTTTTTGTTGAATTGCTGTTGTGTCTTATGTACAAACTTTTGCAGTTGAGGATAAATAAATATGAAGTAAGTTAAAATTATATTGCAATATAATTTTAATATAATAAAGTGACTGACAGGCAATCAGCTGTCAGTTATTTACGAAGGATTTTTGTAACTTGCAGTGGTGGCTACACTCTTTTTCATTCTGGCAGAGACAGATAGTTAGTACCGTGTCTGCGCAATGCTGCGCGCACTTGATGCTCTTCAAACTTCTCCACGGCGCTGTGGACATAAACATGCGCGCAGCTCGCGTTTCATTGGCTGTTGCGTAAGACCTGGGCACAGGAGAAGAGAATCTTAAGCAGTTGGCTCAACAACATTTTTGTTATATATTTAGCTTATGATGACACGGAGGCAGTAGGTCGTTTTGTCGCAGGGGTGTAGATTTTGCGTGATTTTCCCCCGTTATTTTGTCCTATTTGGTTTATTGCTGCGATGAAACCCTGGAGTAAATAAGTGCTCTAACAAAAAAAGAAGGCGCTGCTAACAGCTAGCTAATGAAGTGCTTTCTACTTGCCGTTCTCTCAATGCTGCTTGTCTCCAGGCGAGGGGAGCTTTGAGAGCACCATGTTCTGCTCTGGCAACTTGATTTGGGATGTGAGGAAACGCTCCATCGGTTACAGCGATCCTAACGTTTTCCGAGCGAACTATTTAGGTAAGACGGCAGCCGTGTTTTTATTTCCCTACCGACGTCATTTTAAAGGTTTTATCTGCGCGCGGCGCTGACAGCTGTCACTTGTGTGGGGAGCTTGGAGAAGAGAAGGGGCTGTCTTGATTACAAGCTCATAGCTTCACTGATTTCTGTCCTTTTTTCAGCAAAATTGCCTTAAGGATTGTTGTTGTTGTAGTTGTTGTTGTTGTTGTTGTTGTTGTTGTTGTGGAACAGAACAGGCTAGCTCATGTTACCTCTCAGGCTATAATATAATGATATATAATCATTCATTAAATACTCCTACTAGTAGTAAGCATGACAATGACCTGCTTTATTGCCATAACATTTTAGAGAAGTATGAGACACATCACTGAATTAGATGCATCAACTAATTTAAGGTCACAGTTTTGACTTATTGGGAGTTAGGGGACTAAAATGGGCAATTGTTTTAAAGGTTTTATACAAACTAGTGATTCAATTCAAGCAAGTGTGATGCTGATGTGTTGAGTCAAAGCACTCCTACTTTCTTTAACCAAGAACTGCTGAAATTATTATTATTATTACAACTAAATCAGCTTTTATTTCCCTCCTCGTGACTGTCAGGGCTGGTGAATATCACCTGAATACCATCTTGTGTACATGCACATGCATGCCAAGAAGTTCCAACATAATCACAAAGTGACCATTTGCCATACTATAAATACCATTGTCATGCCCCCATTTCCCACTATTCTTCTCAAATACATGTGTCGAAGCTTATGTACACCTTATGGAGCTATCTGTGTAACACTTTTGTAAAGCTGTTGTCGGTACCCCAGAGGTGGACAGATTGAAAGCGCAGGTGCCAGAGACATGTAGATTATGTATCCGACCTTTTAGTTTTGATTCACAGTTGTCTGGCATGTTGGACAGCATGGTTAATAGGTGCTTGTTTTAATGGTCACTGGTGTTTTGATGTTTTGTTTTGTTTTTTTGTAAACCTCACTCATCCAAAAATCAGTGAAAGAAAGTCTCTGTTCCTGTTTTCAAGGTATTGTCTGTATGTAGTTTTTGCATGTTCTCTCCATGTTCGTGTGGGTTTCCTCCCAGTTCCCAAAACATGCCAGTAGGTGGGTTGGAGAAACTAACTTGCCCTTAGCTGTGAATGAGTGTGTGCATAGTGCCATGCAATGGACTGGCATCTCATTCCCAACGTATTTCCGCCTCATGCCTAGTGTTCCTGTGATTGGCTCAGGATGCACCTTAACCCTGACAAGGATAAAGCAGTTACTGTAGTTGAATGAATGAATATTGGTTACACGTAACATGCCCCAATTGGTTCATGTACTTTTCTTGATCCTGTGACACGTACTACTCTTTTCCAAATCCTCCCACCTGCTGCACTGTGCACACGCATCAAGGACATGGTTATTAGGCGTATTAATTCATTTTATTGATTCTTAATTATACTTCATAGTTCCTCATGACATTGTGGCATACGTTATCCAGGTGATTCTCACCATTCCTGGTGCTTAGGAGAGATGAAATAGAATGCTAGTTATGTATGTAACTGTTGTTCTGTGAAGACAGGATGATCCTTTTCATCTGTAACCAGCCAATCCGGTGGGACTCGCTGAGAAGGTTCCAGGGAAAAAAATGACTGTATGGCAATGGCGACTGTCATAGACTCACTTTGTGATTCTCTGCATGCATGCTCATATAGACAAGATGATATCCAGGTGATGTTCACCAGCCTTAGTGGTTATCTAGTGTTAGTGGGTATCTGTCCCTAACTAACACTTTGTCCTTCATAAACTTATCTGATACAGTGCAAATGCCAGTGTTGGATGAGTGCAGTGAGGCTGATGTATAGCTTCATTGCTTTATTAAGAGGGTAATGGTATGTCTCCTGATATACAGTATATATTCCCTACTAGGGCAATTTGTGTAACTTTAGAGGAATTTTGAGTCCTATCTGGTTTTTGTTTTTAGCTATTACTGAGCATCTCCACTGCTCAAATTAATCTGATAATTGTGAGTAGTAAGTCAATACGCTGTTAGAGTGTTCAATCCAAAAATTTTAACGACAAAATGAATCTGATTTTCAACAGCAAATCTCACCCCATAAAGGGTTAATTACCACTGTGATAGCAGGCCTTATTTTAAATCACGTTCACCCGGATGCAATAAGCATGTCACAGAACATTGTATTGCAACTGCTGACCAGTGTAGCATTTAAACACTGGAAGAGAGGAAGTAGCATGTACACAAACCACAGTCTTATTTCTCCACTTTCTGTGAGCACTATGCCACTGGAAATATGCTCAAAATACTTCTGTGACTCTCAGCTTGTGTAAAAAATACTCTGTTCTGCCACTTCATATAAATGGACTGAAGTGGGTTGGACTGTCAGCGAATGTCCTTATTGGGTAGAACATTCTTTGTAACTTTTTGTTTCTAAAAAAAAAACACATGACATTCTTTATGGTGTTTCACACAGACCCATACTCCACCCTCTTCTGCTTTCGATGTATATGCTGTCACTGGGTCAAATCGTTAACACATATGATGATGCACAGCTATACATATCCATTACCCCAGACAGCAGTATTAGTCTAAACACCCTGACAGACTGCCAAAACAAATTTTAACTGGAGGAACAAAAACAGCCGTAAACCTAATGAAGGCAAAACAAAAATTTTTCTTGTGGTACCAACTCCAACAGAAAAAAAATGATCAAATTAGGAAACTTTGGGCGTAATTCTTGAGTCTGGTCTATCCGTAAACTAGACATAGATAACATAACTCAATCAGCAATCTCTCTTTTAACATTGCATGGGTTAGACCTTTTATCATCTTGCTCAATGCTAAGAAGTTGACACATGCTTTTCTCTTGTCTCGTATTGATTATTGTAATTCACTGTTTACTGCATTGCCAGTCGTCAGGCTGCAGCTTGTTCAGAATGCTGCAGCACGGGTTCGAACAGGCACACACCGAGAGATTATATTACACCAATCCTGGCGACGTTACTTTGGCTTCCAGTCTCTTTTACGATAGATTTTAAAGTACTGCTTCTAGTTTTTTAAAGTCATGAATGGATTAGATCCATCATACATTATGGGCTGTCTGTTCCCTTATGTTCCAAACCATTTCATTAACATCTAGCACTGCTTGATGGCACCCAAAGCCAACAAGAAAAGAAGTGGCGAAGCAGCCTTGTGTTTTAATATACCTAAAAAAAATAAATCATAATTCTAAAAAGCATCTAAAGACAGATTTTTATACATTCCATTTTTATTATTTCTTTTGTTTTGTTTTACGTTAAAATTAGCTTTCTATTTTTTATGTTTTTTATTAAAATTATTCTTATTTTTTTTTTCTTATGTTGTATATTTACATATTATTATTTCTGCTCAGATTACGTCTGAAATTATTTTTATCCTTATATTATTAATATCTTGTTGTATTTTTAATTTCCATGTGAAGCACTTTAAGCTGCATTTTATATATTTATATAACATGAACCTTTCGTTTTTGATACATGTATCAGCATCACACTGTCACTCCATATTTGTCAAACTCTTACCGATTCTAGCTTTAGAGGTCCAGCTCAAATGAATTATTTAACATTATTTAATTTTAAATGACAAATGCATGTATTTAGTTTGCTTTTAGGCATTTACTTTCTAATGCTTTTGCTTCTTATTACAAGTTCTATACTTCCTGTTGTATTGCTACTTGCTTTTTACTTACTTACTTTCCTTTTTCTTTCTTCTTGCTTTGTTTTGTTGCTTTGTTTGATAGGTATGGTTTAAATATATTATATATGTAGATATATTATTATTTTTATTATTATTATTATTATTATTATTATTATTATGTAAATAGCCCATTTGCCATGTCTCCTTATGAGTGAGCTGTGTTTATTTGTTGTTTGTCTAATCAGTCAGCTAGACATTTGCTGTAACATTACAGACTTTTGCTATAAGATTACACCTTGTTCACAACATCTGAGATCTGGTGGAAACATTAGCCTAGTTAGTTAGGTAGTGTTCAGGCATATCGTGTGTGTGTGTGTGTGTGTGTGTGTGTGTGCTGTATTTAGCTTGACAACAAAGTCTGCATATGAGTGAAGATGTCACAACTACTTTAAAATGATGGAAAGTAGTGTCACTAGACTAGTGTCAAAAAGAAAATGTGGACTGCTGAAAACTGAGTTAAAAGCAGACTGTGTGGGAACAATTTGCAAACCAAATCAAGACATGACTTGACAAAACATGACAAAACATCTGTTTTACCAGTGTAGATATCTGCGTTTATCAATTATTTCAGCATTGCCTGGTTGTACAAAGAGGGTAGGTTCTGCTGGGGTGTTCAGTATTGAATGTGTTCACTTGCAGAAGCCATAGTGTGAATCAGAAAGACATGACTTGTAGAGAGCTGCCTTCTAGCTTCTGCTTTCTTTTTGCGTGCAACTTGCCAAGTCAGTGTCAATATATTTAGCGCTGCAAGTGTTTGGCATTATTCCTTTGCAGATGACGGACACAAAGCTTGCGAGAATGTCCTTCCATTACAAACAATGCTTTTAGCTTCCTGTCACTTCGTAATTGAGGAAAGACATGAGAGTACAGATGCATTTGAATAACTTGGCTACAGCAGGTTATTTAAAGCCATTAGAGGTGTTCACTGAAAGAGGCATCCAGTTCTGAGCCATAGGTCATTAAGATGATAGTGAAAAAACGTACAACACACTATTCAGTCTACACGGTATTTTATTTTAGTCTGAGTGTGCCGAATAATGGATTGCTTAAAATTACGTTTGTAAACCGTAAATTTCACGTTTCAAAAAGCCTGTGTCAGCTTATTCTTATAATTAGATTTTTACTATTGGCTACAGCATCTGCGGTGAACTCATTATCGACTGCAACAGAAAGTTGTATTTAGTTTTCTGGTGTTTCTTTTTGCCTGTTTGACCTGGGTAGGGCTCTACTGGAAATAGATTATGACATTTAATCCTATGTACAAATCAGACTTAGCAGTATGTTTCTGCGAGCTATTCTATCTATTTATTTCTCAGCCACAGCTGGTGAAGTGGATTTATAAACACCTTTTCCTCTACAGGCAGAAGAGAATTTGTGCAGCGTCTGAAGCTTGAAGCTATACTTAAAGTGCACGATGGCTGTGTGAGTATCAGAAACTTATCTACTCGTGTTCATGTTTTATTTGATGTTTCCCTGCCACAGTTGTTTTTTTTTTCCCTATGTGTAGATTCCTACAGCTCTGTGTGTCTGAGATCTCTTCCCCTTTATCTATTAATGACACGAACCAAGCGGAAGATAGTCACCAGTCTCTCACTCTCGCATGCTGTGATGCAGTATTGCAAAACTTGATATGTTTTATAAGGTCTTTGTAATCTGTAAAGCAAGTAGTTTAGTAAGATTGCATATGTCTGTGTTCTTTCTTATGCACTGTGTTGCACTGGCGGGAACTGAAGTGTGAAGGTTTTAAAAAGTGTTTGCAGTTTATTTATTGTCTCCTAGAAAAGATAGTTTCTCTTATCAGCAAACTGAAAATAACCCAACAGTTTCCAATTGGAGACACACTTCTCATATTTAGAACAGCCTCTTTGTAATCTGTAATACGTCACGTATGTGTCAGTGACCGATTGTTGCATTATTGCTCAATGCATTGTGCCATAGATATGTTGCATCTTTTCCCATCTTTGTGAAAATCCAGAGCTTCTGTGAGTGAAATCAAAAGCAAGAGAGTGTGAAAAGTGAAAAGCTTAGTTGACAGTTTTTCAGAAGGTCTGAGGTAAAATGGGTTTGTGTGATGAAGCTTTGTGTTGTCTTATACATTGAGAAATGGAAGGGACCAGAGTGCCACAGCCTTTGCGGGTTAAGTTGATGAAATATTGATTGATTTCTTTTAAAGGCAGAGGCATGGTTGAGGGCTCAATTGTCCTTCACCTGAATTCACTACCAGGCTGCTATTGTTCGTTCTCTTACTTCAGTTCAGACTGCAGATTCAGAGCTGATCCGCTGTGGCAAATTGGCTTCATTTGCTAGAATCCACTGATGTTAGTTGTGAGTAGACATCAATGGCAGAGTCGTCTCCATGTGAGTTCAACACATCTGTTTCTCTGATTTTAAATAGGTTAACACCATATCTTGGAATGACACAGGAGAGTACATCTTATCAGGATCCGATGACACTAATTTGGTCATCGCAAACCCCTACAACAGAAAGGTAATTTTAGGCTTGTGTGTTATACAGAACAATGAGGTAATCTACTTAGCTGTTTAACTTAATCCAAAATCTAGACTGTCCAATATGAATAATGTACACACTTAAATATGTTACCTGTCTACTAGAATAATAACGATTGATGCAATTAAACAGAGCTTACATTAGAGTCAGTAAGATGTGTTGAAACTGAATGTCTGTTAAATTGAGATAGTCCTGGTTCAAAGTGCGATCTGTTTGAAGTACACTACACAGAATCATGTTTGATGTACTTCTCCAGATCTTAAGCTGATTGGTGACACATGTCTTCCCACTGTTTCCATTGTTCATCAGGTCAAAACAACAATTCGGTCAGGTCACCGGGCCAACATTTTCAGTGCAAAATTCATGCCCCACACTAACGATCAGCAGATTATATCCTGTTCAGGAGATGGCATCATCTTCTATACACACACAGAGAAGAGTCCAGACATCAACAGGCAGTGCCAGATGACCTGCCACTATGGAACTGCATATGAGGTATGAAGATGGTGCAGGTGAAGTTGTACTAACACTCAAACAGCAGGAAACTGCTAAGATTTTTCACAGTTTGTTGGCTGCATGCTGATGATAAATGACGCCGTAAAAGTCAAAGTCTTTATTTGGGGAGAGAGTGGACTCGCTTTGGATTTTAAGCTTTGCTTGTAATTAAGTTTTAATCAAATTCAAATTTGGCCTCATTTGATGCTTACCTTTCAAAGTTAAAGTACTGAGACAAGCTGCTGTACACCATGATACTGGGCTAAAAATAGGGCACGGTGACGTGTTAGAAGTGAGACCGATATGCTTTGATATGCTGACAAGTGTGGTCCGTATGCCTTTTTAAAATTGAGATACATTTCCAGTCAAAAGTTTTGGAGCACTCCATTTTTTACACTTGTTACACTTCAAAAATGACTAAGTTAAATGCTGTAGAAGTGGAAAATCTAAGTAAGAAATAAGTATATGTGATCTGAGAAATGTTTGTGCTTTTTTTTTTTTTTTAAATCTAGTTCTAACTGGAAAAGGACGATCTGGATCTTGTAGAACACAATATTTATACATTTGTCTTATAGCTGATATTAACATTGCCTAGCATCAGCTTCAAGACAAATATAAGCTTACAGTATCTTGTTCACCAAACAAATGCACCTGCCTATTTTAGAATCCCATTAGAATCTGAGAGTTAGCAATGAATGAATGTACAAAAAAAATAAAATTTAAAAAAGCAAAACGCTCATAACCTGCCTTCAGCCACATACTAATTGCATGCTTTCCTCTGGCCATGTAGCCATGCGATTCTTGTGATTACTACTAAATAATACTCCAAAACAACAAACTTCCTATTCAAATATTTAATACTCTCAGAAAATATGAAGCAATATCTAGAAACAATGCTGTTATAAAAGTCATTATTGGTTTAAGACCTGTTGCATCATGTGGAGATATTCATGTCTTCTGAATGTCTTCTTACTGTGTCTTTAGATAATGACGGTACCAAATGACCCGTACACCTTCCTGTCCTGCGGGGAGGATGGCACAGTTCGGTGGTTTGACCTACGCATGAAGACAAGCTGCACAAAAGAGGACTGTAAAGATGTAAGAAGATTTGACTTGAAATGTACTTTTTTCTTTTTTTAAAACAGTTTTACATTCCCTTATTACTAACATTTATAGAGTTGTGAATGTGGAATTCCTCAATATTAGCTGGAATACTTATAATGTAATGGTTTCTGAGGAGCCTGTCTAGCTGCATGTTTCTGCAATATTGTTTCTCATTAAATATCTCACATTAGAGTTGAATTACTGAGATTGCCCCAGGGAGAGGATGCAGCTCTGATCTGAGATCAGACTCCTTTATTTTTGCCCCAAATTAAGAGGCACACCCAAACTTCTCTTGCCAGATCTTGTGAGGAGGCAACAGCCTCCACCCTGTATTTCACAGCCTGCTATGATACATAATTTGATTGAGGAGAAGCTTGTTTTGTGTTTGGGCAGTGGCATTGGTTAAAATAGTACTCGAAGATCATATTCTGTTAGAGCTTATGTTACAGCTGTCACAAAGATCTGTACCACGCTGAGCTAAGAAATACACATTTAGCTTTGAACTCAAATAATTGGTGATGTGCCATTAATGAGGAAAGCATCTTCTCAAACTCTTATACAATACATTATTTATGAGATTGCAGACAATTTGGAGTTTAGAGAAACATATGTTGTCTTCTTACTTCTATCTTTGAGCATGATTATTATGTGAATTGGGGCTTCTCCAACAAAAAGACCAGACCTTACTCATTTTGTATTTTGTATATTATACATACTTATCTTACCCTTATAGTATAGCTTCTTACTCTCAAATGTTCATACTTATTTTGTTTCTTCTTCTTTTGTTTGGCTGTTTGTAATCAGGATATTTTGATTAATTGCCGGAGAGCTGCTACCTCGATAGCCATTTCTCCCCTTGTGCCGTACTACCTTGCTGTGGGATGCTCAGACAGTTCAGTGAGAATCTATGACCGAAGAATGCTTGGTACAAGAGCTACAGGTGAGAGCTGAACTTTTATTTTAATCAAATGACATTCATTTCTGTTACATGGAATGTATAAGCATGTTTTGTAAGTGGCTCATTTCAATCAGCATCATGATGACATAAATGCCAAATTTAAATGCTCATCTTGCTCAATTAAGTGTGATAATGGGATTTAGTTTTTCCTCACTGTGAATCATTTTGAAATGGTTCTGTATGTCATGGCGGTTACAGACAGCATTATACATTTTCATTAAAGTGTAATTGCAATTAACAAGCTACCACTGATACTATAAATACCTGTAGGGTTTCTATTTTAAAGCATCCTATATGAAGTACCTTGGTTCTTACTTCAGTTTCTGTCTTCATTTTACTCCTAAATGCCTTTTCCAAAAGCTCCTTTTGGTAACGAGTTGCTGCTGTTTGAGATCACCGTGCTTTGTAGTAGAAGTTCCTACCCCTTGTAGTATTTCATAAGGTTTTAAACAACAATTTATACCTTAAACAGAAAATTTGCAACATTTAGTTTATTTAATACCTTGCTCACTACGTACAGGTAACTACATGGGGCGAGGGACAACAGGTATGTGTGTGCGATTTGTACCTGCCCACTTGTCCAACAAGTCCTGCCGTGTGACATCCCTGTGCTACAGTGGTGATGGACAGGAGGTTCTGGTCAGCTACTCATCCGACTACATCTACCTGTTTGACCCCAAAGATGACCAGGCCCGAGAGCTGAAGGGTCCATCGGAGGAAAGGAGAGAGGAGGTGAGGAGCATAAGCAATATATCTGTCCATCTACTATAGACTTAGATATAGCTCACCCTCATGAGTACTGCAGAGAAACTATGATGTGTATTAGCAAATGCATGTTGGGGGTCATGAGATTTGAGGAGGAGTCCAAAGAGAATATCTTCCATCAGTCTGTCTCAGGTCATAGGTATAATAGATTGGACACCCCCTCGTCTGACTACGAATGACCTGTGTGTTTTTTACTTTTATTAGGTAAAGTATATTGATTGAACAATTGAACAATTCTGAGATATCTGTGAACTGTAAAGCAACCACCTTATAACTTCTGACCTTCAGATCATGAGGCTGTGGCCACTAGACCTGGTGGCGTATGTGGGATTAAAGTTCAGGGGGGAGGTGGTGAAATGTGCTGGGTCACTGATACAGGGTCTCTCAGGCTTTCAGTGTGTATAGCAGTGCCTGGATTCCCCCATGCTCACATTCCTTTCCAAACAGAGCTGCAGACGCAGGCTATGTTCCATTGCAGGGACAGAAATAGACTTAGCACACAATGACAGTCAGAGTCAGAGAGGAGAAACCCTCAGGTCTCTCAAATTAAATTCATGGGAAGAATAGACATCTTTTTGCCTACATTTTCAGCTTTTGGAATTTTCCACCTTGTATGTAGCTGTTTCAAAATGCATTTTGCATCCCCAAATGTTCCTGTGTTTAAAAAATATATATATATAATCGAATTGTTTTATTCTATTCTGCAATAATACAAAATGTTAGGTAAAATGAACAAGAAATTGCAAAGAACCATAAGAAAAAAGTTTTGCTATCGCCTTCTCAGTCACCTTATTTCAAGAAGGCAGTATATAACACATAGCATAGTTAGAGCAAATATGTTGGAGGCGATAAATGGGAAGTCTATATTACAAAAGGGAATAGTGGAAATTCAAGTTATTACAGAATATTACAGGTTAACGTTACAGGTTAACTTAAAAAAGCCCTATCATGATTCACTATGACTTATACTGTATATGTATGTGTACAGTAAATCCCTGTATTCGCTGTTTCCTTTACTGCGGTTTCACTTAACCGCGGTTGACCGCAGCCCAAAAAAATTTAATGCAAAATTCCAGAAATACAGTAAACATTCATAATTTAAATTGCACGCCATTCTGAGTAACTTGATGAAATCTTGTGCGGTCCTGCCTGGGACACTAATCATCCCTTTGTCCAGCGTATCCACGCTGTATGTGCTACCGAAAGTAAGTTAATTACTTAGTAGCCATCTCAGTTATCAGCTCAACTCTCACAGTATCGCAGTGCTTGTGTTCAAGTAACCCTTATTTTGCTTAATAATGGCCCCAAAGTGCAAGAGTAGTGTAGCTGGCAAATTGGATGTCGTAAAGTGCTTCCTTTAAGTGAAGAAGAATGAAGAAGAAGAAGAGTGAGTACAGTGCAGTAAACATTTTAGCGAGTGAGAGAGAGAGAGAGAGAGAGAGAGAGAGAGACCACACTCACTTAACTTTTATTATTATAACTGTTCTATTTTATTATTAGTTATTGTTGTTCATGTCTTACTGTGGCTCATTTATAAATTAAACTTTATCATAGGTATGTACAGTATGCAGTGTTCGCTAATACCCGCGGTCTCAGGCAGCCACTGGGGGACTTGAAACATATCCCCCGTGGATACAGGGTCCTACAGTATGTGGCATGTAATGCTATTGCCATGTGCTCCATGCATGAAGTTTTGCCTGCTACAAATTACAAATGAGGTCTGAGATCTGGGTTAATAGCTGAGTGCAGTTACTGATTTTCTTCTGAAACAAAAAATAGTTCAATTTGTTCTTCCAGGTGTGGCGGAAATAGCCTCTGTCAGTATAACCCTGTTATGTGCTTGCACAATGCATTATGTTGGTCACTATGTAGAGTGCTGGTAACCTCAATTTGAGTCGTAAGAGTTAAGAGTCATGACTGAAAGATAATCAGTATGTGTTTCAGTATGACACTTAGTAAGGACCCAGAAGTATTACCAGTTGTACTCACATGTAGGATCCCACCTAAAATCTCCTAAATCTATAAATATCATTTGGAACTCCATTCTGTTTCATCATTCATATGGCTTTTCTTTCTTTTCCTTTTTTTCATTTATTAAGTATAATTTGTAGTATGTTAAGAATTCAGGATCAAGACTATTTTGACAGTGATTGATGTTTCTTGTAGCTGAAGCAACCCCCGGTCAAACGATTGCGTCTGAGAGGAGACTGGTCAGACACTGGACCCCGTGCTCGGCCCGAGAGCGAAAGAGAACGAGATGGTAGGATTAAAAAAAAAACGTGGTCCTCTCCACCAGCACACACACAGCATACACAACACATACCAATCCTATTGACAGAACTATTAGTCTATAAATAAAAGTGTTGGCACATAAAACCAACCTTCTATAGATATTTTCTGTAGATATTTTGTAATGTTTTTTAAATTTTATTTATTTCTATCCAGCGTTCTCACTGTTTGCTCTGTTAATTCTAATGTTATATGTAATTCTAGAAATAGTTGTTATGAAATAAAAGGTGTGTAGCAAGAGGGATTTATTGCTACTTGTTTTGTTGTGTTATCTTGCATAAGTTGTGTTTTGTTTATTAAACTACTGTTTAACTTGAGTATATAGAGAGTAAAAAATGCAGTATGCCAAATTAGGTCCTGAGTACACCACACTTCATGGCTACATCAGTAATGTCTCATTTAGACTTGGAATAGGGTTGGAATTGGAACATCTCCATTTACAATTGAATTTCTACTCTGTAGCTTACAGGCTTCTCTGTTCCTCAGAGCAACTCATGTTTATATACTCATTATTGAGATACAGGCAACAATCTTTTGAAGCACCTTTTAATCCATCTTGCTCGTTTTTTTGTTCAGAATATGAATAAGCCACAGTCTACTTAGAGGGAACTCATTAGTTTCTCTGTGTGAACTAGGGCTTAGAGCTGTCTTCCTGTAAAAAAAAAAAAAGGAAAGCTTGGAGTGGGTTTCCTCTAGGTGACTCTGAGGTCTTAAAGTTTTAAGGTCATGAAGCATTTTTTTTCTTCACCTCAGGAGAACAGAGCCCCAATGTGTCTCTGATGCAGAGGATGTCAGACATGTTATCACGTTGGTTTGAGGAGGCCAGCGAGGCCCAGAGCAGCAGAGCTCGTCCACAGACTCGGCCCAGAGGTAAGATATGTAAGATCACCATATTACTGTAAGTTTTGGTCCTGAAGTAACTCGTTCTGCTTGAAAGGGCTTGGTCAATTTTTTTTTAAACCAGGTCAGAACATGGCTTTTGTATTTTAAGTTCTTATGCCCATGTTTTAACAGACATTTGTGGTGTATCTAAAGACAGTGAGTTCAAGGCCCAGTAATAAGTAAGATAGAGAGAATGCTCGTGATTACATGCTTGAAAGATCTGTTTTGTCTATGTTAATATTGTTTGCAACCTACTCTGCAAAAAAAAAAAAAAAAACTCCATCAGGTTGTATTTTTGCTTAGAAACATGTCTCCCGCTTTCTTTTCTTTTTTTTTTTTTTTTTAAAGAAATAAAAGCTAAAATTTGCCTTATGTCTCTTCTTCCACAGGTGTGACTGCTCGGACACTGGGGACAGCTGCAGCTTCAGAGAGCCGCTCTCAGGAGTCTCTGGGGGCTGAAGGGCCCATGGAGGTGGAGTCTGCTACCTCTGACCATTCCTCCCCACCTGCCTTAGACTCAGCCTCAGCCCAAGCCTCAGCCCAAGCCTCAGCCCAAGCCTCAGCCCAAGCCTCAGCCCAAGCCTCAGCCCAAGCCCAAGGCCCAACCTCAGCTTCAGCCTCAGCCCCAGCCCCAGCCCCAGCTTTATCACAACCTCTCCCCAAATCCATCTCCTCCTCCTCCTCAGGTTCTTCTTCCACTGTGACAGTTCTGCCTCCCTCCACCTCTTCCTCTATGGACAACACTGCCTCCTCTCCTTCCCTGCTGTCCTCTCCAGACTCAGAAGAGCAGAAGAGCCAAGCTGAGGTGATGACTTCCAGGTCATCCACACCTACCCCTTCCACAGAGCCTGTTCAGTCTGGTAAGAATGTCATGACTAACAGTTCATCGCTGTTGCATGTCAGTGTTGAGAACATGACCGCTATAAGTTAGGGACAAATACCAAATATGTGTTGTGGGTACACAAACACAGCTGATGAGCCTCACATAAATTTTGAAGATTGATGTTCAAATCTGCATAGGCTCAAATAGATGGAGTCATAAAGCCATATTTTTTTTTCTAATGTTGCAGCCACATTGGCCTTGATTGAAAAAACAGGTGTGGAATTCATGTGCATTTGGTACTATAACCAGTTTTACAGTGTGGAACCCATTGATTGTAAAACAGTGTTGAAAATATGTCAAGACTTTGAAAAGTTTTTAAACATTAAGTACCTCTTGTTTGGAAATCAGAAGGGTGCTAAAATTAAAGAGTCATTTTAAAGAATTTGACATACTTAAATTTCAACATAAAACAAGCATTTAATACTGGAAAAGATGGATAAAAAAGGTTATGGACAAAACAGTTAATTAGTTTACTAAGCTCACACTGAAAATATGAGCGAGATCAAAGAGAGAAGTCAAAATATTAATTAATCGAAAATTTTCTATTTTATTTTATTTTTTTCATTCACTTGAGTGTTTAGGAACCCTCGTCAACATGGGGAAGACAAATACAAAAGTGAGGTTAGATAGAGTGCCAATTTCTCCAATAATCACAGTTTGAGATTTGCCAAAAATGGTAGCTTTTTGAGCTCGCCAAGTGTCCAATGCTGGCAATATAATACTTATACTAGGCCAATATAATATTTGGAAGGCATGTCAATAGAAAGCCTTTCTTTCATTTAATCACGTCCCTGTGCCCCTCAAGTTCACTGGACTCTACTGGAACCTGGGTTCTATGGTCGAATAAGACAAGAATAGGTAAACAAAGATGGGTAAAAAGATTGATTGTTATACACAAAAGAACCTAAAAGACGTGGTGCAGGCTTTGTAGTGTTGTGGGGCTGATTTTCCACCAAGATTAAGTGAATTAACCACAATTTTAAGATTAAGTCAAATAGCCAGTTTTCATAACCCTTTCCTCCAGCTTTACCAAGGGTCCCAATAGTAGTATTTTGTGTCAGCTTTGTCACAGCCTCTGCATTTTTTTACAGAATTCACAATTTTGTAATATTGTCGGAATTTTGCCCATCAGTGTACCGGTCTTCTAATACCCAGCAGGAATCATACAGTCCCTACCCCATTAACAAATCCTAGTTGCTCATGATTTATAGGCTATATCAGTATAGGCTACTGCAGCTAGCAAGCATTGGTAATGTAAGGCTTACCACAATTGCATTGAAACTCCAAAATGTCCATCCGAAAGCAGTTGTAGTCTTTCAAAATATCCTTCTTCCTTTCACAATTTATCATCGGAATAGGTTTTTTCTAGTCCTAAAATGGGGAAATCATACTCTAAAGACTACAATGGCTTTGCTGTAAGAGGTGAATGTGTTTTTTTTTTTTAGTTGTTAAATTTTTAGATTTTGTGTAATAAATTGTTTTATAACATTAATTTTATTATCCATTCTTTTTGGCTTTAAAATTTTAAAGTTAAGACTGCTCATGTTAGTGGTATATTGATGGGTATATTATCTGGGTTATTATGAAATTTAGGCCACATTTTCTAATGACTGCTTCTGATGACTGTTTCTGCTACTATTAGAGCAGCCCCACTCTAGTGGTATCTTTAGGATTGTAGGACAGTCAAGTGGCAGAACAGAGAGTAGTAGTTTCTAAATCCTTAGTTTTCTCTCTTTTTTTTGTTTCCTTTAAAGATGTTTGTTTTCTCAAATAACCCTTTATAAGGCATCATCTCTTGAAAGTTCAATTGTATACGTCTACAGTTGAGGCTAAAATTTACATACACCGATAAAGGTATTCTGTTCTCCACAACTCTACACGTTTCATGCTTCCAAACATTTCCTGTGTTAAGTCCGTTAGGATAAGAGGTCATTTCAAAATAATAGCTAAGAGACAGATTTATTTTGTTTACTATATCAAATTGTCAAGTGGTTAGATGTTGACATACACTTTAGTATTTGGTGCCTTTGCCTTTTACTTGAACTGAAATCCATGGGGTAGCCTTTCACAAACGTCTCACAATACTTTGGTGGAATGTATGCCCATTCCTCCTTAAAGAACTGCTGTAACTTAGTCAGGTTTGTGGGCCTCCTTGCTCAGACACACTTTTTCAGTACAGTTCACACATTTTCTATTTCTATTTCAGGTCAGGGCTTTGTGATGGCCACTTCATTACTTTCACTTTGATGTCTTTAAACCATTTTATAACAGCTTTGGAGGTATGTTTAGGATCATTATCCTGCTGGAAGACCCAGATGCGACCAAGTTTTAACTTTCTGGCTAATGTCTTGAGGTTTTGCTTCAGTATTTCTAGATAATCCTCCTTCCTTATGATGCCATCTATTTTTTTTTAAGTGCACTAATCCCTTTTCCAGAAAACCACCCCCACAACATAATGCTGCCACAACCATGCTTAACAGTCTGGATGGTGCTCTTCGGATTAAGCCTCGCCCTTTTTCCTCCTTACATAACACTGATTATTATGGCCAAACCATTCGATTTTTTGTTTCAACTGACCAGAGGAAAGGTTGGTGATCACCTGCAATCTTCAGTCTTGCTTTTTTATGCCTCTTAAGATCCACCATTAAGAGAGCCCTCCGTTTAGGACTCTCTTAATGGTGGATATATATGCGTTGGTACTTGATGCCTCCAACTCCTTCACCAGTTCCTTTGTTGTTGTCTTGGGGTTCAGCTGAACCTGTCAGACCAAAGTTCATTCATCCCTGACAGTTAATTTGTGCTTCTTTTCTGAATAAAGCAAAGTCTGTGTGGGCCCAAGAGTTTTATATTTGCATACAATTATTTGTACAGATGTTTGTGGTACCTTTAGTTGTTTAGAAATTGCTTCTGAGGACGAAATGGACTTCTGGAGGTCCACAGTTTTGTTTTCTGAGCTCTTGGTTGAGTTGCTTGGAATTTCTCATAGTATCGAGGGCTCCTAATTATGACAGTTGGCCAATACGAAGCTTCATAAAATTCATTACATCAATTTCGGGAATCTTCCAGACTGTTTAAAGAGACAGTCAACTTGGTGCAATTCAGATATATTGAATTAAAGCTGAAATAACTCTGTCTCTAACTGACTGTTTTAAAATTACCTCTGATGTGAAGCAGATGCCCTAATTGGCTTGCCAAAAGAAATGTATGGTAACATGAAATGTGTGGAATTATGAAAGCCTGAGATTAAATATCTTTAGCTTAGGTGTATGGAAAATTTTGGCCTCAACTGTATGGCTTGAGTATATCTGTCTGCATATTTTGTCTACTGTACCTGTGATGCAAGCAAAGTGCATGAATGGTTAGTTTACCAGTACAGTTTTTATGACATCTCTAAGGCTGCTGCGTATTTTATTTTATTTATTTATTTTTGCCGCATTTTACTAGTCTCCAGTGCTTCTTATCTATGATTTGCCCTTTCTCTGCCCTTTTTTTTTGCCCTACCTTTTTTCCTCTCTTCATATTTCCTGATCTTTTTGTCTCTGCTTTTCTGCCAGAATATGGTCCCCGCAGGCTCCCGGTAAGTTTAGTGTGTAGACGTTTGCAGAGGCTGCTGCTTCTGGCTGACCCCCCTGGGCAAGGCCAGCGTTCAGCCTCTCGTCCCTCAGAGAGCCGAACCCAGGGCCCTGACGCACAGACCCGCCCACCAGCAGGTTACACCCTCACTAGCTAGCCATGAACCCTGCCCAGCTGTAGCCCCTTTCCATCTAACGTTTCCCACCTCTGCTAGCCTTTTATCCTCTAATGGCTCTGGTTTGCTGCCTAACTATAGAATTTTGGAGCACTGCTTCTACTCCATGAAACTTAATACTGTGTACACATTCAAACACACTATTAGAGATAACTCTGTCATTGATATGATAATATTGCCACCTGTTGATTTTGTTGAGGATACTTTAATCATGTATTGGAGTGTATTGGTGCAGGTTGGTTTGAGAATCTTGAGTTGTCATTTTTTGTGCATGATGTATTAATATTTCACTGCCTATTGTGTGCAGCTCTTAGGGGTAGACCTAAATGTTTTTCAGGTGCTCCCCAATGCACTCCCATCATTTACAAGCTCCTGGTGTGACAAGATTTCAGCCCAAATAATCCGAATTGAGCCTCAGATACCATTCATGCTTTTCACAAGAATATGGCTTCAGTATGCTGCTTGAGTGCAGGTTAAATTAAATTGTGAATGGCATTTTATGGAAGTCTACGAGATGCACAAAGCACAGCTGCACCAAGCCTATAACATCACCACCACTTAGCTGGCCGGAAATATGTGTTCAATAACTTGAGATCAAATTGTGCACTAAGAATACAATTTGTTCTTTATCGCTGCCTTGAGTGCTTCAGTAAGGATTTTATGGTGGAGCTGCAGTCATCATCCAGAATCCATGTGAATAAACCCAGAGAGCAGAAGTAGATTGATTGGAATGAGAATAAACCAGATAATAATTATTATAAAGATCATCCATGTGTCCCCCTCCTGTTCAGGAGTGGCTGTGGTTGACCAGCATGAACATTATTGTGGAAGCTGGCAAGTTTTGTGGCTGATTTTTATGTTTTCAGAATTGAGGTGGAAGGTGATTTTTATATAAAGGGTATCTGTGAATCCTGTTTGAGGTGTGAGGTTTCTGTTAAATTCACATGCTGTTTTCTTTAAGTGGAAACGTGGAAATTAAAATATTGAAACTGCAAGAAATGGCACTCTGAGTAAAATATGAATATTTAAATGTCAGGAAATGAGCCTTACAGTTCCTGATATTTTGTTACTTTTAGATATCTTAGTTTTAACATGTGACACCAAGCTGTCTTTTTGCATTACATATTATTTATGAAAACTAATTGCGATGTATTGTGAACATAAAGGCTTCCTTGTAGGCATCAACTGATGACCTGCTGTCAAGCTTTGTATCCTAAGCTGCGGATGGCATTAGTGATTAAGCATTTACTTTGGACTTAGTAGCTGTTTTTATGCAGGACACGTCTATCTTATCATTTGGATTCTGCTTGTGCTGCAGTATGATGGCTGTGTGTGATATATTTGTAGTATCGACCCCAGTTTCATCATTTCTTTGCTTATTTCTTTTTTTTATTTGCTTATTCAGTACATCTTGTTTGTGTTCCAGATTCCCCTTCGTCTGCAGTAAACAAACAGCTTGGATCCATGACTCTGGATGAGCATCCTGGTGCGTCACTTCACCTCTTCCGCCATTCTCCCTTTCCTTTCATTCCCTTAATTCAGCTGTCTTCTTTTTTTTTCTGTCCCTGTGTACTTTTTGTCACACTGGGACAGCAATGTCTCTTCTCTCTACAGCATCAGCATCATCAGTCAATGGGCAGGTCCTTAAAATCCATCCATTTTTAGCAGATATAGCTGTCCTTTTGAAGCTCATTTTGAAAATAATGGCTCAGCTGAAAGATTAAATTATCCATTTTTTTTTCCATCCAGATGGGCGGACATTGTCTTTAACCTTCACCCATAGTGTCAAATACCAGGGATATAAGGTTTCTTGTCCTCACTACTAAAATTTTTAAAGCTTTTAAAAATCTAATCAGCTTTTAAGTGTAGTCTGGTTAGTTCAAGCCGACTTGGGTCAGTTTTTTTTTGTTTTTAAAAGAAAATCATATTTGGGGATGCTTATCCTCTTAAGACTTGATGTACTTCTTCACAGCTGATGAGCTTGTGCTGATTGTGCTGGTTGTTGATTGTACTTTTAACCTTGCTGTGATGTTTAAAGAAAGTTTCCTCTCACTCTGAGTTCCCCTACTAACTTGCACTCTGGTTTAACTGGTTAAAGGCTTTACCAGTAAACCATGCTTATATTAGTTAAAGTGTTCTACTTTCTTCTTCACCAACTGAATCTTTATAGTTTGTACTGTGCATGTGGCTTGAGGCTATTATGTTGTATTGAAATGCAAACTGATCATTCTAGTGGTGTACCTTTGCCCTCTTTACACATCTTGCATCACGTTACCATGAAATGTGAGGTTTGCATTAAATTTGTTGGCGCAGTGCCAGTAATGTCTTTATAGTAATTGTTGACTTTATTACCAAGTGTCATGCTCGGCTCTGTTCTCCCTTCCAAATTGTTACCAGGGTGATGGTGCTGTCACTTTCAGAATCAAATAATTGCTATGATTATCTGTTATGTACAAATCAGCAAATTCATCCCTCAGTAAATTTAATCTTAGTGTTGTTCACGTTCATAGCTGCAGTTCTGAAAGGATTTCAGCTGTCCACAGACCATGTTTCTATTCTTCTTTGGTCTCTCTTTGTCTGTTTCAGGAAGCACTGAAGCATCAGGGAATGTTTGCTGTGGTATGAGTGCAAGTATCAGCCAGACTTGTGCTGAAGATGGCACTGGAACTAGCTCTTCCACTCCTGCTGCTGAAGGTAGCAGTGTAGCCATCCCTTCCACTCCTGCTGCAGAAGGTAGCAGTGAAGCCATCTCCTCCACTCCTGCTGTTGAAGGTAGAAGTGACGCCATCTCCTCCACTCCTGCTGTTGAAGGTAGCAGTGAAGCCATCTCCTCCACTCCTGCTGTTGAAGGTAGCAATGAAGCCATCTCCTCCACTCCTGCTGTTGAAGGTAGCAGTGAAGCCATCTCCTCCACTCCTGCTGCTGAAGATAGCAGTGAAGCCATCCCCTCCACTCCTGCTGCTGAAGATAGCAGTGGAGTCTGTTCTTCAACTCCAGCTGCTGAAGATGGAGCTGGCAGTGGCAGTGGGACTGGAGGAGTGGTCTCTGCCACTGGGCGAGTGGCTACAGCAGCAGGCACACCTGAGCCCGTCCTGAGCCTGCATTACAGCACAGAGGGCACCACCACCAGCACCATCAAATTAGACTTCACGGATGAATGGTGAGAGAACTGATCAGCACCAGACACATCACACTGAGTGTCCCTAATAGTTTCTGTCTGAAAAAGGAAACAAGTACCTGTCTTGTAAAAGTTCTCTACAAAGAAATATTTTCACAACATTAAAAATGAAATTATGGTGTATTCTGGAGCAGTCAAAAATCAACAGAATAATAGGTTGAAAACAACCAAAACAAAGAGAAAGTTTTGCCATAACCCGCTTGGTTATGATTGGAAGAAGGCATTGTATGAAATATAGCAGAGTTATAAAAGGTATAACAAGAAGAATATGGTAAAGATTTGCAGTTAAAACAGATGTAGCAGAAATGTGTGGATAAATATTATGATTGAGAGGATCTGGCTTAGAGGATACAGAAGAGGTTGTGGAGACAGAATTCTTGAACTGATCTAATTATTTCTTTCACCATTATTATCTTATCTTTGCCTCCTTCGTTTTGTCCTAAAGGGAATGCAAAGTTTGCACACAACTGTATGTTGTACTGTACTGCATGTTAACATGAGCCTTAAACAATTGCTAATTACTTTGTTTTGCCACAGAGCCAATTTGTCACAAGAGTCATAAACATCTCTTTGCATCAATGTGCAGGAGTAATCTAGCATCTGGCTCCAGAACTGGTGGTGGAGGACAAAAGCCTGCTCAAGCACGGGAGAATCGGGAGCCTGCAGCCGGAAGCCCAGAAAAGGGTGAGCCTTTATTTCAGCAACAGCAACATTAGTCCATACTAATCCAATCTTCTTTTTAAGACTAACTGCTGTCTTCTTGTTCCTCCTGGAACCATGAACTGGCATGATCATCATCTTTCCCACTGCTCCTGCTCTGTAGCATTAACAGAGTCAGTGCCAGAGGAGTGTGAGAGCTCAGGTAGTGGCATTGAGAGGGCCTCGGGAAGCTCTCAGGGAAGCAGACTGCTGTATGGCCCAGCCATTTCAGAGAATCCATCAGCAGCAGAAGGTTGCAAGAGGACTGAACCAGCTGGGGAGGGCACTCAGGGTTCCACTCAACCCTCACGCAGTAACCAGGACTCGGATGACAGCGATGATGACCCGATTCTCATCCCCTCAGCCAGGTACAGAGGAGCTCAGGGACAAAGGTATGGGCTTTTAGTACTCAGAACTTGGGTGAAGTACAATTGTTGCAGAGCTGCTGCTGTGAAGGAATTATAATAAAGCCCAGCCTACCCTTCATAAATGTAATATCTATAATATGTAAAAATTCATGTCTTTTTCAGGTTTTACATTTAGTTGCATTATTGATTTCAGCATAGTACACCTAAGAAATAATTGTCAAAGTAAGGATATGTATGCATTTTAGAAAAAAAGTCTGAAGTTGTTTTTCTTATTAGGTTTAATTTCAGAGGCTCTGCAATAGGTGATAGGATGATCAGGTATTGTGATGAGCTCATTTCTAAAAAAAAAAAAAAAAAAAAATCTAACTACAAGAAGTGAAAAGTTTGTTGATTTTTTTTAGCATATATTAACCTTGAAAATGTGTTCATGGTGGCATGGAATTGCAAATGTTTTTACAGGAACTAACCGTAACCTTATTTGCTTGAGTGTGCTACAAAAATGTGTGGGTTGGTTTTAATGGTACTTCAGTCAGTGACTAACCCAGCAAATGAGTGGTATGCATGTGTTTGGCAATGAGCCTCGTGTCTAATCAAATATTCTTGTAATCACCGCATTTGCTACAGTGAGCAGCAGTACTTCTACAGCATGGGCATAAAGAGTATTGATTTAATCACCATTGTATTGATTTTATCACTATAATGCAAAAACACATCACAACCGATTTAAAAATGATGGCCAGTTTTGCCTTGATTACCATTTAAATGCTGTCAGAATGCTGCTAGCCCCTCATGACGTTAATGAAGTCTATATATTATTCTCTGTCCAGGCGCTCAGCAGCAGCCCGTATCCAGGAGCTCTTGCGCAGGAGAAAGGAAAGGCGTGAGATGGAGGAGAGTGAGACCCAGAACATCAGACGCCCTGCAGTCAAAATGATGTACAAGGGCCACCGCAACTCCAGAACCATGGTGTGCTACTGTGCAGTGCTATGCAAGAAGAACTAATAATTGGCAACAGGATAAAAGCGATATTGTGATTTAAAATGGACAAGATTGTGTATGACAATCTTAAGTTAACTATCCTTTCTTTATCTTTGTGAGTGCAGATAAAGGAGTCATGTTTCTGGGGAAATAACTTTGTCATGAGTGGCTCGGACTGTGGCCATATTTTCATCTGGGACAGACATACAGGAGAGCACCTGATGCTACTGGAGGCTGATAATCATGTAGTTAACTGTCTGCAGCCTCACCCTTATGATCCAAGTGAGTATCACAATGCTCTTCTGAAAACAGGCCAGGGGAAAGTCAGTAAAGGAACCAAGATGTTATAGTTACTTTATGTCTTTTGCCAGTTCTTGCCTCATCTGGAATTGACTATGACATCAAAATCTGGTCCCCACTTGAGCAGTCACCTTCGTTTAACAGAGACCTTGCTGAAGAGGTACAGTAAATCTCCTTTGCTGATTGTTTTCTATACCAGAGCAGCAAGCAAAAAAAAAAATTAGGAGTAAAAGACGACGGGACGTGCTGGTATAGGAATATAATCCACTGTGGGGTGGTGTGATGCAAGCCCTGAAGTGGATTATTTTTCTTCAGCAGTATGTCCTGAAGTGTTTTATTTCTCTTATACCACAGCGATTTGCCAGTTATTACAATTTATGAATGAATGACACATTTTATAAATGGTATTTTTAACCTTTTTTAAAGGTTTTTTTTAATAGTTACATTAAATGTTGTGGAATGTCCACAAGACAAGTTATTTCCTGTTACCATTTATAGCAGCTATAAAGTCATTCCCACACCAGACTCTTTCTCTCTCTCTCTCTCTCTCTCTCTCTCTCTCTCTCTCTTTAGAAGTTAAGGCAAATTAAGGCAAAAATAGCAGCTTGTGATATTAACGAGAAACAAGAAAGCACATTTTTTTCTTTTTAAACAAAACATTTTAAATAAATTTATTATTAGTTTAGATTATGTAGATCGTCTGCCATACAAGTCCATGTGAAAAATAATGTATTAGAACAAGCACATTAATATAAAACTGTAAGTTGAATTGCAACTGTGCTGTTATAGAAAATTAATCAACAACAGCTGGCCAATCAGATTCAGGATCTCAGTAGGGTTGTGGTATAAAATAATATTAAGAACAAGCTCATGACTAAGAACTCTTATTCTACAGTATATGTGGGCCTAGATGTTCTATTTATAGGTGCTCTAGAGGGCAGCAGAGCTTAGTACACCTCTATAGGATCCTGATTAACAGGCAGAGGTGGTGTCATAGTAGGATAAGGAAAGCAAAGGGACTTCCTTGGCTCTGTGCTGAGACATAAGCTAATGGAACAGTTGACCATAGTAAGATTCCAGGCTGCTGCGAAAAAGCTCTGTGTTATATGAGAGGTTAACCTTCAACAACATTCAGAAATCTGATCAGTCTCCCTTTCAGGCTGCTATTAGTGTGTCACTGAACAGAAGTGCCACTCAGCCACTCATAAGATGCTTAAGTGTTTTATATACTGTATTATGATCCTGCATTAATCAATGTAATATGGAATAGAGAAACTCTAATAGTCAGTTAACTATTCACTATAGCAGGGGTGCTTTATATGTGGTGTGATTGTGTTATAGGTGATAGCTCGTAATGAACTGATGCTGGAAGAGACAAGAAACACCATTACTGTCCCTGCCTCCTTCATGCTTCGAATGCTGGCCTCACTCAATCACCTCCGAACAGGTGAACTTCACATTCCACACTATTTGAGTACACCTGCTGTCCAGAGTGTTGTCTGTTTCTCAGGTTCCAGCTTTGGGGACTAAAGGCTGATTTGTACTTCTGCGTTAACGTGTCTTTGCGATCATGGGTAAACGAGGCACGCAGAGACGTGCTAGAATGCAGTCCTCCTTGCGTGTATCTTCAGTGTGTTGGGGGAACACTGATTGGTTGGTGGAGAGGTTGATGGTCAGTTATGCAGATGGAAACGGTTTGATGAGACGTTGTGACATTTCTGCCACAGGTGTAAACATATACAGATTGCTAATGTTTAAATCAGAGTAATGCTGTTAAAAATACATCTGAAGTGTAAGCAGTAAAATGCTAAACAATAAATTGTAAATAATAACATTTTCCCACAGCACAGGGAGTACTTTCAGTTTCTCTAGACAAGCTCACGTCCTGAAACTGCTTTTTGAAAGTGTGGTCCATTTAAAAAAAAAATAGATAAAATTTAAAAAAAATAAAAAAAAAAAAACCTTAAAACCGCTTCTGAGAGAAACTGATGAAAAATGCTCTGTAAAAATCCCAGATCAAACTTAGTCACATTGCTAGTTTCTCAGACTGGTGTCTTTAATTAAAACTTCACCTCTATGATAAAACTCTTCTACTGAACAGTCAGTATAAATCGACACAGGCTAGTTCTCCTCTGTGTTTCATGTTTGCTTTACACATGGTGATGTGATCACATTACTGTATAATGGATTTATGTACAAAAGAAATCTACAAGCATGATATTGTGTTAATATAAATATATTACATTAAGTGTGAGGCTATACACTGGCTGTAGTTCATCAATTGTCAGTTTAATCCTGCATGATTGTTCACTATACTTTTTCTTTCTTCTAGTGGACTCCTAATAAACACAGTGTAGGTGATGTAAACTACAGCAAAAATAAAGCATCCTTCATTTAATAATTCTTAGAATTGTGGATTTAAAGGTGAGTTAAACTGAAGTGCTTTGAAACCAAAGCTACTCATACTCCTGAATACAGACCAGTTAAAACACTTCAGAAATGCTTTCTGTCAGAATTCACTTGGTTTATAAACCTTATGCAAGGTTTCTTTTTTCGCCAGAACTTTTCAAAACAAATTTATGCTCATGTTATCTTCTAGGCTATTTATTATATTTATTTATTTATTACAGTGAAACATGGAACTTGTGTTGTTTTTAGCCCTTATTCAAAGCCTAATTCAGTAAATTTTGGTCTGATTCTGGTCTGGTGAGGATGCAATCACCTGCAATTACCTGCAATGCAGGTAGAAATACTTCACTTTGTGCGCAAATGACAAACGACGCCCTGACATGCATGCAGACACGTGTACGCAGATGTGTAAATCAGCCCAAAGAGTGATGATTGCTAACATTACAATATGAAAATATAAATGGACAAATCAAATGAGACAAGTTCATATCTTACTGTTGTTTAAGTAATTGAGAAACATGGTGTTTATTTTTTTGTCTCTCACTTTAACTCTCAGACCGATCCGAGGGTTCTGGACAAGAGAACGAAGATGAGCAGTAGCACTGCTGAGATTCTACCCCTCCCCCACCCCCTCCCCCCATCTCCCGGCAATCTCCCCCAATCTATCAGTGTCATTTGCTTTAAAACAGTTGAACATTTGAGATTTGTACAGGCTGTGTAGAATATTCCCTTGTTAGGTCCATTTGTAGTAATCATTTTCTTTTTAAAAGTTGACTATTCTACTGATTACTTCACATGGGAGTAAATCATATCTGTGAGAAAAGACGAATAAATTGCAGTATATAAAAATATAAGTATATAATATATAAAATGTGACAGAGGTAGCTAGAGGATGGGTGCTTGGGAATATTTAAATGCAATACTTCTGTTGTGCAAATGGTCTAGCTTTGAGCAGTGTTATGTGTGAAATTTTCTAGTTTTGTAGACCCGGAGTTATGCATGTCAAACATAAAATCATGCTTTAAGTTTCTTAAAAAAGGGTTACTACAATATCAACTGTCAAGTTTCCTTGTGTGGTTTGTCTAGACTACATTGCTTAAAATATGATTTCCACATTTGTTCATTTATTCTTCCAGGCACCTCTGATTGTTGAGAGACATGGCTTCATTAATGCGCACTGGATGTGTAAAATGAAATGTGAGTGGGCAGGCTTGTGAGTGGGTAGGTTTTTTAAGAAGACCTTCATTGCTGTCTTTTCAAGTGGTTCTCCTCAGTGAGAAATGGCAAAGCAATGCTAAAAGTGTTTGTCTGCTAACAGGACAGATGGTATTTGTTTTGGCAGCTGGCAGCCAGTGTGCTGCTAAAAGGTCACTGATTACAGGGAATCGGACAAAATGGTTCTCCCTCACTACTCCATTCCCCCTGTTACTTTAAACCAGTCATTGCACACCATTCAGGAATGTGAACCGTCTCCTGTTCAGCCACCAGTTTCAGAATCACGAGAGGTTTAGGTACATTCAAAGTACACAGGTCTAGAGGAGAATATGAATATTTATGGTATTGAATGTGCCGTGATAATTGTGGACATGGAATAGTCACTTTTAAATGATTTAATATATACAAATGGATAATCTTTGGGATTGTAATAAACCAGTACAAGAAATCCCTGTAGTTTGTGTTTTACAGTATTTTTATAGATTTTTTTCATGACAATATATAGCACAATTAATATTGACTTTGGTACAAAACATTCCACAGGAATTCTCAGACTAAATTGCAAACTATTCTTTGTTCAATTGGACAATTTGGAGGTCAGTGGAACATTTTTCTTATTCTAACAGCAGCAGCAAAAAAGGAACCTGACCTAAAAGACAGCCCATACCATTTTCAAGTGCAACTGTACTAATAAGACACTTAAGAAATGCTTTTCATGCATTTCAGTACTACTGAAGAGGTTCCTAATGCAATGAGTCACAGGTTGTTTCAACTGAGGCATACAGCTGAATAGGCCTCAGGGATTGAGAATGAATACTAGCATATAAACAACTGCTCATAATACTGATTATAATGTACCATAGTAACTGTTTTTTTTTTTTTTAAACATTAGAAACATCATGGCATAGTGTCACCAGACTACCATTCTCTGCATAAACCAGGAATACAAGATAGATCTGTTTTAAGATACACCATCTCCATACAAAGAAAATTATACAAAGGAAAACATGTATAGCATAATACTTATACTAAACATAAATTACAAGGCCACCCTCAGCACTAATTATTCCCCACAGACAGCACAGTTACTCAATATAGTGGTTATGGCTTCCTTGCAAAGGAAAAAACAAAAAGGCAAGGCACATGGACAAAGTACTGATTACAAATGTCTAAGTTGTACTTATTTTCAGTGCCACCTGTACACAAACACAGCTTAGTTAACTGAAAGCAATACAACCCAACTTCTCTCCACTTTGCTACAAAGAGGAATCGCCAATACAGTACATTTTGTTTGCACAGGTCTCCGTCTCCTTTAGCCAAGCCTTTTACCAGATCATGTTTCCTATGTTTATCAATTACATAAACACTAAGCAACATTTTTTTTTAAATGGATGGACGCGTACCATAAGACTACGTACCAAATAAGGCAGCATAGTGTGCCAGCTCTATACTGTACATAAAGTGCAGTGTATAAACAATCAGACAGATTCATCATGGACATTTTCTTCATCTTCATCATCTCTGACTATTCCTTCATCAATGCTCTCCATCCTAAGTCTCTGTCCATCTAGATATCGTGGTCCTCTCGATGTGTTGCGTACCATCAAACTGCTAGTAATTGGCATGCTCTCCCCAAACAGATGCAACTTGGCATCATTCTCTATGGCCTTTGCCAGACAGGATGCAAAGCTGTCAAGAGACTTATGGACATCTGCAGTAACCTGGACTGTTGGGAAGTCACCTGGATAAAGATGTAATTATGGGTTAGACATGACTTGCAATAGAAGCACATGGTTTCTCAAATGTTGCTATATAGTACATAAATGCTACTATTAAGGAACTTAATGAGACACTGGTTTGTCCTACTGATTTTTTGCTGATACAGGAGCAAAGAGAATTCAAATACTTTTACGAGGTTGTTCCACTTGGTCCTCAAATGTGACAGAGCTTCTTCTCTTAAAGCCATTGTAGTGTGTGAAATGGGAGGTGTCAGATGAGTAGTTATCCAGTAGCATGATGTCTGTAGCTGTAGGAGAAAACAGTGAGGATCACTCAAATATCCAAATACCTTAAATGTTGCATGGCATCATCATAGTATCTCAAACCTATATACACCATACACAGGCCCATTTATATGGGCTATTTACAGTTTAAGAAAAAAAAATCACCAGTAATCATAGCCTTTTGGTGTTTTCAAAAATGTTTGGGTTGTGCTTTGGAGAAAGTTTCCTTTGAATGTAATCAGTGTGGGAATTGTAGGCAAGTGCAGTCTCTGTGTTGCACATACATACCTGAGTCTTGAGTGTAACTAAACCCAGTATCACCAGTGCTACTGCCAGGCCCTAAGAGCTGCCCTCCTCCAACTAGCATGGCTGTCAGGTGTGGAGACATCCCCAGGTCTGAAGGAGACATTTCATTGAGACAATCAGCAGGTTTAAGTTTTCTATCAGGGTATTTAAACAAATCACAGCACTGAGGAAAATGCAACACACAAGAATGCACAATCTTGATTCATCTCTGGGGACTAACCAGTGATCCGATTAGAGATGCTGAAGAGTCGTGACGTCCTGTGACGTGTGACAAATGACTCTCTGTAGTAGCGGTCCCCGAAGCACATGCCCAGCAGCTCTTTACGCACGGTTTTGTTCCACAGTCCATAGATTAATGGGTGGCATGCTGCACTGGTGAAAGACAGCCAGGATGCTAGAGTCTCCAGTTGTGGAGAAACACTACCTTTTCCCCACAATGCCTCGGTTCCAATCACCACCACATAGGGCCCCCAGGTGGTCAAGAATGTCCCTATCACCACCAGGATGGTGATGAAAGCTTTGCACTGGTTGCCTGAGTAAATGAGGCTCTTGCGGCTGCTGCTAGACGAGGTGGAGGTGTTGGAGTTCTTGCGACCATTCTTCTGCATGCTAGACTCATCCTGGGCAACCACCACAGTCCCACAATACACCTTGCGTGCTTTGATGCGAGCTACGCGGAAAATAATACTGTAGCACACTAGCATAGCTGCCAGGGGAAGCAAGCAGCACCAAGTGACCCAGAAAGATGTATAGCCAACTTCCCTGTGCCAGGCTGCTGTGCAGGTCCACTTGAAGTTATCAAACTCAAATGCAGACCAACCAAAGAGTGGCGGCAAGCAGCCCACTAAAGAGTGAAGCCAAATGTAAACAATGGCCACCGTGGCCCGATTTCCTGTGATTTTCATAGGGTAGATCATAGGGTACAATACAGCATAATACCTAAGATTAAGAATGAACAGTGTTATCAACAGAGTTGCACTTAAATTGTCAAAAGAGACTTGCAAGTCCATGAAATTATATTGGCCTCTTAATTTAATATTAATTTTAAAATATTTAATAAAAATACACTCATTGTAAATCACTGGTTTCCAAAAAAAATACAACCTGAACAGAGATGAGAAGATTTGATTCTCTCCTTATATAACTTACTCACAAATACATTGAATCCAGACTTTTCTAATGTCATTTTTTAAAAAAAATGTACAACAGACTCACCTGTCAATAGCAATGGCTCCTAACGTGAGCATGCTAGCAGAGCTAACAAGCAGATAAAGCAAGGCTGTGAAGTTGCACCACACCACCCCAAACATCCATTCTCGCTGCAGAGAGCTGGCTACCACGAAAGGGAGGGTGAGCACTGACAGCAGCAGGTTGGACAAGGTCAGGCTGAACACAAACTTGTTGCTGGGTGTCAGCAGGTAGGGCTTCTTGTAAAGTGTCACAACAATTAGCAGATTTCCCAAGCAGATGAGCAAAGCAATAACTATGATTGAGGCTGACTCGAGCACCATGGTCCCGCTGGCACCCAAACCCTCCACCGCTGTGCCATTCTTGCTGCTGTTCATCGTGGAAAGTTGTTATGCGCCTGAAAGAAAAAGATCCAATTAGGCAATGATCAGCACTCACACTATGAGAGCCTTCTGTACTCAGTATCAACAGATTACAAGGAAATACCACATTATTCAAGTAGCTAATGAGTTCATAGTGCAGCATTGAGATGCCAGCCAATGTAGTTCATTAAAAATCCCCAGGGATTACTACTGGCTATACAAAGCTGCTTTTGTTACTGTAACTCCAAGCTATGTTATTATTCTACTTATTTAATGCTCATTTGTCCCCAGACTTATGAGGAAATTTGCTGCAAAAAAGTGGTCCTGTATCTCAAAGCTTTTAAGGGTCAAAATCACACAGACTAAAAGTTTGAGGTCAGGACTCTGTGCAGGCCAGTCAAGTTCCTTCACACCAAACTCGCTCATCCATGTATTTTGGACCTTGCTTTGTGCACTGGTGCGCAGTCATGTTGGAACAGGGAGGGGCCATCCCCGAACTGTTCCCACAAAGTTGGGAGCATGAAATTGTCCAAAATGTCTTGGTATGCTGAAGCATTAAGAGTTCCTTTCACNATCCCCAAACTGTTCCCACAAGGTTGGGAGCATGAAATTGTCCAAAATGTCTTGGTATGCTGAAGCATTAAGAGTTCCTTTCACTGGAACTAAGGGCCCAAGACCAATCCCTGAAAAACATCCCCACACCATAATCCCCCTCCACCAAACTTTACACTTGGCGCAATGCAGTCAGGCAAGTACCGTTCTCCTGGCAACCGCCAAACTCAGACTCGTCCATCAGATTGCCAGACAGAGAAGCCAGTCATCTGACTGTTGGTGGCTTGGATTTCTATTTAGTTCAATGAAATTATACATTGCAATTTGGAAAAGCAAATTATAAAATATGTAAGATTTCACAAGAATTATACTTTATCCTTAAGGTTTTTGTGAGAAGGTATTTTATGAACCATTCCCAATTTTCAAGTAGTGCTGTTATTGAAAAATAATCAACAACAGGTGGTGTGGAAGTTATTATTTTCCTATAACAGCACGTCCTGAATTGTTTTATTCCTCTTATACCACAGCAGTTTACAAACTATTGATTTTTTTTATTCAGTGAAGAATAACATAATGCATTTCATCCATTTATAGTTACATTTAATGTTGCGTAATGTCCAAGAAACAAGTTAATCCCTATTATCACTTGTGTTCTACCAGCTATAAACAGTCATTTCCTCGCCAGCCTCTATTTTATTTTCTCTTGAAGTCAATAAGGCAAAAAAAGAAAAATGCAGCTTCTCGTGTTACAGAGAAATTGCAAAGCCCTCTGTTCTGAATCTGTCCCATGTTGGAAAACCTAAAGGTACAGCTTTACCTCTGACAGTTACACAGTGCTAACACTGGAGGCCCCTTCCAAAAATGCCAAATAAACTCCCTATCAACAATTACATACACTTTCTAAGCTGTTTCTGTATCTGTGTAGCATCCCTGATACAAATCCCTAGGCAAGTTGTTACTATAGAAACAATAACATTAGAACGAGAGCATTAATATAAACCTTGCAGCTGGAACCACTGCCAGAGCTGCTGTTATACAAAATTAACCACCTTCTGATCAGAATCAAGCCTTTATCAACACTGTGGTGTAAATACCTTTTGCATGTGCTCTGGTAACAGAGCTAGTCCTGGAGTAGCTGTGACAGTTTAGTTACTTTAGTTTACTTGCCTAAGATTACTTCAGGAGGCTTTTATTAAGCTTCTAGCTTCTCCTCTTGGTGAAAATACTGTGCACACTCATGCACAAGAGCAGGATAGTAAAGCAGTTTAGCTGGTTTCCCATATCAGCAGCTTAACTTACCATAAAATGGGGCTGGGTTAGGATTCGCCTCAGCTCTTTAACATCTGTATTATCTGGATAGCAGGAAATCTCTTCTAGTACCTGCAGAAGGACAATAATGACACAGTTTCACAAAGAGTAAATGACTTTGTGTTCTTTTAAACACTGCTACACACAGCTGAGGAATTGTGGGCCAGACTGCAATACTGCACACACCTTTACACACACGCAGACATTGCAGATGCCTCTGATGAATGTGTGTGTGTGCTGAGTCTGGGTCTAGAACAGCTAAGATTAACATAGTCAACAGCCTTATGCAGCATTCAAACAGAAATTGTGATTTGTACTTTGAAAATTCATAGGCGAACACACCATACACATGCTGTTCAAAGTGGCTGAAGTCGTGAGAACACTGTTGCTGAGAAAATGGAAATATGGCTGCATAGAATACGCTAGCTACTCTCCATGGCTAATGATTTAGCCAGCTGGAACAAATTTACACTATTTGGAAATGTGTCAAAACTGTCGAGAATATCAATTCTCTCAAATTTGTTGGTAAATTACTAAGAAAAGATTTTATAATTCATTTTACATGACTGGCACCATATAGAGGAAGTGGTGAATACTACATGTGTGTGTTGTGATGAACACCGTGACTCTTATCTGAAGATGTTACCACACACACATAACCACACATACCACCCATGTACATAAGTTTACTTAAGAACTTAAGTTTTTCTTCCCCACATTCTCATGTTGGAAGGATCTGTTGAAAGGTTAAGCTAATTTTCGGTTTGGTTCTGTTACTTCTTTGCTCCAGGGCAGTGGAGCCTATGGTGAAGTTTCAGTATCAGTCATGAGTGATCAGTTAGTTTTAGCTCACTTAGACCCTCCCGCCTACAGGAAGCACAAAAATAAAAACCTACAAGTGATTGAAGATAAGTACAGGTTATTACTTTCTCACTAAGGTGCGACTGAACTGTACTGATAAAGCAGACTAATAACCTGCCTAACACCAACCACACAGTTCCCCTAAACAACACACATCTGCTTATATTACTTTCGTTCAAAACATTTCTCGTTTCTCATAATTTATTTCATTATCGTCAGCACTTCTTCTTACACTGAAAATTAAAAATGACACTTTTCACTGAAAATTCTTTCGAATGAATATATATAGAACATTGATCAAACAAAGTAAGGAACAGATCTATGAACAGATAAAGGTCATTTATTAGTCATACATTTTCAGGGTCAGCCAATTTTTTTTCTGATTCGTGTGTGTTTTGTGTGTTCTGGTTTAATTAAGACGCTCAGATGAACTTGCCCATTTAGTGATGCTTGACTACCTGAAGTGATTGTAAGTTTGAGTTGTAACTCCACAGGTTGAGGCACTGACCTCTTTGGCTCTCTGAACAGCATCACTTGGAGCATTCCTGATCTGCGGGGAGGACTTGGTGTTTATCTTGTCGTACAGCTGGAAAAATAACAGTAGTGGTTTTAGCAATATCAGCACAATGCTGCTTTATGTGAACAAAGCACAATACGGAGTAACTCCATATTCTCCACATTATCCTATCCATATGACAGTCTGGTTACATAGTAATTAAACAGGATTGGGAACTGTTGTGTCTCAGAAACAGACGTTTCATTTTAGCCATTAAAATAGCTGTATTTTTGACAAAACTGTAGACAATACAATATCTCTGGATATTTTTTTCCCACCAAGTTCATCAATTGGCCTTCGTGCTCCTACTTGGAACAGGTCTGGGCCATGCCTCATTAATTTGTTATGTGAAATAAAGTCAAGTCATTTCTGTTTTGGTTTTTAATCATGAACATTAAAGAAACGTGACTGTAACTTAGGATTTGTTATTCTGCGTAATGCATTGTGCTTATTACAGTTCTGCATGAGCAGCGCGCGCTGATGACATGCATCACATTTGAATTTTGAGGAAACATTCATAATGATAACACTTAATCAGGCATCAGAATAAGAGCAACAACTATAAACAACATCTGACTGCAGTTAGTCAAGCAACATATCTCATTTCTAAGAAGAAAAATATTACAATTTTCGCACTTTTAATGCAAAACATCAGACAAATCAACTGTCTAACGTGTGTGTGTGCATGTGTGTGTGTGTGTGTGTGTGTGTATGTGTGTAGGGGGGGGGGGGGGATTAAAATTACAACAATGTTAAAGACAAACAAGTATCTGGAACTGGAAGTACTCTGCTCTCTCAGAACCAGAACTCTCTCCTTCATGCAATTCATTTATTCTTTGAGTCATGTGACCTAGATCATCATGTGTCCAGTCAGTTTACACAGAGTAATATGTATCAAATGTGAACTGTTTAAAACTAACATCTTCCAAACAAGACAATAAGCACCTTTAACACACCAAATGTAATCATTTGGTAACTATTAAAAAAAACAACAACAACAACAAAAAACATCAGCTCCTTGTACTTTGTGGTCGTAGATGATGACAATCACCCAGGGAGAGAAGTAGTGAAAAGGCGAACAAAGAATTCTCTGGTTTCTGCTTCCTCCAGGTCATTGTCTGGACTGAGCAAAGGGTTTTTGTTATGTTTCAGTTTAACTCTGATGAGCATGCTTTAAGAAACCACCTGATACACAATCTGCAAAGCATACACCAGAGAATAAGTGCATAACATCAATATGAACTCAACTTTTAGTCTTGAAAAGGACCTAGATTCCTGACCTGTGGCTAGGGATAGATGTCAAAGATAGCACATACACACTGCCACATAAATTACAGCTCAACAACCTAATTTTCTAACAGGCAAGACGTTATCAGAATATCTATCTTTTCTGCTTCATCTGCTTTTCTTCAGCCAGTATGAGTACAAGTGAAAACCATGCGTCAGAACAGAGAGATTCCCCAGAAAAACACCTAGAGGGGAAGCAGCTCGCAAAAGCCATCCTCTGACTAATCCCTGAAGTAGTCCTAAAAGATATGAATAAGGAAAGTCAGTTATATTTTGTTAAAAACAACATATATTCTTAGCATTCGCAATAACATTGTACAACAGCTCACCTGTCTGTGACAGATGATAACACTTTCACACTACTACAAGGAAGCTATCATTAGAAAGCTGTCATTATATTCTACATTCTCAAGGTTCTTCATATTCATTATTCACTGCCGGGTTTCACAACTGTACTTATGTAAATACTGATGTAAATCTGGTTCAATCTACAACTGTGTTCCATATCTGCACTACTACATTTAATGTAACTTATTGTATTTTATATTTTGTGTGTGTACATGTATCTTGCTACTGACCATGCTGCTGTAACAAGAGTTTCCCTCATGGGATCAATAAAGTCTGTCTGTCTGTCTGCCTGCCTGTCTGTCTGTCTGTCTGCCTGCCTGCCTGCCTGCCTGCCTGCCTGCCTGCCTGTCTGTCTGTCTGCCTGCCTGCCTGCCTGCCTGTCTGTCTGTCTGTCTGTCTGTCTGTCTGTCTGTCTGTCTGTCATTCTGATGAGTGAAAGACAAATTATATTAAAAAGGATGAAAAAGTAACATTACGTAACTGAATCCCTAAGCAAGATATTATTTAAAGCCTAATAGATTCCTCTACTTACTATTATAGAAAGTAACAAGAATGATCTACATTTCATTTATACCTCTACAAACTAACCCCTTAAAAAAAAAAAAAAAAAAAAAGAGTGGAGGAGCAGGAGTGTAATTTATCCATGTGGAATCTTCTCAGACAATGTTTACAGACAACCAAGTTCAGCTTTCTAAATTTCCAAACCAAGAAGTGTCCAAGTAAGCTTCTGTAACTACAACAACAAAAACGAGTGAAAATGGCCACATTTACTCACCAAACATTAAAGAAAGTGCAGAGGCTCATCAGCTATCATCCAGACTAACCAGGAGCACACTACAGACGCTAATGCAGTGGCCTGGGCAACTCCGGTTCCTGCCTGTGCATCATGGAGTTCAAGTTCTAGCCAAATGTATCTTTATGTGAGAGGCTTTGATAGAGATGGCAATGTTAAAGTGTGGTGGGGGCCATCAGACAGACAGATCCTGCTGCAGCCATGGTACTGAAACGAGCAGCCTGACAATAGGTGCCATTGTTCCTGGGGTTTGAGTCGGGGTTTCAATAGCACACACTGAACCCAACTGACATGCCTACTGTCCTTACTGGCACAAGACTTAGGCTATGCACTGGTTTTCTTTTAGGTCCTGTACACTGAGCTGATGTGTGAGACCACTGCCACACACAAACACAGCTCTGGGTCTGCAGCTGAAGCTATTTATAAACAGACAAATGCACCCTGCCACACTGCTGAATGCACAGAGACACAAGCTCATCACATGCATGTATGCGTGTGTGTGTGTGTGTGTGTGTGTGTGTGTGTGTGTGTGTGTGTTTATAAAAATACAGAGACAGCTGATGAATAATGAACGAGAGACAGAGGATCTCATTATGTATGTATAATATAATACACAGTTCTGTGCAAAGGTCTTAGGCACATACAAAGAAATGCTGTGGAGTAAAGATGCCTTCAAAAATAATGAAACTAAATGTTCCTACATTAAAAAAAATACTATAAAGAGCAGTAAACAGTAATAAATGAAACAAAGTCAGTTATTTGGTGTGATGATCCTTCGCTTTAAAAAATAAAAACAGCAGTCTCAGTCTCAGTCACACAGTGTGTGCAGGTTTATAAGGAAATGAGCTGTAAGTGTTACTGAGCATCTTGCAGAAACAGCCGCAGCTCTTCTGGAGACTTTGACTGTCGACTCGCTTCTTATTTTTGCAGCAAAACTCAACAGCCTTCATTTCTTTACTGACAAACAAACATCTTTCTGTAACATTTAATTTTGTGCTAGAAAACTAATATTTGGAATTCTAAAATGTTTCTGTACTGAATCAATAATGTAGAAGTCATAAAATAAAAATCTATAACAAAGCTTGTACTGGGAAGAAAAAAAAAAAAAAAAGGTGCCTAAGACTTTTGCACAGTACTGTATATCATAATCCTGTGCAGGTTAGAACATTTTCAGAATACAAACTACTTTAAATACCCTCTGCTCCTAGACTTAGGCTCCCTTGACAATCATGAAAGAAACATCAAAGTTAAGTTATTAATTTCTTTGAAGAGGTGCTGTGACACAGGAATTAAGTGGGTAATGTGAAGAAAGCCATGTGATTAAAACAATCCACCCTGGGTTGAGGCGAGAAAGACGGAAAAACTGAGAAAAACCAATACACCACATACAACACAAATACCAAATTCAAGACATCTGTGTGTGTGTGTGTGGCTCTGCTGGTGTCCAGGCCAAAAGCAAAGCAGCTATGGATGGAACCATAACAAATAAAAAGACTATGACATTTGATCTGCTGTTCAACTAGATACAATCACCATGAGCCTCTTTTTGAGCGATTGTATACATTTGTCTATAAATCTGTAGGTCATAACTCACATCAAGTAGTGTGTGGAGATGCTGGTCCTGGAAGACACTGTGCAGAAAGTCCAGGTCTTTCTCACTGCAATCTGTGAGTGCATGGATCTCCTCCAAGCTATCCAGTACCTGTGATACAGCCCCTACACAAACCCACACACAAAGCATGATTTGTAGACCCCAAACCGACAATGTATGCTTGTTAGATGTAGCATGAGAAAATCATAAAGTCAGAGACATGACAATAAAGGTGATCAGATTTGAACACTCAATAAAGTGCTGTGGTATTATTTCTCAAAGACATCATGGACATACAGTTCTGTGCAAAAGTCTTAGGCACATGCAAAGAAATGCTGTAGAGTAAAGACGCCTTCAAAAATAATGAAATTAAATGTTTCTACATAAAAAAATACTATAAAGAGCATTAAACAGTAATAAATGAAACAAAGTCAATATTTGGTGTGATGATCCTTCGCTTTAAAAAAATAAAAATAAAAATAGCAGTCTCAGGTACAGTGTGTGAAGTTTTATAAGGAAATGAGCTGTAAGTGTTACTGAGCATCTTGCAGAAGCAGCCGCAGCTCTTCTGGAGACTTTGACTGTCACACTTCTTATTCTTGCAGTAAAACTCAACAGCCTTCAATATGCTTTTTATCTGAAAAGTGTCTCTTATATAATCTGCTGCTTTCTTTACTGACATACAAACATCTTCCTGTAACATTTAATTTTGTGCTGGAAAACTAATATTTGGAATTCTAACATGTTTCTGTACTGAATCAATAATGCAGAAGTCATAAAATAAATCTATAACAAAGCTTGTACTGAAAAACCTTTAAAGACTTTTGCACAATACTGTATATAGAATTATATCTGATGAAGGAAGGAAATAATTTAGGAACTTGACTGACGAAATTACATTCTACAAATTGCACACATCACACAAGTCAGATAAAGATACCTACTTTCTGCTGCTAGCAGTCCTTGAGGAAGGCCAGCATTGGACAAACACAAAAATTACATTTACAACAAAGTTTGCTCAGGAGATGACTTTCAGGAAAAAGAGATGTGTTTCCAAATAGCGAGCTTGACCACACACACTAAACATGAGCTTTTATGTAGTTTATTTGTCTCTCAATGACTCCAATGCTACTGATATTTTTCAGTAAATAAAGTTGACACTCTTATGTAATGAATCTGTAAATAAAACCTGCTGTTTGGAAGAAGGAAAAGAACAGCGCTGTTGCTGAACTGCAACCAGCACATAATGGGATTTCTCAGTCTTGCTAAAACAAAGCACTTGGTAGATATCTACCAGATGAGGTGGGATCTTCAGAGAAGTCTGGCAGCTCCTCAGGTGGGTCACCATAGAACGAGCTGAACTTGTGGCTGGAGACTGCTGCTAACACAGCACCCTGAACATGAGAACACGAAAATATGAACTCTGTCTTGCAGGAAATGTACAGTTAGAAAACATCAGTAGCTAACTTTGTACTGCCGATGTCAAGGCAATGTCAGGTTGCACTTATATAGTGCCAAGAGTGAGCGTTACTTTGAGCTTTCTCCGTGCGTTGAACTTCCTCAGCTGTTCCACTGTCTCAGGAAGGTGGATTTTGTAGGCNACACACACACACACACACACACACACACACACACGCAAGGTATTCCCATCACACACTAAGAGCTCCAGTTCTTTACAGAGCTGATTTTACAGAGGACAAGGGGATGACAGACCTGTAAGTGGGAAGTGCTGTGCTGATTTCTTTAAAAGCTTTCACTTCATTTCTTAACGTCTAACCACAAAGCCTCTCACCACGGCTCTGGATGAATGAAGGAAGCTAGTGGCGAGGGTCAAATTTCGGTTACCTTGAGCCACGGGTGATTGAGGGCCTCGTACACAGTGATCCTCTCAGCAGGATCCAGCATCAGCATGCGTCGCACCAAGTCTTTAGCACTCTCTGAAATGTGAGCCCACTGCCGAGGGTTCATCTGAAGAGGGGGTTGCACACACACACGCACACACACACGCGCACACACACACACGTAGCACACACAAAAATGACGTATAAGAGGTGAAGTGATGCACTGCTTTAATTAGCCTTTTTACTGTTCTTCATTTTTGATCTTTTACATGTATGCACACAGTGAATGTCTCATATTAACAGTAGTTAAGTTTTTTCCCCTATACTTTCCAAAAAAAGAAAAAAAAATCATCTTTAATTGTACTTAATTACTGTTGCTTGTGCTCTTTAGAAAGATAGCACAGAAAAATCCCTATTTAAAAAAAAAAATCTTTTTAAACGCAGCCTTAAATAGGGCATATTTTACATAGCCTGTCTTTTTGGACAGGTGTCTATAGTCAGACTACTGTGCAAAACTCACACACGCGCACGCACGCACGCACACACACACACACGCACACGTCATCTTTCAAAGGAATAAACTGTCTCTCCACAAAAGAAATTTGAGCTTTCTCTGCCTTGTTGTTGTGGAGCACTCAATAACTGAACAGATGAGCCAAGAGTTTGGGACATCACAACCATCACAACAAACTCAAGTTCCAACAAGACAACAATAAAATACAGCTGACAGGTAGAAACTAAAGTTATATTTAGTTACATTATCTGAGGTTATTTAGTTTATTTATTAAAATTAAAACATTTATAAACCATGATCTATTTTGGTACATGTCTGTCCTTCAGTTTAAGTAAGCGCTCTTTGGTGTGCAGTGCGTAAAATAGGGGACAGCAGGTCTTAATTTTGAACTTTGTTGCCCTCTGAACAAATGGGTTAAGTATACACGTCTCTTTCATCTTTTCTTTCATTCACACATCCTTGAAGAGCAAACCATTTCAATTTTCCTTAAATATTCAAGGTACAGCCATCCATTTTCCATTCCAGTCAACCCAAAGCACAGAGCTACATTTCATACTTATAAAACCGGTATTTGCCTTCATCTTTTCATCTTCTCAGAGAAACCTATTAATTTTGACAGTCATTGAATTTTCATTATTCTTTAAACATGCTTGAGTGATACTACTGACAACCAAAAGCACAAGACTGCATTTCACATTGATTGCACACTGATTTCTTTCTTGCCTATTCCTTCACTCCTCCTCTAGTGCACAAAAACACAGATTTTCAAACTGCTTGACTTTGAGCTAAACTTATACATGCGCTAGCCAATTTGACGCCTTCAAAAGTTTAAATTCAATAGTGCTGATGCAGAGTCTTGGCTTTACTTTGGTAGGCATCACATAATTAAACTAATACCTTGTATTTGCCTTTGATAATGGCCTCAAACAGGCGTTCTTTCGTGCCATAGAAGGGCAGGCAGCCGCTGAGCAGGATGAAGAGGATGACTCCACAGCCCCACACATCCACCGGCTTCCCATACGGCTCTCTCTTCACCACCTCAGGAGCCATGAAGTGGGGGGTGCCCACTCGGCCTGCAGAACATAGCATACAATCACTGATCACTTTAATAGGAACACCAACATACCTGTTCATCCATGCAGTTATCTGCTCAGCTCATCATGTAGCAACAAGGTATAAAATCATGAAGATACGGGTCAAGAGCACATCACATCAAACCACAGAATGGGGAAAAATGCGATGCCAGTGACTTTGACCGAGGCATGGTTGCTGTTGTCAGACTGTTTTGAGTATTTAATCTTCTGGAATTTTCATTCACAACAGTCTGTAGGGAGAATGGTGCAAAAAAAACAAGAAAAAACACCTTGCTGATGACGGTGGTCAGAGAAGAATGGCCAGCCTGGTTCAAGCTGACCACTCTTTACATCCATGGTGTGGAGAAGAGCATCTCAGTTTGCACAACACATTAAACTTTGAGGCGGATGGGCTACAACAGCAGAAGACCACACTGGGTTCCAACTCTGGCAGCCAAGGACAGGAATCAGGGAGTACCTTGGACACAGACTCACCAAAACTGGACAGTTGAGGACTGGAAAAAGACCAGGCAATATTTTTGAAATATCCAGTTTTGGTCAGTGAAATCTTATTTTTGCCCATTCTAAAGTTTGATGTGAACATTCACTGAAGCGCTTGACTTGTATCTGTACAATTTTATACACTGCACCGCTGCCACTATGGCTGGATGATTGGATAACGTCACCTGGTCTTTTCCCAATCTTCAACTGTTCCTAAGAAAGTGGTCAGTGAGTGTATGGAAACAAAGCATCCACATATCACACACAGAGGCACTGGTGGATTTTGGGTGTACGGATGAAACTGGTTGTGACTGTTCAATCGACAGAAAGCAAATTCTTTTGAAATGTCCTATGATGTATGTTGTAATATAGACCCCTTTATACTATTGGCAACACATTTCCCTGAGCTTCAGTTCTTGTTTTTGAGAAACTTTCAATAAATGTCTTGGTAATAGTACCAAGAACTTGGTATTAGCAATTAGCAGTGTATGCATGACATTAGCAGATGTGCTGTAGTAGAAGGTCTCACACACACTCCTATGCAGCACAACAGGAAGACTGGTTTCCGATGTTGCAGAATAGTAAGACTTATGCAAGATTCGTTTACAAAACACAAATCTCACCACCTGATACCTATAGCATGTACAGAGCAGTACACACTCGGACAGTGCTTACCTCCAGCCACCAATCCTGACTCTCCGAGCTGTATAGCAACTCCAAAGCCGCCCAGCTTCACAGGAGCAGAGTTCTCCTTTGATGCCAGCAACACACAGTGAGGCTGCACAAGGGAAAAAAAAGAAAAAAAAAAAGAACAAAAAAAACCACACAAACCACATTATTTTTCCACACAGAATAAAGAAACCCTAATAATGCCCACTGCAGCTCTAGTTTTGCATCATAACATTCAAAATACAATTAACAAAATGTTTAAATTCTTAGGTGGGGGGAAAAAAACTTTTTTTTTTTTTAAACAAAATTATCTTATATAGCTTTTTAACCACAAGACTAAAGAACAACTTCAGCCACCAGGCTGTCAGAAAGCTGAACTCTCTCCCCCCTCTGCCCTCTGCCCTAAGAGTCACCGAATTGTAACCACCCCAACATGCGTGCACACACACACACACACACACACACACACACACACACACAGTAAACAGGTCCACTTCCACAACTGCTGCTCTCTCAATAAATAAAATAAAATGTAAATATCTACACCCTCACATGTGCCGTGAATGATTATAGTGTACATATTGTATTGTATTGTAATTTATTTATTTATTTATTTTTATTTTTTATTTATTTGTCTTGTTATGTTGGTGTCTCACGCCATGGGTCTGAGGGAAACGAAATTTCAATCCTCTGTGTGTCCTGTACATATAGCAGAATTGACAATAAAGTCTGACCTTGACTTTATGAAAGTTTATTAGGAGCCCTCCCCAAGCCATTATCATCTCAGTTTCACTGACGTATAACATGCCTAATGAGTGTATACATTTGTCATTGGGGTACAGAACAGCCAGATAAGCAGAGTGACTACAGAGTGTCACCATGTCTGCTTCTGAGGCTTTTAAAAACTGTGGTTGCAGCTTCCCGTTTCTAGTCTTCAAAAAAGCGCCCTCTGTGCTTTATCACACAGAAGTGTTGATCTGCATGTGATAACCAGTGACGCTGGAGGAAAGTGTTTAAAGTTTAGTGCAATTTATAAAGGGAGGCGGAGAAAACAATTTACAACAAGTTTTACAACAATAGCACAGAACAGCATTCCCAAGGCTGTGGATCAGTAATTTGAATGGTTTCCTGAAGAAAAACAATCACACAGTAAGTAACTTGGCATGAACTAAAGTCATTTGGACTTATGACAGTAATATGTTCTTAATTTGTCTACACTAACTGGTGTTTTTATTGGATTTAGAACCTCAGAACATTTACGGAAAAAAATTCCTGGTTTTGCATACCGATATTGATTATTTGTTATAAAGTGTACTTGCTGATGCTGATCACACGCCCTTTTTTCTCAGGAGGAAACACTGAGTCAAACTGCTTGTTAAGAATGAAATGAAAAGAACTTTGCTACACTAAGAGCAACATCACATAAGCACTAACACTCTGCTTTTCTTTTGAAGGCCTAAAATGACTACAGATGTAATGGCAGAGCAAGATTTCCAGAACACCTCTCTTATACTCAGCACTACAGCAGAAATATCAAAACTAGACCATTTAACCACAAACTGCAGAAATTTCAGTCTGAATGATGGCAGTATCCGGGTCCCGCTAGCAGTCTTCTACTCGCTCTTCTTCCTGCTTGGCTTGGCTGGTAACCTGCTAGCCCTCTGGGTGTTCCTGAGACTACACGCCAAAAAGAATTCAGTGCGCATTTTCCTCATTAATCTGGCTTTGGCAGATTTGGTCCTCATGATCTGCCTGCCCTTCCGTGTGGCTTACCATGCTAATCATGACAGATGGAGCTTGCATCCTGTGTTCTGCAGGGTAGTGGGCAATGTTTTCTACATGAACATGTATGTAAGCATTGGTCTGCTGGGGCTTATTAGTATAGATCGCTATGTGAAGCTGCGGAAGACCTCGAGCAGGCAGAGGTTCCTCAGCAGTAAGCAGAGCACTCTCACTTGTTGCCTCCTCTGGGTAATGGCTACTTTTTGCATAATACCACTGATTACCCTGAGTAGAGATCAAAGACCATCCGATGTGTGTTTCCAGTACAAAGACCTGCACAATGCCAAATGGAAGGCCTACTTAAACTTGGCTATTGTGGTTGGTTTTTGGGTGGTCTACGGCACTCTGGTAACATCTTATGGGAAGATAGCAATGGGGCTGCTTCAGGTCTCTACAGAGAGGCCAGATTTTCCAAATGCGGCCAAGTACAGGAGAACAGCTCGGAAGTCCTTCTTTGTCCTCTTTCTCTTCACCTTGTGCTTTGTGCCCTATCACTTGGTGAGGATCTTCTACATCTACTCACAGATCGCAGACGTTTCATGTCAGTGGATTCGCTTAGTGGACAAGATCAACGAGTTTTCTCTGCTGCTTTCTGCGTTTAACAGCTGCCTGGATCCAGTCATGTACTTTGTGCTGTGCAGCTCAGTGCGAAGAACAGTACTGCAGGTGCTGCACAAAAACTTCTGCCTGAGGACTTCTGGTGGCTACAGCAGCTCCAGCTATGATAAGGAAAGAAACCAAAGGGAGCAGGCTACACAAAGCGACACCAGCACGTTGTAAAGAAAGACTGCCGATCTGTTATTATCATCCTAAATAATCTGTTATCATCATCCTAAATAAGCAATATCTTTCAAAATACATGGAAACAATGCAGAATAATAATATGTACAGCTGTCCATACAAAGAAACAATATTTCCAATATTTTTTTTTCCACTGGTTTTGTGTATCTTCCCCTGCCTGACAATCCTGTTTTTATCTCTGACTCAAGTTAGAATAAAAAACAAAAAACAAAAAAACAGCCAACCAACTAACTTCACTGTTTTGATCTGAAACATTCAAACGCCATCTTTGAAGAAAACTGCTATTGTTTTCAGAACTACATAACAGGACGCTTTAAAGTCAAGTAAAGTCAAGTACATCTGAGCACCTGCATTAATAATTATGATGGGCTGCATAAACAATGTTATAGAATTATCTTTATTTTCCCTAGTACAATTCACTATGTCCAAACATAGCAGCTGAAAACAGACAATAAATAAGGGCTGCAAACAGACAGAATAATGCAACTGCGGTAAACAAACATTTCCTAAGCAGAGTTTTGTGTTATAAAAGCAAAAGCCAGGTCAGAAACTATGAGTTAAGAGGCAACATGTGAACTAACCAGAGGATGCGGTCAGAAATGTATCAGCCTTGTTCCCCTTTAAAACGAAAAGTCCGCCTATGACAAGCCCATGTTCTGAAAACTGTATCATCAGACATCAAGAGTAAACCAGCAAGAAAACAAAGCCAGTATGTCATCATTTAGTTATGCAACAAACTGCACTAGAATGAACGGGACAGCCTGCAATAAAAGGTACACTCTTCATCCTGCTCGTTTATTGCATATAATTATATCAAAGCAACAGACTATACAAATCTTTATACACACTGCTGTGTGTGTCTATGTTTTGAAACACACTTGTATTCAGGCAGTATACAGGTTCTGACTAGCACTAATTTATTTACTAGACTATCGAAATCTGTTTTATTAGATGTGTGTTTTATTATTACAGTAACACTGCCACATTGCAGTAACCCTGCAACTCTAAACCCCTGGGCGTCTAAATCTTTTGGTATTTCTAATACACCAGATTCAAATCATCAGGTAATTATCAGGGCTTTACAAGCAGAGTGTGTTTATAATTTACAAATAAATCTAAAGTCAGTGTAGAAAGATTATTAAGCCACTGAAATGTCATGGTGATTTTTTTCTAGGTGTGGTCAAGAATGAACTGAAGTTTACTGTAGCCATGAACTCATATAGCAAGTATCTATGAAGCTAACTTTGCATGAACAGATATATGAGACAGGAAATTCACTATCATGTCATCTCTTTTTTCATGTTCCCTCCCCCCACGTTTCCTAAAGCTGTTTCCTGGTGCCTGAAAACTACCACGTCACTGTTCTGCCTTGGTTTTATCTCCTTCTGACAATCCTGGGCTTCCTGACCAATGGACTGGCCGCACTGGATCTCTGGAGGACAGAGAAGACACCGACAGTCATCTTCACTTTAAACATATTGGTCTCGGACGTGATGCTGTGCTGCAGCTTTCCTTTTAGGATGGCTTACTATATACATAGTTCCTGGTGGAAGGCTGGCACTGTGGTCTGCTCAGTGACTGAGTTTCTTATGGTCTCGTGTTTCTACCTCAACATCTATTGCAATATGAGTTTCTTGATATGGACCAGCATCAACCGCTGTGTTACAGTAGTACAGCTGCGCTGCAGGCTGCTCCTAGTCTTCAAGCGTCCACGTCTCTGTTGGCTCCTCTGCCTTAGCACATGGTTAGTGGGAATCATCTCTGTCATGGGCTGTATGGCGTATAAAGCAGGCCTGAAATCTACAAGGCAAGAACTGAATTCCTGCTTTGATCAGGTGATGAATACAAAATCTGCTCAAATTAATGGCGTGCACAGCATCGGCGTGGGAATCTTCTTCTTCATGCTGGGCTTGATGCTGGTTAGTTACGGTCTGCTGATCTTCCATTTGCACAAGGTGAACCAAAAGAGTATGGTGGGTGCTGGATTTGGGAGTGGGCTGCGAGTGAGGAGGAAAATATTGGCCTCTGTGGTTTCATTTGTGATCTGCTTCCTACCCTATCACGTGCAGAGGATCAGAATGATATTATCAGAAAATAAAGACTGTAGAAAGAAGCAGGAAGAATTCTCATTAAAGACTCTGTTGATACTTGTAGCAGCACTCAGCTGCTGTCTGCATCCAGTGCTGTACCTGGTGCTACAACTGCCCTGCTGCAGAGCCAAACGCAGCATCACAAACCATCAGAAGCCATCTCCAAGAGCCAAGTTCCCCCTGCAGATACAGACCAACAACTCCACATAAAATCTTAACTAGGAGAGTGTGTGTGTGTGTGTGTGTGTGTGTGTGTGTGTGTGTGTATACAGTAAGGTCCGGAAGTATTTGGACAATGTCAGAGTTTTTGTGATTTTGCCTTTATACACCACCACAATGGATTTGAAATAAAACAANTTTCAGCTTTATTTTAAGAGGATCCACAAAAATATGGTATTTACTATTTAGGAATTACAGCCATTTTCAGCAAAGTATTTCCATTTTCAGTGGCTCAAGGTATTTGGACAAAGTGACATAATTGTAAATATAACCGTAATTTTAATACTTGGAGGAAAATCCTTTGCCTGAAGTCAGGACAATGACATTAAAGCCATATTTTTGCACAGATTTTAACTTTTAAAGGCTATGGTCTTAAACTTTTCACCAGCTGATGACCAGCCTGTTTGAGTGTGTATGTGTGTATATATATATATATATATATATATATATATATATATATATATATATATATATATATAAATACATATAT
>CM074949.1:13322737-13343728 GCA_037577455.1 Pangasius macronema
TCTTCTTTTGGCATTTTGAAGAAGTTCTTACAACCTGGTTACAATCCACCAGTGTGAAGTGTGAATACTTGTAATATATATACATACACTATATATAATATATATATAATATATATACATACACTCCTGAACAAAATCTTAAGACCAGGAAACTGCATTTAAACTTAAACAGGCTGGTCATCAGCTGATCAAAAGTATTTATTTATTTATTTATTTATTTATTTATTTATTTATTTATTTATTTATTTATATTATTTATTCTATCACCCATTTTTCCCCCAAAGGAGGAGAAACTAAGGAGAAACTAAGCACACACTGTCCAGTCAAAGTACCAACACAAAAGGACAGATGATAAAACTTTTCCTTTTACCATGTTTGGGATTTGGAAACCAGTAGAGCATTACCTATTTACTAAATATTATGAAATATTAAAAAGGAAGAAAAATGTAAAATGTTTTAAAGACTTAGATTTTTCAATATTTCTTGTTTGTCTGTTTTGTTTATCAAAATAATTTTCTGGCAATGATACAAATGATACAAAAATGATACATTAATGATACATTTGGTAATAAAATAGCTAAATAAATACACTACATGACCAAAAATATGTGGACATCTGACCATCATGCCTGAGCTTCTTGAGAAGACTTTCTACAAGATTTAGAATGTCTGTGGAAGTTTGTGCCCATGTATTCAAAAGAGCATTTGTGAGGTCGGGTACTGATCTTGGACTAGAAGGCCTGTCTCGCAATTGACATAGTAATTCATCCCAAAGATGCTCAGTGGGGTTGAGGTCAGGGCTCTGTGCAGGCCACTGGAGTTCCTCTACGCCAAACTCAACAAATCATGTCTTTGTGTACACAGGATCAGAGTCATGCAAAGTTGAAAGCATACAATTGTCTAAACTGTCTTTGTATGCTGTAACATTAACATTACCCTTTACTGGAACTAAGGGGCCGAGCCTAAACTCTGAAAAACAGTCCCAGACCGTTATCCCTCCTAGACCAAGCTTTACTGTTGGCACTATGCATTCTGGTAGGTAGCGTTCTCCTGGAATCCGCCAAACCGAGATTTGTCCATCGCACTGTCAGAAAGCGAAGTGTGATTCATCACTCCAGAGAACACGCTTCCACTGCTCTAGAGTCCAGTGGCGGTGTGCTTTACTCCACTCCAGCCAACACTTGCACATTGTGATCTTAGGCTTGTGCTGTTTGGCCATGGAACTTCATGAAGCTCTTGATGCACAGCTCTTGTGCTGATGTTGCTTCCAGAGGCAGTTTGGAACTCTGTAGTCAGTAATGCAACAGAGGAAAGGCAGTTTATACATGCTACACATTTCAGCACTTGGTGGCCCTGCTCTGTGGGTCTACTGCTTTGTGCCTGGTCTGCTGTTGCTCCTGGATGGTTCTATTTCACAATAATAGCACTTACAGTTGGCCAGGACAGATCTAGCAGGGCAGAAATTTCATGAACTAACGTATGGCAAAGGTGGCATCCTATGACAGTGTCACATTAAACTCACTGATCTATTAAGTATGACACATTCTACTGCCAGTGTTTGTACATGGAGATTACATGACTATGTGCTTGATATCATTCATCTGTTTGCAACAGGTGTGGATGAAACACTTCACAAATCAACAGTCAACTGATATTCAGTATAACTACACTCTTGCTTGTGCGATATTGCTTAAATCTCACACACATTAGGTATTTTTTTTATGTAATGTAACTTATAAATTGAAACATATGAGCAAAAAATTAAAGTAAATGACAGAATTAATTCTCAATACAGTTTTAAGGCAAAGGCCTGCCATGTTTATTATTGTAACTGAAACCCAGTAAATATATCTTCCAGCTTCCTGGAATTTTCACAGATTTTTGTAACAGAATAGTAATTACTATTTGAAAAGTAATAAATTTCTTATCTGAAAGATATGCTTTGGTTACCATGACAAATTTAGCAGGAGGATAGGAGGTAAAGCTTAAGATGTCAGAGAATTAAGACAATATTGTATTTCAATATGGGTGCATAGATATATCCACTCATTTACTCAATATTCTACTCTAGATTAAAGTTTGTGGGTTTTTACAATAAAGGCAAAGTATAAAGTAGTAATGAGTTAGAGACCAGCTATCATACAAAAGAAAAGAAATCTTTGTTCATGATGAAAATTCAGCATCTTATCTGCTGTGGTTTGACCAACACTGCTCACCGTTTTTCTCTTTTTCCTCTCCTCTAGCACATAATTGTAAGAACAGATTGTGTGTTCTCCAGTTTTCTGAGGTTAAAGGAGCTCTGTGGTTTGATTGCAGCATGTGCACTTTTACACTTATAAGGAACACTAATTTCTTATGAACATTTAATAGTTTTTTTTTTCTATTTGTCATTCCAGTGCTTAAGTTAAGTTCTTTTTAGTTTTGCTGTTGTTGTTATGTGATACAGATTTCATTAAGAATAACTGTAATAATCATAATAGGTTTAGCAGGCATTAGGCTCCTGTTTGCTTTGAAAGCACTGACCTGTTATTCATGAAATCTGGACTTAAGAGATTTGCAGTGGAACAAAAAGGTCACACTATCAAGGTAATGGTATAATCTTACATTTTAAGTTATAACCTAAGTTTCAGCTGAACACTTGAAACAGTTACAGGTAATAATTAAAAGTTGGCATTTTGTAAGATTTGCAAGAATGCGAGAACATGGTTCGTTGCCCTGTGGTGTGTGTTTGGGGAGGTGTGGGGTTGTATGACTTTCAAGGGAGAGAGAGATAAAGCTAATCTATTAAGCTAATCTTTACTGAGAGATCAGAAGTTACTGCACTCTTGAACAGACGCTCCTTAGCTGGAGCTCCAGGCTGAGATATGAGGTTTTCTCTTTGGTCAGTTGTTTCGTATTCTTTGGCCCTTCTATCTTTTTTGAGTCAATGTGTAACAGCAGTGGAGAGACACTACTACATTGCTGCAGTTAACATTAATTGGGATTATACAACAACTGGAACTCAAAGGTATATTATCTTTATCTGGAAATACTTTAAGTATTTATGAAATACTTTATGTAATATGTCAAGAATTGTTTAAATTTAGTCATGTTTTTTTCACATTTGTGTGCTACTGACTTAATTTTGGGTCATGGTTTTCATTTTTATTATTATTTATAAATATTTTTCATATTTTAAGTTTGTAAACATCAGATGAACATATATCATGCTAAAATGCTTAGCTTATTTTGTATGATCTATTTAGATGGAAAGCTGAACTGGACTGGTTCAGTTAATTTGAATTGTGATATTGAATTATATATTTTAATTACTTTTTAAATGAATATTTCTGGTTTTTTTCCATAGTGCTGGTCCCATCTATAAAAAGACAGTGTACAGGGAATATGACCCAGGTTTCAAAACGGCTAAAACAACTCCATGGTCAGGTATTCAAATTACTTCTGTAAGGTGGATGATTTTATTTAATATTCATTCACTGAGCCATCACTTGCAAAATACTGAATTATTAATTCCTTTTATATCTATAGGGCTGCTGGGACCCACGCTTCGTGGCCAAGTTGGTGACACCATCATTGTCACGTTCAGGAACATGGCGGATCATCCCTGTAGTATCCATCCACATGGCATTGCTTATGGAAAACAGTCTGAAGGTCTGTATACCAATGTCTTAAATGTATAAAATGAATGAATGACAACATTACACCAGCTATAGTCGGTCTGTGTATATAAAAATGTCCAACATTATCATGAAAAGATTGCTTAGTAAAGTGAATTTTTTTTTCAGTAGCACTTGTCCAGTTGAGTAAACAAACTGAAGAGGTGTATTTATCTTTGTCATACATATTAACCACAAGCTGTACCCAAGTCCAAATTGAGGACTAAAAAAACTATTAACTAAAATTTTGACTATATCTGTTCTGATATGGACTATATTCTTGTCATTCAGATGAATATTGTCTGCTGAATGTGTATAAACAGTAAATGGCAGTGAAAAAATTAGCTAAATATCTTATCCCACCATAGTGAGGCCAACTATCGGTTTTTAAGTTATTTGCTTAACTGAGTTAACAAATTTGCCAGTAAGAATAGATGTATTTCCCATTTTTATACATATCAATCACACTCTGTACTGAAGTCCAACTGAAAGAGGGGAAAAAAATTTTCACCTCCACAAATTTCTTTTTTTTCTCATGTAGAATTTATTCCTGATACTAAGGTGAATATTTCCTGTGAAGTTTGTATAAACAGATGGCAAAACATTGCGTTTGATGCTGCCAATGTTTAATCCTTTAGGAGCTTTGTACTTTGACAATACGTCCCAGTTTGAGAAAGAGGATGATGTCATACTTCCTGGCAAAGAGCATACATACTACTGGGAGGTAACTCCAGAGGTTGCCCCACAGGCTGCAGATCCCCCGTGTGTCACGTACACTTATTTCTCACATAATGATATTGTCAAGGACTACAACACGGGCCTGATTGGTACACTGCTAATTTGTAAGCCTGGTATGTTTATTTTTTGTTATCCTCATTATTATAGACAATATGAATCAGTCCATCAATAGTGAGCTCCTCCCTTTTAATGATCACACAGATTGGATAACCAGGGGGTTACAAATAAAGGTGTTTATTCTAAAGCTCAGTCAGCCAGATACGTATGCCTTTGCTCCACAGACAGCCTTGATGAGTCTGGAAAGCAGGTCCATTTCAATCAGGAATTCACACTGTTGTTTGGGGTGTTTGATGAGAGCAACACCTGGTACAGCAAAGGGGATGCGCCACTTAAGGAGAATGTGAAATATACAATCAATGGCTTCACAAATGGCTCTGTCCCTAGTAAGCTGGTTAATTTTTCAACTATGAGAGAATATAAATGCCTATGCTCATTAGTTCTTTGAGTTGGTTGCTGTCTTGTAATATTTCTCTTGATCTTCTCCAGATCTGAGTGTGTGTGCACATTCCAAAGTAACCTGGAACTTGGCTGGTATGAGTTCTGAGCCAGAGCTTTTTTCCGTGCACTTCAATGGCCAGGTTCTACAGCAGAGTGGGCACAAGGTGTCTTCAATCGGCATTATCAGTGGCACAGCTACCAGTGCAGAGATGATGGCCATCTATCCTGGTCGCTGGCTGCTCTCTTCTCACATTAGCAAACACTTGGAAGGTAAGGCCTGGTGAGACAAAAAGAGTAGATCTAGTTGTTCCTTTGACAAAAGGCACATAATGATATAGCAACCTAAACAATTCAAGTGAAAACAAATGGAGATTTTAGTGGGGGAAAAAAAAACTTACAATAACCCCTTTGTACACAAGTAATTTAGCATAATTACAATAGAATTGGATTTGTGTTCTTTTCATCTAGGTTTGCATGATGTCTTTTTCTTGGTAATGATGGCCTTCATGGTGTTCCATGGTACATCAGGGGTGTCCAATCTTATCCGGAAAGGGCCAATGTGGGTGCAGGTTTTCATTCCAACCAAGCAGAAGCAACACCTGAGTGTACTACTGAAAGCCAAGATCAACTGATTAAACAGGTGGAATCAGGTGTGGCTCCTGGTTGATTGGAATGAAAACCTGCACCCACACTGGCCCTTTGTGGATAAGATTGGACACCCCTGATCTACATTTTTTGGAAATTTCTTTGCAAAGAGTTTAAAAGTGTTTGGTTAATACTGAGCACAGTCACATGTCCCATTATAAAAGGGTGTACATACTTGTGGAACCAGGTTATTGTAATTTTTCATAACCAAAAATATTTCTATTTGTTTTTGACTTGAATTTTGTTGGTTGCTATATCATATTAAAGTAAAATGATCTATCTTGGAATTTTTTTTTTCAATAAAAAAAACCCTATAATTTTAACAGGGGTGTGTAGACTTTTTATATCCACTGTATATTAACTCACTCCAATTCAGTCACTCCAATTCACAGTGCTTTGCTGCCATCAAAAAAAAAACCTCTTAGAACTAAAATCACACAATTACTTTAAAACTAAATATAACAAGAACATGACTAATGTTCCTCACTTTATTTCAGCTGGGATGCATGGCTTCCTGCAGGTTAATAAATGTGAAGAGTTTACTGCACCAAAGAGAAAACTCACCATCCAACAAAGGCGAGATAGTCAAGTATGGACTTACTACATTGCAGCTGAGGAGATAATTTGGGATTATGCCCCAAATTTGCCAGATAACGTGGACAGGTATGCACCAATCACTATTAAACTATGTCCGGTCCCCTGTGATAACCACGCTTACAGATATCTTGTTCCTTCACACACAGCAATTTTCGGTCCACGTACTTAAAACAGAGTGCATGGCGGATTGGTAAGAAATATAAAAAAGCTGTGTTCACTCAGTATACAGATGAATCATTTAAAGAAAGGGCAGAACACAAGCAAAGGAAGAAGGAGTTGGGAATTCTCGGTCCTGTGATCAGAGCACAGATCAGAGACATAATAAAGGTAAAAAAAAAAAAAAAAAGTATAAAGTATAGTATAAAATCATAACAAAATCAGGCCATATGACACTATTGTTTTGGTAATGTAGGCTGATGTCTTTTCTGATAATCAATAATTATGCTAAACTATTTTTCTGTGTTTACAGATTGTGTTTAAAAACAAAGCATCACGTCCATACAGTATTTATCCTCATGGATTAACCATTGATAAAGCAGCAGAGGGAGCCAATTACCCTGAAGGAGGTTAGTAAAATGTCCATTTACAGTTACAGTATGTCACATTCTAATGTCTAATATATAAAATGATCTATTTTTCTTTATGTCGATGCTGTACATGTCTATGCATGTACATTGAAAATTTTATTAAATATTTGATAATTTTAGTAACTTTAATCTCAAAATCCAATGCTGACACTGGGCCTCATTTATCGATTTTTTAGTAAAGTTGTGTGTAAATGTTAGCGTAAGCCAAACAAAACTAAAATGTTCCACTAGATTTATAAAGTGCATAAAAAAGGTTTGTGCACAGCACAAGTGATCTGCATTTAGTGACTCCCACAAAATTCCATAAAACTCAGAGAGAGTTGTTAGCAGGAATTGATGACTAAATGGCAAAAAAGTAAGAAAGAGTATGTCAGAGGCAGAAGTGGACATTATTTTGAGTCATTTCTTTGGCAATAAAAAGTACTATTTACCAGTGTAACCATTCCTTTAAAAAATATCCAAATGCAGGTGAGCATTAAGTGAAATAAGAATGGTTTGGCATGAAAACAGTGAAAAAAACATATATTTACTGTAACCAGGTTATCATGGACACCAAGCACCTCACACAGGGAACTGTTACAGTCCCCTCCAAAAGTATTGGAACAGCAAGGTGACTTCATTTGTTGTTGTCATACACTAAAGACATTGGGGTTTGAGATTAAAAGATTAATATGAGATGATAGATCAGAATTTCAGTTTTCATTTCCTGATAAACAACTTAGAACATGCACCTTTTGTTTGAACCCACCCATTTTTCAAGTGACCAAACGTAGTGAAACATTTGACTGGCAGGTGGTTTTGGTTCCCCAGGTGTGCCCTGTTAGATTGTTTAAACAATTAATAGCTCTGAATGTCTACTGTTGGTTTGAGCCCTGGCTTTCACCTGTGAAGACTGCATTTGTTGTTAAAAAGGATACACCAACATGAAGACCAGAGAGCTGTTGAGAAAAGAAAAGGGAAAATTGATCAGAGCCATTGCACAAGTGTTGAGCGTAACCAATACAACAATTTGGAATGTTCTGAAAAAGAAAGAAATTACTGGTGTACTAACAAACAGACACCAAACAGGTCAGCCAAGGAAAACAGCAGTAGTTAATGACAGAGAGTTTTTTTTTTAAGAAAAAACCCCAAAACAGCACTGTCATCACCAAGAACCTCCACAGGGCAGGGGTGAGGGTATCACAAACCACTGTTTGATGAAGACATTGAGAGCAGAAATATAGAGGCCATTATACAAGATGTATACCACTTATCAGCAGTAAGAATTATAAGGCCAGATTGGAATTTGCAAAGAAATACAGAGTTGAACCTCAAAAGTTCTGGAACCAAGATTACCCTCTACCGTCATGATGGAAATGCCAAAGTGTAGACAAAAGAAAGGATCTGCTCATGATCCCAAACAGATTGTTGTCACATACAGAGAGTATCAGATATTCCTGCAGCTCCTTTAATATTGCCATAGGTCTCTTGGAAGCCTCCCTGGTAAGTATTTGTCTTGTCCTTTTGTAAACTTTGGAGGGATGTCCTGTTCTTGGTAACATCACTGTGGTGCTCCATTTTCTCCACTTGTTGATGATGGCTTTCACAGTGTTCCATGGTACATCTAATGCTTTGGAAATGTTTTGTACCCCTCTCGTGATCATTTAAAGTAGATGTTATGACAAACAGAACAGATGTACACACTGTCTGAGCAATTCCAGCCCGTCCTCATTTTATATGGTGGCAGTTCTTCTTAGTTGAATGACTAGTCTTATTTGTCTTAATTCATGGTTTGTGTTGCTTTCTCTATTTTTTTTTCATATTTAATATATTTTAATATATTTCTTTAATTAATATAATATGAAGCAACTGGGTTTTTACAAAATTTTCCATTACATTTGTGTGTGTGTAAATGTAATTAAATAATTTAAACGTGACAGTGTAATCCATATATAAAATTGCAGCAATCCATGCTAATTACATATATGATTTGAAGCCAATCAGTTTTACACACACTTAGGAGCATGAGTAAGATACAAATGTTTTTCCACAATTATAGGATTTTCATTAATATCATATTTCATGTGGAAATTCTCCTATGAATTATTTACAAATAAATCCATTTGTATCCAGCTTGATAAATAAGGCCCAGTGTTTCAAAAGAGAATAGAGCAATTAAGTGACATTCATTGCTTCATTTCAATGTCTCTTATAATCTGAAAGGGAACCAGAGCCATGCAGTGCAACCAGGGGAGACTTACACATATGTGTGGCGAGTCATTGAGGAGGACGAGCCATTAAACAGTGATTCAAGGTGTCTCACCAGGATGTACCATAGCGCAGTGAACACTCCACGAGACATTGCCTCAGGCCTTGTTGGTCCACTTCTCATCTGCAAAAGCCAGTCCCTCAGTACCAGGAATGTCCAGGTAAATGATTGTGGTTTTTGTTTTATTTTTGTTTTTTAAAATAAGTAAGTAATTTTGTATTTCATGTGACAACCATTACTGATTCATCTGATACTGTTAATTACAAAATAGTTGCTCCATTTTTCAGCTGAGAGCAGACAAGGAGCAGCATGCTATGTTTGCAGTGTTTGATGAAAACAAGAGTTGGTACCTAAATGAGAACATTCTCACATACTGTGGAGAACCAAAAAATGTAAAACCAGATGACTCAGAGTTCTATAAATCAAATGTTATGCACAGTGAGTAGATTTGTATGCATAGTGAGTAATTGTATGCACAGTAAGCAACATTTTTAATCAACTTATTTATTAATCATCATAATTTAATTATCTTTTACAGCAATCAATGGTTATGTGTATGAAAGTGGCCAAGACCTGGGGTTTTGCAATGGTGAGATTGCAACTTGGCATGTGTCTAGTGTTGGGGAACAAGATGACATCCAAACAGCCACATTTTATGGACACACATTTGAGCTGAACAACAGAGAAGAGGACATCCTCAGTCTGTTCCCCATGACAGGAGAGACAATCACCATGAACATGGCTAATATTGGTCAGTATGTCTGAAATATGTGACATGTAAATGTTATTTAAAGAACAATTATGGGTCAAATACAAACCAATATTCTTGAAAATGTGCAATTATCACTAATATGTTCTTTAAAAACTACATTATTCCATGCAGTATGGAATGCATTTGTTTGTAAAGACATTATAAGTAACTGACGATTATGTACTGTAACAATTTTTTTCTCATTTTATTATCCCTTCTATTCTTCTTATTAAGGAGTTTGGTTAATGGCATCACTGAACACACATGAGACCCAAAAAGGATTAAGACTGAAGTTTAAGGATGTTGAATGCTTTAGGGATTACGTCATGGAAGATTCTTACAATTATAATGATTACGATGTATCAGATGTAACAGAGAGCTTCAGTGTGTGGAAACCCATAAATGAAACAGTGTTAAAAAAGGAAAAATCAAAACCAAACCCAAGCACAAATGTTATTGATCAAGACACTGATGATTATGCACTACTGCTTGGTATAAGGACACTGAAAAACACAGGTCCAAATGATATGGAACAGTTAGACCTTTCTATCTTAGATACTACTGATGGTGTGCTACTTGACACTGATGTGGTCCCAAACATAACCCATTTGGGGTTTGAGTTTGATAACAACAACCTTACAACAAAAGCTGTTCAAAAGGAAAACACAACAGAGTCAGTGATCAACTTATTTCTGGAGTTGGCACCTGCTGACTCCATAATCAATGGAACTAACAGTATCACCACTAATTCCAGTAACATCTCACTTCTACAAAATACTGATAGTGAAATCACCTCAGAGAATGGACACAATACATCATTAATAAATGAAGAGACAAGGCCATTGCTACCAATCCAAACATCAAAGACACATAAAGAGAATGTGACAGAGGCACAGACCCTGGAATTCTCAATGCTGAGCTCTGAGGAGGTGGTAGACGAAGATGACAAGAAAAAGGACAACATATTTATTTACAGCATACCTGCTCTTAACTCTCATATTACCATTGCAGACGTTGAAGGTGTGAAAGATTTTGTGCTATTGGATGATGCCGAACAAATAGAAACAAAGAGCCATGGGCATTTAGTTGAGTACAGCATCGCATCTACAGAACCTCCTAACAGCACCATTTTGGAAATTTTGGGCAATACCACTCAAATCACATGGCTTGAGGATGCCCAAGAATTAAATCATACAAAGGTGAACTCAGAATCATTATATGAAATGAGTCAGGAATTGAATAACCCCAAAGTGATCTCAGATTTTACACTGAAGATCATTCAAGAATTAAATGGCACTCAAGTGGACTCCGAATTTTCAGTCGAGGAAGATAAAGAATTAAATAGCACCCAAGTGGACTCCGAATTTTCAGTCGAGGAAGATAAAGAATTAAATAGCACCCAAGTGGACTCCGAATTTTCAGTCAAGGAAGATAAAGAATTAAATAGCACCCAAGTGGACTCCGAATTTTCAGTCAAGGAAGATAAAGAATTAAATAGCACCCAAGTAGACTCTGAATTTTCAGTCAAGGAAGATGTCAGATACATGGAAATAGAAATTTCCCTGGTGGAGTTCAGAGAACATAATGGCACCCAGGACAACCCATACTCAGGTGTTCAAGAACCCAACAGCACCAACTGGGACTCAGAAATTTCCAACAACACACTGTATGATTCTGACACATTCTTTGGAAATGAAAGCACAGAGAAAACAATCATTCCTCATAATGTTACAATTTCTGCCATAGTTCCTTTCACTGACTATGCACATAATGAGACATTGAGCCCAAAAGTCAGCAACCTCTGGACATCATCAGATGAGATCATTTCAGAGAGCTTTAAGAACACTTCCTTTTCTAATGGCATTTTCAATGTTTCGTCTACGGAAAGTAACTCCTCCCACACTAATATCCTACTGCCAAACAGCAGTTCAGAGTGGGTTACACCAGATGTTGATGCGAGTCTTAATGAAGTGGTCATCTATCTAAAGGACGGCAACAACACTATGGCCATTCTCACTACACCTTTGGATACGCAAGCAAAGAACTGGAGCTATGATGGCAAACATGAGTTGAAGCCAGTGGAGTTCCCAGATTACATGAACAAATACATAACAGACAAGCAACCAAACAATGCAAAAGAAGAGAAAAAAAAGGTACATCTACAAAGGGTGACACCGAAGAAAGGGCATGGCATGAAGACAAAAAAGAGAAAGGAGTACAAACCGCAACTTCGTAGTGACATCTCTCCACCAGACTTCTCTCCACGGGGTTTTGCTCCTCCTCAGTTAACACCAAGGACTACCAATCACAACTTTAGCGAAGAAGACCTGATGCCAAAAGCCATAGTCATAGGCATTCCCAGGAATGACTTCAATGACTATGAAATATATGTTCCTCATGACATGCAGGATTTTGATGTTGAGAACACCCTTTCTGACAAAGAAGAATATGAATATGTTGAATACAAAAACCCATATTCAAAACTGTCTCAAACACAAACTGACTTAGTTGATGAAGTAACTAAATATTCCTTGCAAATGGCTGGCAGCAAGTCCAGAGTTTACTTCATTACTGCTGAAGAAGTTAACTGGGATTATGCAGGCTATGGACAAAGGTAATCAATATTTCATCTCTTATAGCCTCAGAAACACTTTGCTATTTTTCATAAAATGTCCTGTTCCTCTCAAATACTATACTGAACTTTTATGACACCTACAATTTAGTAAAGTGTAATAATATAAAAAAATTTAGTAAACCCCATTTTGTATATAATTACAAAAATTATGTAGTAAATAAATAAATAAATAAATATATATATATATATAAGAACCAGGAAGTCATCCTGCATAAATAAATAAGAACCAGGAAGTCACCCTGCATATCTTCCCAGACATTAAAAGTTTTTGACTCTCCACTGAAAATGTTTGTTTTGAATAAGCATTGGACTCTACACTGAAAAAAAATAATTTAAATGAAATTGAAAATTTCATTGAAATTTGAAATTTAATTTCAAAATTCAAGCTTACAAATATACAAATTACTCATAATTATGTGTCTATATAAAAAACATAGCTTAAAAAAATCAATGAACATAAAAACCTGGTTTTAAGCTGAAGTTCTCAGACATTTCACAAACAGTGTACATTATGGTTCTTTTGATTGCATCAGTACCTTGTTTCTTCTGTTCCTCTCTAAAGGAGGGAAGATAAAGCCTCAGTGAAGGAGAGGCCCATGCTGTTCAAGAAAGTGCTGTTCAGGTCATATTTGGACAGCTCTTTTACAACCCCAGACACTCGTGGAGAAGTCGATGAGCATCTTGGCATCATGGGCCCAGTCATTAAGGCTGAAGTTGATGAAACCATATATGTAAGATCTTCTAACTGAATGAAGTGTTTGGACTTTAGACTACAAAAGGCATCATTTAAATCTACATTAAAGTCTAATATGAGTCTGTTTTTCACCTTAGATAGTGTTCAGAAACCTTGCCAGCCGCCCATACTCATTGCATGCAAATGGGGTGTCATATAGCAAAAACATGGAGGGGCTGAATTATGAAGATGACTCACCTTACTGGTACAAGTATGATGATGCAGTTCAACCCAATGAAACATTTACATATATTTGGACAGTAAATGACAAAGTGGGGCCAATAAAAGATGAATCTGACTGCCGAATATGGACCTACTACTCTGCTGTAAATCCTGTATGTTCAAATATGGGACTGCCTTATTGCTACCATGTAAAGCATTTTAGCATGAAGATGATTTTTGATTTTGTTTATGCAGGAGCGAGACATCCATTCTGGACTGATTGGGCCTCTTTTGATTTGTCGGAAGGATACCCTGGCCAAAAATCCAATAGATACACAAGAATTTATGTTACTTTTTATGACGTTTGATGAGAACAAGAGCTGGTACTATGAGCAAAACTGGGAGATTCTCAAGAAGACAAACAAAAAAGCAACAATGGACCCAAATTTCAATAACAATATCAAATTCCATGGTATATTTATTGGGGCTATTTAGTGTTTTTTTTGCTGATTTTCCTAAAACCCCTCAACATTAGTATGAACTAATCAACCAAATCTGGACTAGTACCTTAACAGCTGTCTTTTATTTTCTGTCCTTTTAGCTATCAATGGAATCATATACAGTCTTAAAGGACTCCGCATGTACGCTAATCAGCTGGTAAATTGGCATCTTATAAACATGGGCTCTCCAAAAGACTTCCACAGCATTCATTTTCATGGCCAAACCTTCTGTAACAAGCATAATGACCCCCATCGTCAGGGAGTATATCCACTTTTACCAGGTTTGCATTTTTCATGTTTTGTGTTGTTTTACATTCCTGAAATGAGTTAATGATCCCTTTATGCATTTCTGGTGTTGTTATGCAGGAGGTTTTGCAACTCTGGAGATGTGGCCATCAAAGCCAGGGCTCTGGATGTTGGAGTCTGAGGTCGGAATCTCCCAGCAGAGAGGGATGCAGACCCTATTTTTAGTGTTAGACAATGGTATCACGCTATTTAGACACTGCTTATTATAATATTTTAAGAGATTTTCAATTAAAATTAAATCTATATTGATGTTTGAAAAACAGTGAACTCTATTTAGATGAGCTCTGTTAGCAGACTTGCTTATCTGAAGAGGAAAATGAACATCTAGCTCGTTCACTGTAGCATAATGTTTTAGAAGCAAATTGAGAAAGAATAGTGAGAAATGTGTGTTACCTTGGCAGCATGAGTGGAATGGGCTAACTCTGATGATGACATACAGTCCCATCTGAAAGTACTGGAACAGCAAAACCAATTCTTTTCGGGTTTGATATCAAATTTCAAAGACAGAATTTCAGCTTCCATTTCCTGATATTTACATGTAGATGTGTTAAACAACTTAGAACGTGGCACATTTTGTTTGAACCCACCCATTTTTCAAGTGATCACACATACTGGAACATGTCATTGACAGGTGTTTCTTGTTGCCTAGGTGTGCACTGTTAGGTTTATTATTTAAATAATTAATAGCTCTGAATGTCTAGTCTTGGTTTGAGCCCCAGGTTTCATCTTTAAAGACTGCATTTGTTGTTAAAAGGGATAAACCAACAGGAAAGAACAGAGAGCTGTCTATGGGGGAAAAGCAAGCCATTTTGAAGCTGAGAAAAGAGGGAAAATCGATCAGAACCATTGCACAAGCATTGGGCATAGCCAATACAACAATTTGAAATGTTCTATAAAAGAAAGAAACCACTGGTGTACTAACAACCAGACACTGAACTGGTCGACCAAGGAAAACAACACCAGCTGTGAAGGAAAACCCAAAAACAACAATCACTGACATCACCAAGAACTTCCACAGGGCAGGGGTGAAGTGGATTGTATGTATGAAGAAGACTAGAGTAGAAATACACTCACTGTATTTTGTAGAGAAAGAAAGAAAACATCGGTCCAGCTCATCGGTCAAGCACAGTGGAGGTTGTGTCATGGCTTGGGCTTACATGGCTGCTTCTGGAACAGGCTCACTTTACTGATGTAACTCATGATGGTAGCAGCAGAATGAATTTAGAAGTTTGTAGAAACATTCTGTCTGCCAATTTACAAAGAAATGCATCCAATCTAATTGGGGAGATATTGCAAGCAAGGGATAATGATCGAAATAATAAGTGCTATTGACTTTAAGACTATCTGTTCCAATACTTTTGCTCACCTGAAGATTGGGTGGTCTGCCACCAAAGGTGCCATGTTCTAAGTTGTTAAAACCTCTAGATGTAAATATCAGGGAATAAAAACTGAAATTCTGATCTATTGTCTCATATTCAAATTTTGATATCAAATCTTAATGTCTTCAGTGTACAGCAAAAACAAAAGAATTGGCTCTGCCGTTCCAGTATTTTCAGATGAGACTGTATGAATGTGGCGAATGGGGTATTGGAATAAATGAATGTGAATCTTCTTCAAATTCCTCACATCACTAGATTGCATACGCATTCTTTCTGTTTTTATTTTGCAGTATGTGACCACCCTCTTGGTCTGAGTTCTGGAGCTGTTAAAGACAGCCAAATAACAGCATCAGATTCTAGAGGTATCATCACATCCCTCGTCATATGTAATATGTGATCCCTAGATCCCATAATAATATATGATTCAGATAGCTTGACAATAACCATGATTAACAATCCAATTTAAATTCATTCAATATTCAAGGCTACTGGCTTCCCAATTTGGCCAGACTGTACTATACAGGAAAATACAATGCATGGAGTACAACAAAGCCAGACCAGTGGATTCAGGTATCATCACATAACGGCAGTCTAAGTTATTACCCCATAAATTGCAGCATGTTACTAAGTAATTACAAGAAGATGGTTGGTCCTGCTATCCAGGTAGACTTCCAACGGCCAGTGGTCATCAGTAAAATAGCCACACAGGGAGCCAAACAACTCTTCACATCTCACTTTGTTCTGAACTACACAATTTTCTACAGTACAGACCGCAAAAGATGGAGTTGGTATAAGGGAGACAGCAAAACTTCAAGAAAGGCAAGTTACTGCTTCAGTGTATACATAGCAAAGATAAAAAATTTGTAAATGCTGATTTTGCCTGTTTTCTTTTCCACTTCTCAAGACTTTTGAAGGCAATAGAGAAGCCCATGAAGTGAAGGAGAATATATTCTTCCCACCTATTATTAGCCGTTATGTGAGGCTTTACCCCTCACATTCATATAATTATCCAACTGTTCGCATGGAGTTCTTTGGGTGTGAGTTAGACGGTAGGTGTGAAATGGTCTTGCATTATTTCTATTTTAAGAACAGTGAATGCACACAGCTCAGATATGCTATAATCAAGGACTGTAGTACTCTAGTTGTTCCTGCATGATTGGTGTGGTACTCACACAAGTGATAAGTTATCCAACTCGCTCTTCATCCCATCTTCACTTCCACTTTCAATCCGACATGAACTTCTTTTTGGATAACTGAACCTGTGATGTGCTTCATTTTGGGCTTGGGGTCAAGTGTCTCAAATATAAACATGCATCAAAGCAAAGCAAAGCAAAAAACATGCATCAAAGGAAAGTGGCTTCTGTACTTATTTCTGATATAACACTGACCTGTGAAAATCTCCTCTCACAAGCAACATTGCTTTAAGGCAGCATGAGAGACAACAGTACTATTTCCTGAATATTAGAGTAGCAGTCTGACCTGCTGGTATCAATAATATTGACCAGATTATGCACAGAGTTGACTGCCAGCTTGCTTCAAATGTGTCTACTCTCCTGAATCAGACTCTGTCGCAGTAGACAAGCAGGCATCATACTTCTGAATTATTTCACTGTGAATTCTGTTTACAAAAATGTGAATGTCTTACTTCTTCTTGGGCCAGGTAGAGTAATCAAAAGATCAGAAAACTGTCATAAGCATAAACGTCAGTTTCACTGAATACCTGTTATCTGTTAAAATTATTTTTTTTTTTAATAATTATCCCTTTATCTGTTGCATTATTTTATGCTGTCTTGTTCCGTGGTCTAAGTAGGCATGCATTTGCATAGTTATGACAGATAATTGCAACCAATCTTTTCACCACTTGTGTTTTCCGTTTCACTTATGTCAACCCTTGACTACAATAGGACTAATATGCATGTTTGCAGGGTGTTCTGTACCCTTGGGAATGCAGAGTGGACTTATAAGAGATGATCAGATCACAGCCAGTTCTTCTGCTTCCAACTGGTATTCTAGCATGTGGGTGCCATGGTTTGCCCGTCTTGATAAACAAGGATCCCTCAATGCTTGGCAAGCCAAGGTAGCTAACAAAAAAATCATATTTTGCTTGCACCCATCCTAAATCCATTCATTCATTACATTCTGATATTGTTTTTCCTCCACAGAGTAATGACATGCATCCATGGCTCCAGATAGAACTAAAGGATGTCAAGAAGATCACTGGAATTGTTACCCAAGGAGCAAAGTCACTGAAAACAGAGATGTTTGTAACCACTTATATTTTAGAGTACAGTGATGATGGCAAGAAATGGACCAAGTACTCAGATAATGAGGACTATGAAGTAAAGGTATCTCATCAAACATGGGTAAACAAATGTTTTTGGTACAGCACTTTACACAATCTGATTTAATCGTTTTCCCTTTTTTTTGCAGACATTCATGGGAAACTCTGATAACAACAGCCATGTGAAAAATTATATCTACCCTCCAATATTCTCCAGATTTATCAAAATTATTCCTACAAAATGGCAGAACGCTGCCACTATGAGGGTTGAACTACTGGGCTGTGATTTTGCATAATGACCATTCATCTTTGTTTCATCCTTCTATACTAAGTCCGAACATTTTGGATATTCATTTTCTATATTTGTATCTAAAGTTTGCCACTGATAATTCAGTATTAAAATTACCAATGCGGATCAGACAAAATGGTAGTCTTATTTTTGTGATCTGAGGACACGGCAGAACATAATGCTTCTCTAAAAGAGGTTATGTCATAGCGTATGCCAATGGCTTACAAGGTAGGGTCCTGGGACCCCCAGGGGTTCATGACACATAGCCATGGAGTCTGTGATTTTTGTTACAGTGGTGGAAATTACACCTGTAAGCTTTTATGTTATTATATTCATTATTGAGTTCTTATAATTATTATCCCATTTCTCTGGTCACGTAAACTGAATTAGTTTATTCCATAACCCAGTCAGGCTGTAAATAAATATGTACTTGGAATTTATTTTACAGTCAGGCTGCAAAAAGTCTGAGAACTCTTGGCTCAGGCTATGAAATAACGTCCACTACACCCTTTGTAGTGTACTTCATTACCAGTAGGAAGCCGTTTAGGACTGAACCCCAAGAGACGGGGGAGGGGGAGGGGTGATTGGATTGGCTGTGATTCGCACATGATCCATATGCAAAAAATAATGCGGGAATATTTTTAATCCACTTCATGATGCTGAGAATGTTGAATTTAAAATGATAATCTGTTGATGCTTTCTTTCTAACACATATTCAGTTGGTTAATTCACTGAATTCACGACGTGGGATAAACCGTTAGGCTTATATATACAGCTAAGGAATTTGGAGTATGAAACTACACATGGGGTAGCTTGTTTTCCTTTTCTACAAGGGACAGAAGCAGTAACAGGACATGTTAAAGTCCAGTAAAAGCTCAGTCTGAGTGGGAGTGAGCGTCGGAGCGCCACCCGGGTTTGGTTTCGGGAGTGTTACTCTGTGGAGTCTGTGGGAAGGGGAGAGGGATTGAGGGAAGTTTTCAACCCTGGGATTCAGACGCCATTATAACCCAAGGACTGCCCTCTTCTTTCTCCGCACCGACCACCACAAAGAAGGGTTTCTCTCATGGAAAATGCATTCAGATATCACCCACTGCTGGTAATTTCTTCAGGGGGAAAAAAAGCCCAAAGCTGGCTTCTGCCATGTTCTCACGGGACGGTGAGAGCCTGAAGCATCTCTGTCGAGGTGAGGAGACTTTATATGCGCCTGAGCTAGCTGTCTCTGCTGAGGAGAAACTTTCATTCCTTTATATACACTACTGCTAGCTAACTCAGCTAACGTTACTTCAGGCTGCACTTAATTTCTTACCTCTCTCTCTTTCTCTCTCTCACTGGGAGGCGAGTGCTGGAAAAGAAATGAGTAGTTGTGATAACTGTTGTTCTCATAAAAAGAAGTGTTAACGTATGTTTAACAATGTTTTAACAATAATTAATGGAAGAAAAAGGAGAAACGAACGTAAATCGCGTTTTTTGTACAATGCCAGCACAATGTTGCGCTAGAAAGCTAGCAAAACTGGCTAACTTGCTAACTCATTTATTTATTTATTTAGGTGTAGGTGTTTTTTTTTTCTCCTTCATTAAACACAAAAAGTTAAAACGCTAGACGACACTAGCTATAGTTTAAATAGGTCCTAATGAGTTTTTCTATAAATAATATTCTTTGCAGATTTTACTCCGGTTCTTTTACTGATGCATGAAATGATAATTAAGCTTTGTAAGAAAAGAAGAACACACAAACACACGAATGTTGCCTCAGATGACAGGTTTTGTGTCCAGGTTTTTACTTCCTGAGTTTTTCGATGGAGGTGTGAAGCTGATTTAGTAGCTACCAGAAACCCACTTACATCATGCATGCTGAAGATTCACAGCCTTTCCTCAAACGACGTTATGTGTTATAATCTCAGAATATGTCCGTCATTTAATTAAATTTTATTTGTATAGCGCTTTTAGCAATGGACATTGTCACAAAGCAGCTTTACAGAAATCTGTAAATTCAGAATAGAAATTGTAAATGTGTGAAATTATCCCTAATGAGTAAGCCAGAGGCAACGGTCGCAAGGAGAAAAAAAACCCTGAGACGACGTGAGGAAGAAAACTTGAGAGGAACCAGACTCAGAAGGGAACCCATCCTCATCTGGGTGACAATAGTGTGAATATAAATAATTCCCTTCTAAACTGTACACTATATGGTCAAAACGTGCAGTTGTGTAACCACAAAAGTTCATTTTAGTTTAAACATGAAGTCTATTTTCTTGAAGTTATCAACTGTTCATTGATGGAGACTTGAGTACAAAACTGTTAGTAGGAAGCAGTCCTAAAGCTATCATAGCAATCGTAGTCCTAAGTCATTGTAGCAAAACTGTTCATATCAATTGCAGTCCAAAGCCATCTTGGTGGTTTATAAGTGGTACCATCCTAAGTAATCTCATGTAAATTTAGGCTGTCTGTGTGGGGTTATCCTCAACAGTGGAGAGTGGTTTCCAAGTGATGAGAAATCCAAAAAGAAGTAGGGCATCAGGATGGAGCAGGCAGGTCGTTTAAAGTTACTCTCGGTGACTGCCACCTCTGTTTTCATCTGTGCAATGTGTCATTTGATGATTTTTTTTTATAGATTGTAGGATGTTTTACAGAGGCACTAGAAACCACACAGAGAGGTGTATTTAATGTTATGGCAAGTGTGTAATGACTCTTTAAGATGGAAGCACTATACTTGAAATAGCTCAATTGGGAATGTAATTCAATTACAAATTTCAAACCCAGTCCCTCTTGTGAAAGTCATTTTCATTTTCAAAAATTTCATTTCATATCATTGTGATATCCCTTCCAATGATATATGAGATCATGCCAGGTTGTTTGTTGGAAACAACAGCAACTCAGCCACAAAGTGATAGGCCATGTAAAATCACAGAGCGGGGTCAGCACATGCTGAGGCGCACAGTGCACAGAAGTCGCCAACTTTCTGCAGAGTCAATAGCTACAGACCTCCAAA
>CM074949.1:13348427-13359303 GCA_037577455.1 Pangasius macronema
GATGAACTGATCAATTCTCTTTCCGGCTCAGGCTGCATTGGTTAAGCTCATGGGGCGGTCACGTGATGAACGAACGATTCAGAACCGAAGACCCGAAACCGGTGAACTAACTCCAGTACAGAGCCTATGGGATGTTGCGCATTCGCGACTGAACGAATCCCCGAGACGACTCGCTCTTCCCGAGTCACATTAAAGATTCGTTCAAGAACGACCCATCACTATAAGGCGGCAGGTACAATAATGTAGCAATACTGGGAATAGGCAGAGGCAACAGCGACACCGCCTGCCGCCCTGCGGCCCTTCCGCGCGGACTGGGAGATGGGAGCCACCGCTGCAGGTAGGAGTAAATCATGGGTCTGTCTCCGTCGGGCTGAGTAACCGTGGCGGTTTAGAGCCGTGCCTCAGACTATCTCCATCAAAGCCTTGCACCCAGAACAACTTATCTGTCTGCTCTGGTGGACGTGCAGGCGACTATCACGTCTCTTGTGCTGGTGTTTACATCAGTTCTGAGTAACGGAAATGGCTCTGTTGAGCACTGAAATGGTGTCGTTGTTGAATTCTAGCTGAACAAACTCCTCTTCCACACTGCCCTGGTACGGAAGCGAGAAGCCAAGCTTGTGCTGTGTGTAATTATGGGCAGTTAGTGTTCGTGTTAGTGCAGACCGTTACTGAACCTGGCTAATGAAGCTCACACCCCATGCTAATAACGTGGCGGATATATTCTCCAGACATTCTGCATAAAGAACAGTTTGTTAAAATAACTCAAATGTACCGACACTCTACATTTTATGCAGTCATTTTTTTTAGAAATATAATAACATTTATACTGCGTGTAAAGAAACGGTACTTCTCTAGCATTTTTGCGCCCTGAGGGCAATTCAAAATAAAAGTCACTTATCATACTGTACGAAAGAATATAAACAAACAAACAAATAAATATATTACACCTGAAACGTCTGACTAACTTGTGAAAATAGATTATAGTTNATAGTTTGTGTACTGCATTATATGACCCATAGAAGAGCTAGCTCTAGGTTAGATATAGAAGCACATGAAACATCCATTTGCAGCAGGTTTAGGACAGAAGTTGTAGACCAGGAGTTTTAGTCGTACACCGCTCAGCCTTTTGGAGGGTGTAACAGCTCCTCATGGTATGACAGTTCCATGTTTTCCTGCATTCACACCATATTGATTAATCTCTTAAACATACTGCAGGTGTAACTAAAGTAATGTTGAATATAAAGCACTATTGGACATGGGAAAAAAACCTATATGCTAAATCAAAGTGAAAAACACACTGAACATTTCTGTGGGCAACAAACTGACAATAAATGGATACGTAGGTGCAGAAACTGTATTTTCTTAGGCTAGCTTTAGGCAGCATTAAGGAAACTAATCATGATATTCCAGTTATTTTTCGTTTTGCTGCCTGGTGGTCTACAGTCCATATAACATCTATATTTCAGTCTGTGCACTGACATGTAAGTGGGTTTTAAATGGGAAACACTTTTAAATATCATGACCACTATAGTATTTAACAGCTAAGATATTCTTTACTTTTTTTTTTACACCTACAGTCCCGTCCGAAAGTATTGGAACAGCAAGGCCAATTATTTTGTTGTTGCTATACACTGGGACATTTGGGTTTAAGATCAAAAGATGAATATAAGACTATAGATTAGAGTATCTACTTTCATTTTCTGATATTTGCATCTAGACATGTTCAAAAAAAAAAAAACTTAGAACATGGCACCTTTTGTTTAAACTCATATTAATAAAAAAATATTGAAAATAAAAAGATATTGGAACATGTGACTGACAGGTGTATCTTGTTGCCCTGGGGTGCACAGTTGATTGTTTGAACAATTAATAGTGCTGAATGTCTACACTTGGTTTGAAACCTGGGTTTCATCTGTGAAGACTGCATTTGTTGTTAAATTAACTCTGACGTGTGACCCTCTTTTGCTGCTATATTTATTGTCTTTTCTCCCTGTCAGGTTGTAAAAGTTTTTCTGAGTGAGTTTTGCTGATGGCTAACTGGCACTGTATGCTGTAATGCTGAGAATGGCATCTAGCCATGCAGAGACAAATGCCCAGATTTGTGACTGTCTTTTTCCTCTTGGCACTATCAGGATTTATAATACTCATCTGCAACATCACATCTCTGGAGGTGAGTATAGCTCTTTCAGTGTCACACATGTTCACACGGGCAGCTCTCTACCAGTGGAAATTTGTAGAAGCTGATGCAATATGTCTTTGATATCAGTGCATTCGGGGTATTTATCTACATATGAATCTGTATATTGAATAAATGGTCTATACATTGTTTCTGTTATGGGCCACATTTCAAGATAACATTATCTCCTTTACAGATTCAGTTTAGGTAAATGGCACTGCTTTAAAAAGAGTACAGTGTTTATGCATGGAATAAAGAAAATAGCCTTTTTTTAGCTAAATGTATTGAATGAATGAGTCTACTGCCAATTATGACTGCAGAATAATAGTTTACACCATACAAATTCTGATGAAAACTTTAGCAAACAAACAAAATTGCGATGTTACATTTTTGCATTTTATATCAATATACTACAATTTTAATTCCAAATATTCTGAATTTGCTAGTGAGGTAAATTTATGATAAATTTTATAATTGTCAAATACTGAGGTACAATTTCTACTTTCTATTGAAGATTCTTAAGGTTAATATTAAAGATAAATGCACAGGTGATTAATTATTATAAATGTCACAGGAACTGACTTGTGTGGAATTTTCACAAAATAGTAGAGGACACTTTAATGTTTAACTTCTAATTTATAAATAACTGGAGCTATTAAGCCTTGATTTGTGACTACTTCTTTGATTGTATGTGCAAATTCAACTGTCCCTTATTTCTCTGCTCTCAGATGTTGAGTGGACAGGTTATATCTACCTTCTACCAAATACAGAATAGCATCCACTCAGCCTTCAAGTCTCCTGGAATCTTGTGGCCACTAGAGTTAAACCACACATACTGTGCACACTTTGGCCAGGAGCCCACAGCAGAAGAGGCAAAAGAAGAGAGATATCTGCTCAATTCCATTGCATGGCCAGGCCCCTTGGTACAAAGCTTGCCTGTGGAGTTTAGCAGTGACCCTTCAAAGAGCTACTTTGTGATTCAGGGCCCAGCAGTGCAACGCATAGGCAGTCAGCTTGTGGTTAATGTTCATGTGCAGAACTTCCTGGGTCTGCCTAAGAAGCATGGTGGAGATTTCCTAATAGCTCGGCTACATTCGCTCGAACTCGGCGCTGGCGTTGCAGGGAAGGTGCACGACCATCGTGATGGCAAATATACAGTGGTGTTCCCACTGCTGTGGTCTGGCGTAGCGTGGGTGGAAATCACCATGGTGCATCCAAGTGAGGCAGTGGTGGTGCTCAAGAGGTTGCAAGAGGAACAACCCAACCGGGTGTTTTTTAAAAGCCTGTTCCGCTCTGGCTTCTTATCAGAGACCACCATTTGCAACCTGTGCCTGCCACTTCACCAGCAACCTCTCTGCAACTACACTGACCCTGAAACTGGAGAGCCCTGGTACTGCTACAAACCCAAAATGCTAAGCTGTGACACACGAATAAATCATTATAAAGGGGGCTACAAGAAGAACCTTATTACTGAATATGAAGCACAATTCTTCCAGAGGTGAGATGGTAACTGGGGTCTGTTTGGACAGATCCTTTTAGATACAGTACTGTGCAAAAGGCTTAGGCTCATGTAAAGAGATGCTGTAATGCAAAGGTGCCTTTAAAAATAATGAAATTAAACATTTCTACATTAAAAAAAATCTACTATAAAGAACAGCAAACAGTAATATTTATTGCATAAGCAAGAGTGTGGCTATATTGAATATTGGCACAGCTGTCAATCGGCCATAGGCACGAGGCCACAGCTTGAGCTCTGCAGGTAGTCACAGCCATGCTGATATTCAGTATAACCACATAGTTTCATGACAGTTGGTTCCAGTCCAGTAATTTGATTGGACGAGAGGGATTCCAAGAGTGCTTATATTTAATATATTCACAGTGGGACAGTTCAATGTTTGTATCACTCTGCTCGCCTGTGTTCCCCGCATAAAATTCAAATTCTAGCGATAGTTCAAAACCGTTACTACAGTAGAGTTAGCAACATCATCAGCGGACATGACAAATGATACATTTTTCACGATTATGACTTTTGACTTAAAATATGAAAGCTTGTCAGATGAAGATGAAAAGGAAGAAGGGAAGCCAACTTCACCAGAAGCACCTTTTTAACGTGAATGCACAAATCAATGTGAGCTAGCTAGCCAGCTAGGTGACAGGCTATAAAGTGAGTGTAGCTTCTTCAGGATGTATTTCCGCTAGCGGAGCCATATTGTGTCTGACATGTCAGTTACACAGTATTAATTTCTTGTTTATGGAACTGTTGTATTAAATCAGTATCGCACTCACAATCATGTGCATAAACTGAATATTGGATGAATAACTGAATATCACCTGCAGCCTTTTGCCTGTGACCAAATCACAACCATGCCACTATTCAGTATAATCGCACTCTTGCTTGTGTGATCTTGCTTGATTATAAACAGTAATAAACTAAACAATATTTGGTGTAACAACCCACATATTTAAAAATGCATCTTCAGTTTCAGGTACACTTTATGCAGTTGTATAAGAAAATTAGGTGCTAAGTTTCTAAGCGTCTTAGAGAATCTGCCACAGTTCTGCTTGAGACTTTGACTGTCGCACTTGCTTCTGTCAGTTCAGGTAATCACTGACAGCCTTCATTCTGTCCACCCGTCCAATATTCTCTTTAGCACGATAGCTCAAGAATGAGTGGTTGAAAGATTGTAGGATTTATATAGAATTAATGAACTGATTAGATTTTGGAATTGATTTAAATATTGTCAAATGGCATATAAATTAATAAAAAGGAGGACCTGGTGACCTGGTGGTGGAGGCATCCCCATCGACACCATTGGCATTGATTTTGGCTTGTTTGTCTGAAAACTGATTTATTATACAATATGTTACTTACAAACTGTGACATACAAACTTTTTTTTTTTTTTTTTTTTTTTTTTTGGAAAAGTAATGTTTGGAAATCTAAAAATTTTTCTCTGACTCAATAATTCAGAAGTCGTAAACAACATCTAAGATATTATTTGTTAAAAAAAATAATCAGAAAAAAAAAAACAAAAAATAAGACTTTTGCACAGTACTGTAGCTTTTTTATTTTTTTTATTTTTATTTTTTTAGTTTTCTTTAATTTATCTGTTATTAAAGAAAGTAGGGGGGGGGAATCAAGTGCTGAGATAATTTTGTATGATTGCATTACTCTTACCCTAAAATAATAATAAAATCATGCTATGAAGCAAAAATAATTCTCTAATTGTTCAGTACTTATTAAAATAGTCTTGTTTTGGCGACAGTTATGTATGTTTTACATTTTGTTTCAGTGATATAAATATCAAAGTTCCTATACATGCATCAGGGATGGACAATGTGACTGTATTACCTGCAGAAAAAGGTAAGTTTTTTTTTTTTGCATTGATTTTAAACTTGACTAATATGTTACTAATGGGTTTGTACATTAGAAAATTATTTTCTAAGTGAATACCAAGCTATAATGCAGGAGTCATGCTTTCTGTAAGCCAAGTTAGTCATCAAATTTTGTTCTTCATCTCGCACTGGATGGATTGCTCAAGTCTGCAGCAATTAAGCCAGCTATGATGGAACTGATTGAAACTGAACTTCTGGCAGTGGGACAGTTAGGCCCAGACACAGGGTGTCTCTCTGCAGTGTGGTTCTTGGCTGGTGCCAGGTATGGTTAGTGCTACTGGATGTGTGCAAGGCACCTCTATGGAAAATGACCTATATACCACAGTCACTTTTTGGGCCTGCAGCCAAAGAAGATTAGAGTGTTAGAGTGCCCCCCAGCTAAGCTGTGGACTGGCCTACAGAAGATACCCCCTACTGCTAAAGAATCCCACAGAGCCTGTCCATGATGGACAGTGGCTGCATCTGACCAGTGGGCTCTATCAACTTTGTCACAGAGATAAAAACTTCAGTTCTGCCAGCAGCTCCCAGATGTTTTAGGGCTCATGGCCTTGTTAATTTTAGATAAAATCTTTCACTCTGTTCCAACAGGTTTATTACATCTTTAATCTGTAATCAAGAGGGTAGCTCCCACTGCTCAAAACAATGGATCGTACTCATTGCTCATCGTGCTCATTGCTTTATTTATTTCAGAAAAAAGGACTGAGAACGCTTAGACAATGCTGTGTTGATGGTGCTGTTTGCTTAGTACAAAAGCTACTCAAGTCGGCCCACACATGATAAGCCTCATTTACAGTGACTGTGCCTTCCCAGTAAGTAAGTCAATGGTGCAGCAGATGCAATATCCAGGCAACATATATGCCCAGGAGAATGGCATCTACACCCAGACGTAGTGTCCTAGATCTGGGAGAAGTTTAGGAAGGCACAAGTAGACCTATTTGCCAATGCTACAGTAACTCATGGTTGATTTTGGGTTTCCCTGATGAAGCAGGGCAGTCTTTTAGGCCAGGATGCACTGGCCCATAACTGACCTCAATGCATAATGTATATGTTTCCATTTATTCAGCCAACATTATACAATATTCAGCAATCAGGTCACTGAGTCCTGATACAGCATAGAGAGACATTTTAGACAATTGTATGCTTTCAGTTTTCTGGCAACAGTTTGGGGAAGGCCCTTTCCTGTTCCAGCATGATTCTGACCCTGTGCAAAAAGCAAAGTCGATAAAAACGTAGATTGATGTGACTGGTGTGGGGGAACTCCAGTAGCCTTTACAGAGCCCTGACTTTAGCCCTTCTGAACATGTTTCAGATGAATTGGAACATTTATTGCCTAATCTGACTCATGCCTGACATCACAAATACTCTTTTGATTGAACAGGCATAAATTCCCAGAAACACAGTCCAAAATCTCTTCTAGAAAGCTATACACAAAAAGTGTGTTATCTCAAAGAACTGGAAGACTTTTGTAAGGAAGAATGGGCAAAGATACCCCAAACAAGAATTGAAAGACTCTTGGCTGGCTACAAAAAGCATTTACAAGCTGTGATACTTGCCAAAGGGAGCAGTACAAGATATTAACTCTGCAGGGTGCCCAAACTTTTGCAGATGCCATTTTTTTGTTTTCTGTTATTTTAAAAGTGCAAATGATGGAAATAAAATCTAACTTTTTTTTGACATATTATAAGAATGTTTAATCTGTAATTTGATGCCTTTTGGAGATTTTTCCATCTTTCCTTGGCTTCTTTATGCACATTAATACAAATTTTTACCTGGGGTGCCCAAACTTTCGATCCCCACTGTAGGTGTGTTCAGCAGAATCCCACAGAACAAACGAAAACAGTCATGCAAGTGCAAGGTTTTTACTTTAATGTGCAGCATTAAAGAGCAGCTTGCAGTAGCTCGTGGGGAAGGTTGCCAGAAGATTGTTTGTTTATTGCTCTGATATGCAATGTTCTGTCAGTGTTATGACATAAAATATGCATAATCACAAGTGGGTGTTTAAGTGTAAGAAATTAACTTTAATAACCACCAATTATGATCTGCATTTCACTGCTTATTTAAATACAGATATGCCCACAATTAGCCATTTATGGCATGTAGACATCACTTCAAAAGGTAGTTAAAAGGGATTCCTAATGTACTTAAACATAGTTATATGTTTATGTATAAAGTTTGTACACTCAATTTACATACAGATTAATGAATATGCACTGTTGATTAATGAGGCCCTGTGAGTTATGACCAGCAAACTCAACTAGTATATAATGGTATGATGCACACAATTGTTTTTTAAATTTCCCCCTTCAAAGGACAAGCCAAGGTAAAAAATCATTACAATGCTGCTGGCTACTACTTTCACAATTCCTGGAGGCCTTTGAGTGGTGCAGTCATCCAGCAGTTTAATGACTCCTCAACTGTAACACATTGTCTTAGAGGGAAGATCATATACATGCTTGGAGATTCCACTGTGCGACAGTGGTTTGAATACCTCACTGCTTTTGTTCCTGGTAAGAGCAGGTTTATAAACTATTAAATATCTTTTTTGTGAGTGGCAGTGGCCCCAAAAAAGTATTTGGACACTTAAGCCACACTTACAAATGTATGAACGCACTACATTAGAAAACAACATAACAAATCAAGTGGCATTTATTTTAAAGAAAGATACCACAAGCACACACACTTTTTTTTTAAAACAAATATTTCTCAAAAAATGGATTGTTGTGATTAAAAATATAGAATCATTAGATATACTGTTTAAAATTAGGCAACATTATTTGGACATTTAAGCCTACTCGGATTGTCACAGGTAGTCAATAATTAATGTAATGAACTACATCAGAGAACTGTGGTTACTCTGCTAGGAGCACCTGTATAATATTATAGGTAATTGACTACATAGACCAGTGAGACAAAACATTGTGACCACGTGCCTGATATGTTTTTGGTCCTCACGTGGCAGCAAAACAGCTCCAACCCCACAAGGCATGGACTCTACGAGACCTCTGAAGGTGCCCTGGGTGTTTGGCATCAAGACGTTAACAGCGGATCCGGATTAGTCTTGTTTCAGCACATCCCACAGATGCTCAATCAGATTGAGTTCTAGGGAATATGAAAGCCAGGGCAATACCTTGAACTCTTTATCATGTTCCTCAAATCATTCCTGATAATGTGTGGCAGGGCGCATTATCCTGTTGAAAGAGACCGCTGCCATCAGGGAATGCCATTGCCATGAAGCATTGTGCCTGGACCGCAGCCCATTGTATGCAGCCCAATATGCAACAGGGTACAATGCTCTCTGTGTTGTGATGTATTTTTCCCAAATCTATCATGGAAATTTCCAGTGACTTGTGCCCAACAGTAGCCCTTCTGCTGGTTCGGACTAGACAAGATAGTCTTCATTGCCCTTGTGCATCAATGAGCCTTGGGAGCCCAACACCCTGTGACTGGTTCGTCCCTCTTTGGCCCACTGTTGGTAGGTGCTCACCACTGCTGACTGGGAGCACCCCACAAGCCTTGTCATTTTGGAGATGCCAGGTCATCTGGCTATAACAGTTTGGCACTTGTCAAAGTCATGCCCAGACATTAAGAAGTTCTGTTAAACAAAGAATGGCAAACTAAATACACTCTAACTGATCTTTAATGAAGCAACTACTGAGTGTCCAAATTACATTTTGTCTAATTATGAGCAGTATATCAGTTATTAAAAAAAAATTCTAATCTCTTTTTTGTGAAATGTTTTTTCTCGAAAAGTGTGGTATTTTTCTTTAAAATAAATTCAAAAACTTTGTTTGACATGTTTTCTAATGCAATGAAATTCATACATCTGAAAGTGTGGCTTAAGTGTCCAAATACTTTTTGGGGCCACTGTACCTTGGTCATTGTTTCATTTTATTATTATTTTTTCTTCCATCATGCCTGTCTCCTCCAGAACTGAAGGAGTTCAACCTTCACAGCCCTAAGAATGTGGGGCCATTCATGGCTGTGGACAGCAGAAACAACATTCTGTTGAGCTACCGCTGCCATGGGCCGCCCATCCGCTTCACCTCAGTGCTTTCCTCTGAACTGCGCTACGTGGCAAATGAGCTAGACAGGATCAAGGGTGGGCCAGACACAGTGGTTCTCGTGAGTGTGTGGTCTCACTTCAGCACTTTCCCTATTGAAGTATATATACGGCGCCTACGGCACATCCGCAGAGCCGTGGTGCGGCTGCTGAACCGTGAGCCAGCAACCTTAGTGGTAATCCGCACTGCCAACCTGCAGAAGCTTGACCCGGAGAGCAGCCTGTACAACAGTGACTGGTTCTCTCTGCAGATTGATGCTGTTCTGCGTGCCATGTTCAGAGGACTCAATGTGCAGCTGCTGGACGCCTGGGAAATGACACTGGCCCACCATCTACCCCATCTTCTACATCCACCTCCTACTATCATCAAAAATATGATGGACTTGATTCTATCTCACATCTGTCCAGTTGGGAGAAAAAAGAGGAGTTAACAAAAGACTAAAATATAATAGGAATAAGTGAGAGTCTGACTCTAAAGCATTTGCCACAATTCACAGTTACTAATTCAGTAACTGTGTTACTAATACTAATTCAATGGGTAACGAGTAATTTACATCAGTTAGAAGTTTAAGCAGAGTATTTTTTACTATTTTAGAATATTTAAGACCATGACACTATGATATTACATATGGAATTAATGCAGTGGCAAGAAGTATTAAGCAGATCCATTTTAAATTCAGTATTCCTGAAGATGCACACTCTTGATATCTTCGCAGCCAGATTCATGAGGGAGCTTCCCACAAGAGGCTTTTAGTAATGCTCCAAAATAGGCTGAGCACTTGTTTCTATGTAAATTTTAAAAAAAATCTAAATAAAAGCTACTTGCTTTGGGACAGTTTAAAAAATAAATTTTATAGCCAAGTAATCTATTCAGAATCTCACACACAAAACAGATATGTACACGCACAAACTTCCAAGTTAGACATGGTACAAAATCTTAAGACTGGGGAAATATTACAAGTATTCACACTTCGCACTGGTGGATTGTAACCAGGTTGTAAGAACTCCTTGCCATGCCAGTATCATTGGAAGTCATCAGGACCATCCAGGTTAAATTTTTTCTCATCTGAGAATAAGACTTACCTCCATCTTTTGGTGTCCCATGTTTGGTGCTCCCTTGCAAATTCCAAACGGGCAAGTCTGTGGTGTGGGAGGAGACGTGGCTTTCAAAGATGTTTTTTGTTCTTTAAGCCCTTCTCTCGCAGATGCCGTCTTATGGTTATTGGGCTGCAGTCAGCATCAGTAA
>CM074949.1:13359403-13369888 GCA_037577455.1 Pangasius macronema
AGTACTTACAACCTGGTTACGATCCAGCAGTGTGAAGTGTGAATACTTGTAATATTTTCCCTGGTCTTAAGATTTTGATCAGGAGTGTATATCAAAATACAAAGCACTCATTTTCAAAATACAAAGACCACAAAAACAGCCACTGAATAAGCAATTCATGTACATTTCATCTAATTACTTTACAAAATGCACTGAGGCACAAAATAAACATTTCTCAGTACTGCAAAAACAGGGAAAATGTAGCACTGGTACTGTATGTAAAGGTTACATACACAAAAACATGCAAAAATAAAGAAATAATGATAATTAAAAAAAAACTAATTATCACTGTCAATCATGAGGATTTGGCCACAAAAACTCATATCACAGCTAATATTCTCCCTGGCCAAACAGTGGGGTCTTGTGAAAAGTGAGAGGTTAATTATGGTGAATTGAGTCTTCACAGGTGAGGTGTGGTTTGAGTCATTAGCACACTGAGTTCTGATTGGTGACTCCAGTGGTAAGGAAAATGAGACAGCTGTATTCCCAAATGAGATGGACATAGTGCCTTGAGAAGTATATATAGAATTTTACAAAATGAATGCAGCAGAGCTGCAGACTCCTGAATCAATGACTACATTTACATGCACATCAAATTCTGTTTAAGGTCTGTATGTAGGTTGCATCCACATTCTGAATACGATGTTTACATGCGTACAGGCATTGGAATATTAATGTATACATGATTGCTGTAAGTATGCCTGAGTTGCCCTTCGTAAATATCTAGTCTACAGCTAAGCATCTGTTAGCACCCACAATTCCTTGCGGACTGAGCATGCACATATATCTCCTTTCAGTGGATTTTCTGAATAAGGTGTTTACATGCAACAAATTTCTGATTAAAACAGGCATATTCCAGGGGTGGGAGTCGGAATATTGTCTTAATCTGAATCGGGCAATCGGATTGCGGCATTTACAAGACTCGGTACTAATTAGAATATTGCCAAATTCCATTTAATAACGTAAATGTAGCCAATGAGAATGTGTTTATCGCTGTGAAGGAATATTGTGTGACTATGGTATTTTAACATAATCAATTATTTGGTGTATTCATTCAGTTACAGCGTGTATCCAAATGAGAAAAACTGTAACCACAAGTAACAGAGAGGGCAAGGTATTGTGAGTTGAGCACACACAAAGCTATTTGCGAGCGCAAAGTTGTGAATTCAAGCATGCAGAGAAATATCTGTGCATGTTTGCTCCTAGGGTTACACTCTGCCAGCAAGTCAAATCAAATTTTGAGTCTTTGGAAGTGGAAATAAGATGCATATTCCCACTGCAGAAATTGGTCACGCTTAACCAACACCCTTTTCTTCCAGAAACAGACCTTGAGGTGAAGTCCCCAAAAGCCTTTAGCCATGTTGCTCTTTTAAAATAATTTAGCATGTTTACCGTGTTCCTACAGTTTTTGAGATATCGACACCAAAACAATGTACCATGTCTGGTCTGATTGCTAGAAGTGTGCTTGCTTACAGCATTTTGATCAGCGATGCTGTTCCCATGTAGCAGCTGTTTCGAAGTGCATTTTTTTTCCCCATAAAAATGAATGGGAAAATTTTTTGGAAGGCCATGCAGAGCAAACTGTACATGCTACAGACATGAAACTTGGCAGAAGAGCTTAATTGGCCTAGTAGTGGTGTTATAGAGTAGCATAATGCACCATTTTAAGTTTTAGCCCATGAGAGAACCATGAGGCCTAATATTCTAATAAATTTTCCCCCTGATTCCTTGTCACATTCTGAACCAGTTTGCAAACTTTAGCTCTGCCCACTTTGATTTTTTTTGCTAATTTGCTTAATATGAAATGTCTGTGGGAACTAGTCCTAGGATTTTTGTCCTATCTTCGCATAGTTGGTGTCAAATGGCTCAGAAGAGATTCTCCCTCAACTAAGTGTGAAAAAGATGTTGAGATTTATTAACAATATGGCCGCCACCTATCTATCAATTCTAATGGAGCAGAGCCATTCAAACAGCCGTAACTCATGAGTATGTGCATGGACTCGAACGAAACCTGACAGGCCCCTTTAGAACAAGGTCCTGGGGCTTCATTTATAAAACATTGTGTAGATCCCAGTGTGAAATTGTGTGTACACACAAAACCTAGGAAATTGTGAGCGAACAAAAAAATTGATTTATAAAACTTTGCATACCAAGATTTCTGCTTTATAAATCAGCTTTCTTGAAAATATACATAGGTGAAAAAGCCTCTTCTCCCACCCAGTTGCCACCCACAAATAATCCATAAATTGTCAATGCACATTACCTCATACATATTTAAATGTTAAATCTTCCAGTTATTTTGAGTGAGGTATCATTGACAATTATGGAAGACCATTTCCACCATCTAAAAAAATTCTGGATACTGAAAATTATGAGATACTAAGTCCTAATTCTAGGATAGTAAATCATAATTATGAGATTGTAAGTCATAATTATTAGAGAACAAGTCACAGTTTTTGAGATACAAAGACATAATTATGAGATCATAAGTAGTAATTTGGAGGTACTGTCTAATGTTAATACCATGTTTTGAGACTACATTTATGAGTACTTCAGATGTGGATTTACAAATGATGAAATCCTTGCCCATCTTGCAAGTTTGCATGGGATTGTTCTAAGCAAATAAGCATTTCAGAGAATTTTAACAAAAAGGAATCTTTGAAGAAGGAAGTAAAAAACAGAAGTGGCTAAGGTAACAGCCTTCGTTGAACAGCAACCAGTTCTTTTGTTTTTGCTATACACTGAAGACATTTGGGTTTGAGATCAAAAGATGAGGAAATGAAAGCTGAAATTCTGATTTATCGTCTCATAATAATCTTGTAGAGAAGATTAAAGAAGTTGTAGACTGCAAAGAGTTCATTGGAGCAGTAAATAGAAACAGACTAATTAACCAGTCTACACAAATAAATAAATCCATAAATAAATAAACTCAAAAAATTCTGTTATGCTTTAATGCTTCTCATGTACAGGTAGCCTATCTGCGTATTATGTTTGAGCATATTAATTTGATATGAAGTGTAACCTGTGAGAGCACTGATTTGCACATTTAGCTGTAATTCTCTGCATATCCACAGGGTGCCAATTCCTGCTGTTTCTAAAATGTTGCGGATGGCTCTACACATGGGTCAAAGCTAACGTAAATATACACCCCATTTCCTGCTAAGTATTTCTTTATAAATCCCGATTTCTGCGTGGGAGCTTGTGTATGTACATTCCAAACGCATGTTAGTGTGTACACTTTTTATAAATGGGTTAATAAATAAGGGCAGTGGCAGTTCAGTGGTTAAGACGTTGGACTATTGATCAGAAAGTTGTGAGTACAAATCCCATTGAACTCACTGCCCAACTGCCACAGCAGGGCCCTTGAACAAAGCCCTTAACCCTCAACTGCTCGGCTGTATAAATGAGATAAATGTAACTCACTCTCGATAAGGGCATGTGCCAAATGCCATAAAAGTAAATGAGGCCCCCTGAAGAGATGGGCATGGGAATCAATAGGGGGATACTTAAATTCAGTTTATCAGGAGCTGTAAATCAGATTGAGTTGAATATATGATATATAGTCTTGTTTAGGACAAAATGGTTGGTAAAAAAGAACAAGGCTGCCATCAGTCAATCAGATTTCAGCAGCCATTTGCTAGGTTTAACAATGAGCAATCTTCATGAATCTTGAATGGTAGGTCCCTCTATCACCCATGAAAAAATTATGCATTGTCACTCAAATTGGCCAATGGGGCACTATTCATGCTTTTTGTATTTAATATAATTTAGGTACTGAGAGTGTACAGGGGCATACCTGGACATAACAACCTCCAACTCCCTGTCACTGTTGAAGATTTGCAGTGCAACACACTCACAGTTTCTGCAGGAACTACACTATCTATACTGCACTATCTTTAGATCTACGCTGTTCCTGGTATGTGATGCTTTGTTATTGTCATTCATACCATTTTGAATCAACAACTGTGGTGTTTAACTGAGGGTTTTAAATTGTTTGTTGTAGTGATTCTGTAGTACTATTACGTATTGTTAGTTACAGGCTGCTGAATAAGGCTAGATTGTACAAAAGTAGTATCAGGTTGTTTGGTCTTTTTGTCACCAGGTATTTAATTCTCTTTTTGTTTACAAACAATAAAGGAGTCTATTAACTGTTTTTATTGAAACAATAAAAAATCCACCTCCACACCATGCACACAGACAGCTAAACATCAGTTGTTTATTTTTATACTTTTTTTAATCTTTTCCAAAGCATTAAAAAAAGAAAAAGCTCAGTACAATTGTAAACTTGTACATTTTTTCACCCACATTATCCCCTTCCACCAAAATAGGGGGGGTTGGGTGGATCTTCATCTTCTCAAAATATATAATCATGGGTTTCTAAGTCATGTAACCATTTTGAACTGATCCTTTCATTAAATATTTAATTTTTTTCTGATTTCAAAACTGTTATACCAATTATTACACCAAACATCAACATTGAAGCCTTAGGCGGTTTTGAGGACTTCCACTCCAAGAGTACCCTTCTCCTTGCTAATAAAGAGGCAAAAGAAAATAAGACTTTTTATATTGTTTGACAGTGATTCTCCGGGACTCCAATAATAGCGATTTTGACACGAGGTTGTACATCTAAGATAAAAGCATCATTTAGTGTTTTAAATATGTATACCCAGTAGTCTCTCAACTTTTGACAGGACCAAACTGAATATAACGAATATGAACGAAGCCAACCCTCTGCCATTGTACTAAAGTACTATCCATTTTGCCAGCAGGAAACAGATGATTATTACATATAGGACTTAACATAGAAAAGTCATTAAGCTTACTCATTTGCTGAGACCATATCCTAAGCATAGAACATACAACTGGACTTGAGGTATATTGAGAACAAATTCATTCAAGTTTGTCCTGAGAACTGAGACAAACGGTAGGCCCCCATCAACATACCCCCAGTAATCCCTCAATTTACTTAATGCCATTTCAACCTCTAAGGGGCGTACCGACCCTGTAGAATGTTTCCAGTATGCCTCAAAGTGGTTATACATAAAGCTGTAATTGTTTAAAAGCTGTCTTTGAACATACAAAGTTCCAGCCTATCTTAAGCATTGACATGTTGGTCATAGAATTTCTTTGCCTCCTTGGGTGTATTGAATATCTTGGGTTCCTCGAAAGTTCCTCTCAAGCGAGCTGGCTATAGAGCAATTGAAATCATATGCTCTTCTGGTAGAGCGATTGTTTAATGTCATTATATGAAGCATTTCCCCGACAGGGCAGCGCTGAGGTCTGGATAGGTTCTGACAATATTTCCCTTGTATTTTCCTTGTATTTCATCTCATGATGCCGTGCCCATTGTAACACTCGTTCCTTTTCTTGAAATCAGTGAAAACACACCACAAATGGAGCTCTCTTGAGTGCGGGTGAGTTTGTCAAAGACCTCTGTGCCTTGACCACTTTCACTACCACACAGGGTCTTGATCACTTTCACTACCCATTGGGACATTCACTATCCCCAAATTAACTCTATGAGATTGGTTTTCTGAATCTTCAATGTGATTTAGAAGACTGGTGTTCTGTGTTTGTAAGGTTTTGATAGCATCTGCAGCCACTACCAGTTTTTCAAAATTCAAAATTCTCCCCAACCTGGGATTCAGTCACTAACCAAATATATCTATAATGATTTATGTTATGTGTTGTGTAAAAAGTTTGATTTTAAAGGATAGATCAGGAGCCCCGCTTCCTGACACCTCATTCCTTCATGGCTATACCTGAAGTCCATCAGTTGTTTATCTATCTATCTATCTATCTATCTATCTATCTATCTATCTATCTATCTATCTATCTATCTATCTATCTATCTATGTGTTTGTTTATTTATTTAGTTAGTTAGTTTATAGTTATTCTATTTATTAAGTTAGTTTATAGTTATTCTACAGGATTTACCAGTGGCACAAAAAAATTAATTTCCTGTGTCATGTGTTTAGAATGACAGAATTTCTTACCAAGGGGTGGGCTGATGTTTCTCATAACGCTACACACTTTCTGGTTAACCAGAAGTGAAAAATAAACATGGGGAGAAAGAGTTACATACAGGGCGTCTTAATGTCCTTCATTCTATTTGATGTTTGTAAGTAAAACTCTCAGTTTGCAGTTTGTTCATTGTTAACTATTTGGAAAATAATGTCAGTGTGTAGTGTTATAGCTACAGAGAGGGTCAGCTCTAACAGCTGTGAGTGGAGCAAGAAAACCAAGAGACTCAATAATCATCTGCCTCTGTAATTTTGTAAACTACTTTACTTTTCTACTTTGCTTTACAGTAGATATTCTGCTAAGAAAAGATCCTATTTTGATATTCATATAAATGATATTATTTACTGGCAGGAACTTTATTTATAGAACATTACTTTAGGAAACTGATATTCATGGTTATTTCCATTACTGTTGTAACAAATTTATATATATTTGCATCTTTAACCTACATCTATCACTGGCTTCTGTGGCTTACCTCACTGCGCCCAGTCCAAAAGTCCCACTGCTAGCTGCTGTGTACTCTCTAATGCTCTGTGTGGGGAAAAGTGTTATACTTGCATGCATGATTTTTTTTAAAGCCACTATTTAGTTTAGAAAAAATTCATAGTATTGCAAATACTATTTTTAAAAAATGTTTTATAATATGTATTCTAAACATGTCCTATATTCTATTTTATATGCAGTATATACTCTATCTATTTTCAAGTAAAAGAGATTTTACTGACAACGCACAAATTTAGCATGAAAGATGCAATAGTTAGAAATTATTTTATTTTCTTAATATCACGAATAATTTTAAAATATGGAAAAACAATGTTAAATAATTGTTGAAGAAACAGTATCATACAGATACCAAAAAAATGTTCAGAAAGACTGATTGTGTGAATGTTGTAAGATTGTTTTGTGTTGCTGTTGAGTGATTGTTGTGTTTATTTTTTATGGGACAATGTTGTGTGAATATTGTGTAGATTTTTGAGCTGGGTAATGTACATGTGTTCATATTGTGTGTGATGGGGTTGTGGGAAGGTTGTGTGAATGTTGTATTTATTTTTTACATAATGCACTTGTGTTATTTCTGTGTTTACCTTTTTTGAGATGGGGTTGTGTGAATGTTGTGTAGTAGGCTTGGGACGATTGACAGTATTAATGGGAATTACTGATAGATTCCAACTATCAAGAAGGGTATTAAGGATATTACTATATAATCACTGAAATGCACTGCTGTATGTTATAGTTAAATGTACTATGCACTAAGACCCATAACGATATTGCAACCAAGACTAATTACTTTAGTAGTAAGTAGTAATGTATGCTACCTGTTTCATGTTTTGTAATTTGATATTTTGAAGTGTGTTATGACACACAATTTCATTCTGTATTTTTCATTTCTGTTTCATTCTTTGTTCTGTTAGGTTATGTACACAGTGAAAATGTTGCAACTGGGACAAATTACACTTTTCCTCCAAAAATACAAGGACAAATTGAATATTTTGACTGGAAACACAATGGAGAGTTAGTGGTTGATTGGGATCGTGGCAACATGCCTCAGTGGTATCGATACAGAGATCGAGCACGTATTAACACTGACACTGGAGACCTCACACTTCAGGTGAAGAAGGAGGACAGTGGTGAATTTAAAGGTCAATTCCAGGTGAAAGGAGTTCTACAGTATTTTGAAAGTATGATCACAGTGATTGGTAAGTGAGTCTCAGTCTGTAAAGACTGACATCTGGGCAAAGAAAGATAAAAACATTACAATGCTACTAGAGGACTAAACAGAATGGGTCCGTATAGGTCAGATTTAAAAAAATTATTAGCTCTCTTACCAGCTAAAAGACATTTATGCATTTATACGCATTTACACAGTAAAGGGTTTTATGCTCTGTTATTTATTCAAATAGTTGAAGAGCATTTTTTTTTTGCCTCCTTTATTAGGACAGCATGTCACACCATGTCATTAAACTTGCTATTCATGTTTGTAGTTTTTGTACATTCACAAAGCTACAAACTACTGAATCCAAGTCTTTAGGAAATGAGATCAATGATTACTGATTCATTTGTATGTAACAGTTGAGCTCACAGCATGTAATACAAACTTCTACAGCCAGGTTATGTTTTACATGTACATGTGCTAAGATTCTATTGACCACAACTTAGATGGATGTGATTAAAATGTACATCAGTGAAATTGTAAATGTTCTAGTAGCTAATCTGCTATTATAAGCTTTAAAATCTTCTTTAGCCATCTATTGTTAATTATGGTGTAATAATGACATATTTTGCTTCTAGATGCAGTTTCTGAGCCAAAAGTGACTTGTGAGCAGAATGACACAGACATAACAGTTCTGTGCTCAGTGGACCCTCCAGTGCAGGCAGAGTTTACCTGGACAGGACCGAATGGGGTCTCTCATGTTGCGAAAAGTGTTCATATCACCAGAAAAGAAAGAGATTCGATATATTATTGCACTGCAAAAAATGAAGTGAGCCAGAAGACCATAGAGTTCAGAGTTAAGGACTGTACTGAAGGCAATGACCGTACTGAAGGCAATGGCCTTCCTTTTGCTTTATCTACTGCAGTTTTCTTTATTCTTGTTCTGATTTGTGCACTAGCTTTGCTCTACTGCAAACGCTGTAATGTGACCAATGATGAGGATCTGATTTCCACTGTAGAATTTTACAGTGTAAGTGAAGGTTTTCAGACTTCCAGGTCATTGTACCACTGAGTCAATGTGTTTAGCCTCATTGGGTTTTCTTGGCAAATCATCTTCAGCAATGTACTGCCAGTCAGCTTAGCTTACTCACAGACAATGCAAGCAAAAGTAAACAGCTTTATAATGTGTCAAATATGCTGTACATTTAATAAGAATGAGCATATGGCTAAAATAAATGATTCTCTGTTTAAAAAAAAAAAAAAAAAAAAAAAAAAAAAGGCATGACAACATGTGGTATCTTGATTTATTGCAGTTAAATACCTGTAAAGCAAAGGTCATGTAACATTTTAAGGGAACAGAGATTTAAAAGCACATGTAGGTTTTCAAGAATTGTTATTTTAAGCTTTGAATAAGACCTGATCATGAACAGAACTCAACCTTTTCACCTGTTATTACTCTGTGCTGGAAATGATCACTCTCCAGTGCCACTGAGATCTAAATCACACTTCCGTTCTTACAGAGGAACATTAATGCTAGTACAGGCAAACTGTTAGCTATCAAACTAATAGGGTCATCATTTTTTGATGAATATGTCACAATTCTTTGTCACATTTCACACAATAATCAAAAAAGATGATGTTTACTTTTTCTAGACTGGTTTATTGCTTGCAGTTATTCAAGACTAGTTTGAGCTTGAATCCTGGATAACGTTTTATAGCCTGTGGTTTCATTACACACAAATCCCCAGCAGAACTGTCTTTCAGCGACTTATGCTTATGTATACCAAATGTGCACAAAGATTGTTTTCTACATTCTGTACTAAACTTGCAAGACAGTAAAATGCAAATCATAAAATACTTTCTAACTTACTGTGTCTCAGTCAGTATAGATGCAAGTGCTTGAGAAGGGGGCGCACAACATATTATTAAATATTCACTAACTTTATTTGGATAATCCATTTAGACACTCTACAAACGGTCAACTAGCCATCTACAGACTATTAAAAACCTGTCATTAACCAGCTTATCACATTTTCTATTCTTCAGATTTCAATGAGTCTGAGAGTCTGTGAAACATGGCAGGAAGTGGGTTCAGCTAGTGTTGGTAACATACATATTTTTCTGTTCCTGCTTTCTGACATATGTCTTCTATTCTAGTCTGCAGTACATACTATTAAAAACATGTTCCCCTGCTGCGTTACAAAAGTGCTAAATATGTAAGGAGTGAAGCAACAAAAGCTATGCTCACATTGTAAGGCTGGAATAGTACAAATGCATTTTGTATTTTTTGCTAAATATAACAGACCTGATTTTCTTTCAGTTGTGTAAGTGCGTGTGCCTCATTCCTTCATGGCTATACCAGAAGTCCATCAGCTATCTATCTATCTATCTATGTGTTTATTTATTTATTTAGTTAGTTAGTTAGTTTATAGTTATTCTATTTATTAAGTTAGTTTGTAGTTATTCTACAGGATTTACCAGTGGCACAAAAAACTTAACTTCCTGTGTCATGTGTTTAGAGTGACAGAATTTCTTACCAAGGGGCGGGCTGAGGTTTCTCTTAACGCTACACACTTTCTGGTTAACCAGAAGTAAAAAATAAACATGGTGAGAAAGAGTTACATACAGGGCATCTTAATGTCCTTCATTCTATTTGATGTTTGTAAGTAAAACTCTCAGTTTGCAGTTTGTTCTTTGTTAACTATTTGGAAAATAATGTCAGTGTGTAGTGTTATAGCTACAGAGAGGGTCAGCTCTAACAGCTGTGAGTG
>CM074949.1:13369988-13380671 GCA_037577455.1 Pangasius macronema
TAGCTGCTGTGTACTCTCTAATGCTCTGTGTGGGGAAAAGTGTTATACTTGCATGCATGATTTTTTTTAAAGCCACTGTATTTCATTTGAGTAGAAAAAATTCATTTGCAAATACTATTTTTAAAAAATGTTTTATAATATCTATTCTATACATGTCCTATATTCTATTTTATATGCTGTATATACTCTATTTTCAAGTAAAAGATTTTACTGACTACGCACAAATTTAGAATGAAAGATGCAATAGTTAGAAATTATTTTACTTTCTTAATATCAAGAATAATTTTAAAATACTGTGTCTCAGTCAGTATAGATGCAAGTGCTTGAGAAGGGGGCACACAACATATTAAATATTCACTAACTTTACTTGGATAATCCATTTAGACACTCTACAAACGGTCAACTGGCCATCTACAGACTATTAAAAACCTGTCATTAACCAGCTTATCACATAATTCAACATGGCAACAGTTTACAGTTGTTAATATTTAGTAGATCTATAATGTAGTCCATCCAGCTTATGATTGTTGATGTTTAGTATATACTCACCAACCAATTTATTAGGAACACCTGTACAGCTGCTCATTTATGCAGTTATCCAATCAGCCAAACATGTGGCAGCAGCACAATGCATAAAGTCATGCAGATACAGGTCAAGAGCTTCAGTTAACGTTCACATCAAACATCAGAATGGGGGGAAAATGTGATCTCTGTGCCTTTAAACATGGCATGGTTGTTGGTGCCAGATGGGCTGGTTTTAGTATTTCAGAAACTGCTGATCTTTTGGGATTTTCACACACACACACACACACACACCCCTAGACTTTACACAGAATGGTGTGGAAAAAATATATATCCTGTGAGCAGAGGATCTGCAGGCTGATCAGAGGAGAATGACCAGACTGCACTGAACTGAAAGAAAGTATACAGTAACTCAAACACACACACACACACACCAAACCTTGGGGCAGATGGGCTACAACCATCATGGAATAGAAGACAGATTCAAGCGCAAGTTCAAAACTTCCTTTAATGAGCAGAAGAAAAAAGACAGACGGTACTGGGGGTGAAAAAAACGTGGGTGCAGTGGTGGCAGGTGCTCTTGGTAGCGCTAAGGCCATGTGGACCTTAGACCTAATCTCCCAAGTGATAGTGGAGACCACAAGTCTCTCGGGGAAAATGAACTTGGGAGTGGTCTGCTCATCGGAACGAACAAAAACGCGGGACAAGGCATCAGGCTTGAGGTTTTTGGAGCCCGGACGGTACGAAATGGAAAAGACGAAGTGACCAAAAAAAGAGAGCCCACCAAGCCTGCCTGGATTTGAGACGTTTGGCTGACTTGATGTATTGAAGGTACTGATGTATCTGAGCCAACCCCCACCTCCGAAGCGTCGAGCTCCACCACAAAATGACGTGAAGGGTCGGAGACAATGAGAATAAGGGCCGAAACAAAGCGGCTCTTAAGGTATGAAAATGCAGCGTGGGCTGCGCTACACCACCTGAACACAGTCTTGGTGGAGATCAAGGCAGTCAGAGAGGTGGCTAGTTGGCTGAAGTTGCGAATAAACACCGGTAAAAATTGGTGTATTTGGTGGGTTTTTCGATGGAGTAGTCCGAGAGAGAGATCACCTTGATGCAAGTCGGCCAGCCTCCGAGCCGCTTCACGTCCCGTCACGATCAAACACTCTCTTCATTTCCTCGGCGAGTGCTTGGAATGAGGAACAGCACGGATGTTGGTTCTCCCACACCACTGTCCCCCACAAAGCTGCCTTCCCAGACAGCAGCGTCAACACCAGAGCTACCTTACACTGCTCAGTAGAAAAAGTCTGGGGTTGGAGCGAAAAAAAAAACAACGAGCACCTGGTGAGAAAGGCTCGGCAGAGACACGGCTCACCCGAGTATGAGACGGGAAGTGGTAGGCGTGGCTCCGGTAGAGTTGTGAGCGGCGATTGAGGGGGTAAGCGCTGGGGAGCCGGCGCAGTGGGTGATGTTGCCAGCTTGGTTCTCAGATGTTGAATCTGGGCAGTGAGCTCGGACACCTGCGCTACCAAAGCACGACACGTATCTTCCTGTCGGTCTAGACGCATGGCCGTGCTAGACAGGAATCCGCTGACGTCTGAGGTACTCGCTGAATCCATAGTTTAAGGGTCAGTTCATTCTATCACGGAATACAAGACGGATTCAAGTGCGAGTTCAAAGCTTCCTTTAATAAGCGGAAGAAAAAACAAAGACAGTACTGGGGGTGAAAAACCGTGGGTGCAGGTGCTTTTGCTAGCGATAGGCTGCAACGGGGAATAAATAGTCCAAAGATCCAGGCAGATGACAGTAATCCACCAGAATACAGGGAACCGGGAACCGGGAAACAGACCGACTGCGGGGGCACCACAGAACACAGACATGGGGGAAACATCGAACTAACAAAGGCAGGCCAAACACAGAGGCTTAAACAGAGCAGTAAATGAGTGGCAGCTGAAACTAATGAACTAATTAGCAGTAATACACAAAACGGCCAGAAGAGGCCGCTGAACACATGAACCGTGACAACAACAGCAGAAGACCATATTAGGATCCATTCCTGTAAGCCAAGAACAAGAATCTGAGGCTATAATGGGCAAAGACTCTCTGAAACTGGACAGTTGAAGACTGGAAAAAGGCCAGGTGATTTTTTTCCACCCTATTCTTCAGTTTCAACGTGTCTGTGAGTTGGGAACCATGACAGGAAGTGGGTTCACTGGTGAAGAACCACATATTTTTCCGTTCTTCTTTTTCCCCTGCTGCTTTACAAAATTGCTAAGAATGGAAGAAGTGAAGCAACAAAAGCTATGCTCACATTATAAGGCTGGAATGGTACAAATGCATTTTTGTTTTTGCTTAAATGTAGCAGATCTGATTTTCTTTCAGTTGTGTGAGTGTGCACGCACACACACACACACACACACACACACACACACACACACACACACACACACACACACCCACACACAAGTTATATTTGAGCCCATTAATCGTTTCCCAAAATCATTCACTTGCAAGCATAACTGTAAATTTCATATCAGAATCCCCCCCCTTATTTTTCTTTACTTCACACGTTACTGCACATATGCATATCACTGTCGTGTCGTCATCATCCAGCATAGTCAGTGTATTACCAGTGGCTTCTGATGACACAAATGTGGCAAAAACAGAGCAGACAAGCTGTATGTTGACAAGAATTGGATGGTCTGGTGCCATGTGCTAAGTTGATTTTTACATCTAGATGTAAATATCAGAAAATGAAAGTTGAAATTCAGATCTGAACTCATATTCATCTTTTGATCTCACACCCTGTACACCACCATAATGGATTTGAAATGAAGCAACCAAGATGTGATTCAAGTGTAGACGTCAATTTTTATCAAAAATTTTGGATTAATCATTTAGGAATTACAACAGTTTCTTTTTACATACAGTACCTCCATTTTCACATACTCAAAAGTAATTGGACAATTGACTGGTAAGCAGTTTCATGGCCATATGTGGCCTGTTTCCTCATTATTTCATGACAAAGTAAGGAGATAAAATGTCTGGAGTTGAATTCTAGTGTTGAATTTGCATTTTGTAGCTGTTCATGGGAACTCACACTATGCACTCCAAAAAGGTGACGATGTAAGTGAAGGAGGCCATCATTAGGCTGAAAAAAACAAAACAGACCTATCAGAGAGACAGCATAAACTTTAGAAGTGGCCAAATCAACAATCTGGTACATTCCTAAAAAGAAGGAATGCACTGGTGAGCTCAGAAACACCAAAAAGCCTGGAAGACCACAAAAGACAACTAAAGTGGACGATCGCAGAATTCTTTCCAGGGTGAAGAAAAACCCCTTCACAAGATATAGCCAAGTCAAGAATACTCTCGAAGAGGTAGGCATATCATTGTCAAAGTCTACAATCAAGAGATGCCTTCATGAACGTAAATACAGAGGGTTTATCTCAAGATGCAACCACTGGTATCACTCAAGAACAGAAAGGCTAGATTAGACCGCTAGAAAACATCTAAAAAAGCCGGTCCAGTTTTGAAACAAGATTCTTTGGACAGATGAGACCAAGATTAATTTGTACCAGAATTATAGGAAGAGAATAGTATTGAGAAGGAAGAGAGGGCTCATGATTTAAGGCATACTGCATCATCTGTCAAATGTGGAGGCAGTGTTATGGCAGGGGCATGTATGGCTGGCAATGGAACTGGGTCACTGGTGTTTATTGATGATGTGACTGCTGATAGAAGTAGCAAGATGAATTCTTAAGTGTATAGAGCTATAATTTTTGCTCAGACTCAGTCAAATGCTAAATGCAAAAATGACAGGATGGTGCTTCGCAATACAGGTAGATAATGACTACAGTGAAAGCAACCTGAGAGGTTCTTAAGGCAAAGAAATGGAATTATCTTAAATGGCCGAGTCAGTCACCTGACCTCAACCCATGCTTTTCACTTTTTACTTAGTGAAGACAAAACTGAGGGCAAAAAGACACACAAACAAAACCATTTACAAAAAACATTTTAGAATTCCAAACATTAATTTTCCAGCACAAAATTAAATGCTACAGAAAAATGTTTATATGTCAGTAAAGAAAGAGACCACTTTTCAGACAAGATGCTCTGCAAGATGCTCAGTAAAACGTACAGCTCATTTTCTTACATGAGTGCACACATTGTACCTGAGACTACTATTTTTTTTTAGTGCAAAGGGTCGTCACACCAAATATTGACTTTGTTCAAATATTAGTGTTTATTTAAAGCTCTTTATAATATTTTTTAAATGTAGAAATATTTAATTTCATTATTTCTGAAGGCATTTTTGCTTTACAGCATTTTTTTCGCATGTGCCTAAGACTTTTGCACAGTACTGTATGTGAAAACTATAATGAACTTCCTGTTTACACAACTGCAATTTTTGACCGTGTAGTACACAGTTATAGAAGGGAATTATTTATATTCACACTACTCGTTGTCACCCAGATCAGGGTGGGTTCCCTTTTGAGTCTGGTTCCTCTCAAGGCTTCTTCCTCATGTCGTCTCAAGGAGTTTTTCCTTACCACCTGGTTTGTTCATTAGGGATAAATTTATAAATAAAATTTATATCCTGAATTTATATATTTCTGTAAAGCTGCTTTGTGACAATGTCCATTTTGAATATGAAAAAAATGGTTGTAATTCCTAAATGATTAATGCAATATTTTTTTTAACTCACTGAATTAAAGCTGACTACACTTCAGTCACATCTTGATTACTTTATTTCAAATCCATTGTGGTGGTGTACAGAGGCAAAATTTAAAAAATTGTGTCACTGTCCAAATACTTATGGATCTGACTGTATGTATCAAGTCATGGGCCTTTAAGATATGCTTGCAAATTGGTAGACACAACCAATGGCGTGGATTTATTTGTGGATTTCTGAAATATCCTCACATTCTCTGCCAAATAGTCAATCAATCACACTTGTAGGAAACATGAAAAACAATACATGGTGGTATTGATTTTCTTTTCAACACATGACTAAAGCACCATAATAAAATTCAATGCAAATGCAAAGTTTATTGCATTGCTATGACATTGCTTAAATGCTGAATGAATGAATGTCTGAGGTGAAGATTACATTTATGAGAAATGGGGTGAATTCAGATATATTCGAACACGTTTTGAATGTCCAACTTATCTAAGGTTAAAGAACTATGTACTCCAACAAACCTCGGTCATCTATGAGCCTCATAATTAGGCGATGAATAAGAGGCCCCCTTTACACCTTGAATTACCATGTGGTTTCAATGATCATATCACAACTGGATTTCAGTCACATTGCACTGAATCATCCAAACCACATTTGGAGATGTCTGGGATGCACTCTGACCACATTCAACACAAGTGTAAAATGAAGGTGTTTTGTTTGTCTGCATACAACTATATATGTGGAAATGTGTCCACTGATACTGTATCTTACTATAAAAAAAAATTGCATATCTGACACTGCATGCATAAAAAGATACACGCCAACTGCCCACTTAATTAGGTACATCTACCTTGTATCTATACTCATTGTCCAGTTTGCATTTTGTAGTTCTGCATTTACAGATTGTAGCCTATCTGTTTCTCTGCATAATTTGTTAGACCCCCTTGTACCCCGTTCATCAGTGGTCAGGACCCCTGCACAACCACCACTGAGCAGGTATTATTTGACTGGTGCAGGATTCTTAGCGCTGCAGTAACAACAGTATGTGTGTGCTGCGTTCAAGGCGAAGTTGCAGCTTGTAATTACCCACATCCAACTGGTAAAAACCACTGAAAACGCCACTTCAACATAAAATTTCTACCTGTCAAACAAAATGCTGCACTCATGGTGCCTTAAGTAGTAGTTCTACTATAGCGAACTTCAAACATTCATGCAACATTTTGGACTGAAATTACAGTACAGTAACAACAGCAGACAATAGCAAGCTAGCCAGCCAACGTTAGTGATAACTAATGTTGATGGTGACCTTTTCAAAACAGCAATTAGTATGGTCAATACTGCTATAATCTAATTTAAAAGTAGAGAATGGATACGTTAAACTGTTCACACAGTGTATGTGGCCATGTCGATTTGATGTCATTCCGTAAATGGAGAAGGAACTTGTAGTTGAGTAGCATAGATACAAATGCCTAGATGGGTTACCTGTTTACAAAAGACATCAATGGCTGAGGGAGAGCCGCCATCTTGTGGCGGTATTCGGCACTGAAAAAACAGCACTTTACAGTTAATTCAATTAGCACCGCAGTTTTATGCTGTGATTTAACAGAAAAATAAATGTTTTGTCTGCACTTGTTCTACACATGTATTATGCCTGACCGACTTGTTCTACACATGTATTATGCCTGACCATGATCAGTAACAACGTAAAACACTAAAATAAAACACTTGTGAAATGAAATGCCTAGGTGCCAGGCCTGTAAAGCCTGGTGTAAGACTGTAGGCAGAGAATTACAAGTTGCAACTTCGCTTCGAATACAGCAAAAGGCACATTTTTGTGGAGGCATCCATATTTTTCCCCCTCGACTTTGCGCATCGAATGCTGCGTTCATGATCAAATGAGAACTGGGAATCTTCCGACTTCCCAGTAGGAAAGATCCATTTAACTGGCTCTCCAACTTATACTTCCTACGGAGTTTTTCAAGAGTTCCGATTACTCAGAGATGCGATTCCACATAGTGAAAAGTAAAGTAAAGACATAACAGCGTTATTTAAGGATTTTTAAGTGTTTTTTGGGGGGTTTCTGTTTGTTTCTGTTTGTGTTTGAAATAGCTATACGTACACTGGGTGATACTTTGATAGTTAATGTGCATTCTGCAAGATTTTTGAACTGCTCTTCCATGTCATTTTTGGCGCTAGTACCAGTGAATTAACACATCTTCTTTAAAAACAAATTAAGCACTAACCAAAAACTTCTAAAAAACCCCCCAAAAATTCCAATTTTTAGAGACAGCTTACAGTGAGTATTCATTTCATTTCCGACTTCAGACGGTTGAACTAATGTTTTAAATTGGAGGTTCCTTGTTGGAAAATTATGAATTTCTGTTTGGGAAATGACGCGCACTTTGTAATGTCATACTGCACTGTAATGTAATTTGCACCGCACCAAAGTGCATATTTGGTCATGCTTCGCTAACCAGTAACAGACTTGTATATTATAGTTTGCAACTTCATTTGTATTTTCATTTGTGAGAAATACCCAATTTAGTTCCTCAGTTTAGAGAACAACGACCGTTCACGTTATACAGTCTTATTCAGGAACAAATATTAGATGGCGGCAAAGCGCTTAGTCATTTATTTTAAGGGGGACGTTAGTGAACAGGACGGCAGTAGTGTGGTCGCGGTCACTCTCCAGGCCAGTAGATGGCGATAATTCACGCTTTCAGTTTGTGAATATAAAGGAAGAAGCCGTTCTTGGCAAAGTGCGCAGTAGTTCTTCAAATCCATAGTCGGGATCATTATTTCACAAGACGAGGCGAAATTCATCACAAATACGCAAAATTTCACACAAACCTTATGGCAGATCTTGATGGCTGACAGCATGTTTGAGCTGTGTTGATGTGATATCTGTGATTCCTGAGCAGTCCATCACGACCCTGTGTCAGTGGTAAAACGAGGAAGTTTACGCCCTTCCTTTCGAAAACGAAAGTTAGCGACCATGGCACACCAAGGCCGCTCGCTCGTGTTATACTTTTTATTTATTTTTATTGTCGGTAAGTTAAATCTGCAATTTATAAACGTATTCCTGTTAATAATGGAAACGTGATATAGAGCGTTATAGCGACAGGGAGCAATTTTGGCTAATCTTAAAAAAATACAGATTAGCATAGTCCGTTTTGGGTGGGAACCGACAAGCGGAAAGAAAGAAAGAAAGAAAGAAAGAAAGGCCATTTTAAATTCCTCGATTTGATCATTTTCTTTCGTGTGTCGATGAAGAGTTTCATCTTTTTGTGTGTGTGTGTGTGTGTGTGTGTGTGTGTGTGTTATATATATTGTAGGAAAGTAAGCATTTATAGTAAATGTCGCATTGGCCCGCGCCAGTTAGCCGTTTAGCTCGCGCCTCTTCTGGGTGTGGAAAAAGTGAAGTTATCCTTTTAGAAAGGCCTTTAATATAGTTTTATTAATATTTTTCTTCATTTTTATGTTTAACACTATGTAGTAATATTTATAGTTTGATATTTTGAAAAGTGTTGACCCTTTCATTCTTTGTTCTGTTAGGTTGTGTACACAGTGAAAGTGTTGCAGTTGGGACAAATTACACTTTTCCTCCAAAAATACCAGGAAAAATTGAATATTTTGACTGGAAACACAAGGGAGACTTGGTGGTTGATTGGGAGCTTGGCAACGTGCCTACGTGGTATCGATACGAAAAACGAGCAAGTATTAACACTGACACTGGAGAGCTCACACTTGAGGTGAAGAAGGAGGACAGTGGTGTATTTAAAGGTCAATTCCAGGTGAACGGAGTTCTACAGTATTTTGAACGTGATATCACAGTGATTGGTAAGTGAGTCTCAGTCTGTATCTTAGTCTTTAGTTCTTGAAGTTTATACCACCACAGTGCTGTTGAATTCTCATATCTGACAGTGTGGATTAGTTTTCTAAAGCAGCAGTAATTCATGTGCTCATTCTTACCTTTGTGTAGTAACAGCTCATTCACAGGGAGCTGTATGGTGGGCATGTCACAGATCTAAGCCTTTTAATAAACGCTTTTAGAAAAATGTGTAATCATTGATGCGGTCATGCTTTGGGTATCAGCCATTTGTGACGACCAGTAAGTTTTTCCACAATGGGAGAGTGTTCAGGGCCATGGACATTGTGCTTTGGTAAAATAAAGCTGTAAAATAAAAGCTGTGTGTGTGGGTGTTTCTTGAATTTAATTAAAAAAAAAAAAGTGAAAAAAGAGAGGCTGTGAGGAAACAAGTGTTTATATCTGCTATAACCTAAGTGAAAACAGGAACTAACTTTTCATGTAGATATTGTAAAATTATTAAATATAACTATAAATGTAAAAATCACTAAGTGTTATTCAATAATACATAAGAAAAATGTAGTTAGCAAATCGCTGTGGTATAAGAACAGTAAAAGACTTCGGGGTGTGCTGTTCAAGGTGTAACACCAACCTTCTGTGGATAATGTTCCTATTACAGCATGGTCCATCATGTTTTATTCCTTACACATCATATTCATACATTTTTATACAACTTTCAAGGAGGCTGTGTTGTACTATGTACCTGTGCCTAAAAATACCTGCATTATGATATAACTTTTTAGTGAAAAGATTTTACACATTTTACTTTCAGATCCAGTTTCTGAGCCAAAAGTGACTTGTCACTTGCAGAATGACACAGACATAACACTTCTGTGCTCAGTGAACCCTCCAGTGCAGGCAGAGTTTACCTGGACAGGACCGAATGGGTTCTCTCATGTTGGGAAAAGTGTTCATATCACCAGAAAAAGTGACTCAGTCTATTTCTGTACTGCGAAAAATGAAGTGAGCAAAAAGACCACAGAGTTCACACTTAAGCACTGTACCAGAGGTAATGTGTGGGTTTTTTGGTTTGTTTGTTTTTGTTTGCTTCATTGTTTGTTGGCTAAATGTAATGCTTTAAAGTTTAATTCATAGTGTACCGTCAGTCATATATACAATAATAGTTGAGAAATACTCAGCACAAGGCACCTCTTTTGGTATGATTGTAAAGTATGTTGAATGTCAACATTTTAGTGAACCAATAATTTCCTTACCATTGCTATTTTGTGCAGGTGAAGATAATAGACCTGATGGTGGACTTACTGGTGGTGCTATTGCTGGTATTGTTATTGCAATACTTGTTGCAGTTGTAGTTGCAGGTGCAGGTTACTACTTTGGAATAAAAAAAAAAGGTATGACTGATTCCAAACAGTACTCAGTAAACAAATGCAATGCAATTTTGCTACCTTGCATGGTATACACAGGTTTATATATATATAGTGTGTATGTGTGTGTGTGTGTGTGTATATATATATATATATATATATATATATAAAATTTTATTTATTTTGTGTGTGTGTGTGTTTGGGGGGGGGGGGGGGGGGGGAAAGCGGACAGGTAAGTTTTTTTTTTTTTTTTTTTTTTTTTTTGTGTGGTGTTGCATGGGGGGGGG
>CM074949.1:13380771-13402548 GCA_037577455.1 Pangasius macronema
TCATTAAAGCGGTTATCACAGCATTAGTGTGACGCGGGGGGGGGGGGGGGCGGGGGGGGGGGGGCCGGCCCCGCCGCCCCCCCCCCCCCCCCCCCCCCCCCCCCCCCCCCCCCCCCCAACGCCCATACTTAAACTGATATTATTATTTTTTTTTTTTTCCTGATCTGATCCAAGGGTCGATGTCTTAACAGGGGTTTAAATGTGAAGCCAAAATGTCCAAGTCTCTTTTTGGAATAGTTTTCTGTTGCTTTTAGTTGACACTGATGCGTCTTCCAGGATTTTTTCCTTTTTGATGATTGCATTTTGAGTTCATGAACACGGACACGCTTTCGAACAAGGATCTGAATCTCTTTCTGAGACTATAGCCCAGCAAACTTCAGTTGACATCATTCAAACTTTGACAATTCACTTGTTCAGCTGTAAACTGTTGTAACAGACCCTTGGGGAGTTCTTTGCAGTTCTCCTGGTATGTCGCTTATTTTCATGCCCAAACTAGCTTGTTATCTAGCTAGCTAGCTGATAACGTTAGTGACCTGAAACACCTGAATAATACCTTGTTAGCTGTGTGTCCTCATATTAATCTTACATTAAATTAATTAATTGGTTTGGATATTAAAATTTACCAACTCGTGTAATATTGAAATAAATGTTTTGGCTCCAAGGTGTCTACCACTCGGAATCTGGCTCCAGTTTTCTTCTACAGCAAAACTCAATCGAGATGGCAACTTTTAATTTGAGCAAAAAAGGCTTCAGAACTGAATGATAGGATTAAATGTTGTCAATTTGTGTATACAGTCATTGATCTGAAAATTTTTTTTTTTATTTTTTTTTACATGCACTTAAACCTTTGTTTAAATAAATTTTAAAAGATCTGATTATTTGATGAATTAATTTGATCTAATAAGCTGATGAATTGATTTTGAGATGTAATGCTATGATTAGATGCTTATAGTCTATTTTTCTCTAGCTGCGTACAAGTATTCTTTTGCTTATATTTTCTTACACTTTGTTTTACTCTCTCAAACAAAGCTCGTTAGACCTTTTGGATAAATCTGCACTCTTCTGTGTAAGTAAACTACTGCAACCCTGCTGAATTTTTACGCATGCATTATTTGTGCTTCTTTAGTTTGGAAGCCTGTAGCTTCTGCTGATGGTACATCTGGTGAGTGATCCAACTCTATCATATTTTGGCCTGATTTATACTTCTGTGTTTTACTTATGTACAAGCATGTGTGGATATTTAAATAGGTGCCTACCAGCATACGTGCTTGTAATTTTAAAGTGTATTTGAGGGTCACATAATAAACCAGGGAAAAAAAAAGCTTTTTGTTCCATCATTGGGAGCTCATCCTGATGATGCCTCAGCCATCAGTGCTCAGGAGTCTAAGAGAGCATAATTGGCCTGTTGTCTGGGTGGGAAGGATGGCGTCACTCTCTGAACAGAGCAGTACTAACATAGTGTATGTCTGAGCTCATGTATGCAGAAAAGGGGCAGTAAGTACTCTTCTCTGTGTGTTTAGCTGCCCTGTGACGTAGCATGATCAGCAGTTTGAAAGATTATGTTGCTAGTTTCATGTCTCACCATCCCTGGTTGTTGAGAAGTAACTAGTGGGTGTGAATTGGCAATTAAAAAATGGTAGTAAGGAGAATAGAAAGAAGTAGCAAAGTTGTTTAGACATTACTTATTGATCATTTGTGTCAACATTATGCTAAAATATGCCTTCCATTATATGTCTTGCCTTATTTCACTAACAAAAAAGTTAGTGCTGCTCATTTTTTGCTTGACGGCTTGAGCAGGGTGGCAAAATGATCACAAAACAGAGAGAGAGAGAGAGATCACAATTATTTTTTTATTTAGCATTCCTGCAGCTTAGTAGTTATTTTCTTCTAGAAAGTCCTCTTATTTTCTGTTAGTTCATGGTTTTGAAGCTCAGAAATTTGTGTAAAGGTTAAGCTAGATGGACTTATCATGAGAACTGGGCAGCGTTAGTATAGTGCGTCTGGGTGGAAAAATGGTACAGACTTTATTGGATAAACCTCCTGTTTAACTGATTGGGATTTGCCTGATGCACAGCACTGCAGAATCGCACAACGCCTTAAGACTTTGGAGGTGTGCATGTTGCCATGCTTCTCTATTTGCTTCTGTGACCTATGGTTACCCATAATCCCTTTTCTTTGCAACACAGTTATACATACATGCAACTACACAGAAGTTTAAATCAGCCTTTTATCAAACCAGGATTTGTAATGAACCATCATTTTTTAAGCTTACTAACTTTGCGCTTATTAATTCTGTTAATGATGACAATAACTTAACTAATAACTTAGAAACCTAATTTCTTCACATTGTTTAGGTGAAAACACAAAATTAAAAGGTAATGTTACCATTTTATTTATTTATTTTTTTCCAGGGGACAGTGCTTTGTGTTTCTGATTTAAAAAGAAAAAAAAATTGTATGCATTCTCAAATTAAGTGACTCCAAATGCCTACAGTCAAACGTGAATTACATTATAAGTCATCTATATTTGTCAAGTAGCTTGCCTTTACTTACTTACTTACCTACCTACTCACTCACTTACTTATTTGCTAAACCAGGTAACAACCAAAGTGTTCCACAATCATGCTGATGGGGCTAATGTTGCTCTGACAAAACAGGACAAAGACAATCAAGAAGAATAATCTGAAAACGAGATATGTCTGCATTCAAAGGAGGAACTACATGGCTAAAGAGTCAACCAAATGGAATCGAACATGGTGCACCTATCCCCCTACTAAAAGTGTAAAACATTCAAAAGCAATGTTTCAGAAAGTAAGAGCAATTTTTCATGGATCTGCATTTTCGGTGGTTTTAATGTGGACATAAGGCCAAATGAGGAAGAGCATGTTTAAAGAAGTTGTAAAATGTGTCCATGTGCAGACATAGCACTTTTAAAGAGCACCTTTATTCATTGTATCTATTTTATGATGTTTTTTCTGGATTTTATTCTTCTTTGTATTTTATTTTTCTGTTTTTTTTTCTCTTCTCAAAGCAAACAGTGTGTTTTCTGTTGTGTGTGTGTTTTTTTTTTTTTGTTCATCTTCATTCGAAAACCTGCTCGAGTCTGGTGCTTACTATAGCTTGATACTAACCTATAGCCTGATTAATGAAATATAGATTTAAGGCTTTTTTAGTCACAGATTGAGAATGTTTTCACTCGGTCTGTCTTCATTAGGGATTACTGTGTATGGACTTTTGATGCCCACAGAAAAAAGCAGAGGGTTGTCATGCAGACTGTTTCTTGAAGTGTTCTATAGAGAGCAAAAGCAGTGAGTGAAGCAGACAAAAAGCAGAAAATGTGAGGAGGCTTAAGTGCGGGTGAAGACTGAACATGAGTTTTAGTCTTCGGCTAATTTGTTGCTGTGCAACAAGAATAGGCCAATACCACAGGACATTCCGAATTTTCTTTATTCTCTTTCTTTCCGATTGGTTTCTTTAAGCATAGGATAGAAATGGCTCCAGTGCAGAATTTTCATAATAAACAGGGAGAGATCCTGTAGAAATTGTATTAGAATTGTATGTAGTTTGCCTGAATGGCAGACTATAGCTGGGACATCAAGTCATCGGCCAGCAGCAGTATGAAGTTGTGTGCTTGAAATTCTCCAAGGTGTCCAAGATGATTTTAATAGAATAATAATTAGGGAAATCACCAAAGTTTCCACTGACATCAGAAATTCTGGATGTTGTTTTCTTTGGACCTCCCTATTAATGTTGGCACATATCATAAAACACGAAAAAAATTATCATCATTAATATCAGTTAAGGATGGGCCTTGTAGGTATAAATTTAAGGTCTTCTGATAACACATTAACAATTTGATTTTCAAATCACCAGGACTTTCTTGGGGGTAGCATGGCCAGGTGGAACAATTCTTCTTGCATTGTCTTGGAATTTATTCATCTAATTTTACAGATTTTGACCATGACTGCTGATGTTTCTCATAATGTTGCACTTACAGGTCAGTGAAATCCACTCACTATAGCAGTAGTAGTGATTGGTTTTTTTGGGGCTTGAAGTTGAGTTAAGAGTTATGTTCTCCTTCATCAGCTGTACAAAATGCTTCTGACACTGTAGAATGTGAAACAGATGTTTCCTAATTGCTTACATGGGCATGTGTTAAAGTACTCTGCAGTTACTCCCTAGATTCTACTACTAATTAGACATTGTGCTGTCAATTTTGCAAGTAGTCTTAACCTATACTCTTCTGGCTTTTTCAAAATGGCAAATGTTAAAACAGCTTGTGTTGAGTGAATATCTAAATTCACCTGTAACTGTTATGACGTGCAATCAAAAATGGATTAAAATGCTACTGGACTTCAAATACCAGTCACACACACACCCTAATGTGTATCTGTTTATTTTTTACCTGATTGTTTATAGCAGTGCTTCCATTTGTACCCGTTACATTATATGCTTATAATATTTATCTGCTGGTCTTTTTAACACTAGCAAACTAGATTTGTGAATTGAATTTTTTTTTTTTACAAGTTTATCAGTCTTGATTTTAGGTGCTCAGGGTTAAATAATCCAGCTACTGGAACTTTGTTTGAGATGTTTAGGGCAACCTGATTTGCAGAGAATACAGATGGAAATGATTTGTTTGAGTTCATTTGAGCTTAAATGTCTTTGAAACCTGATAAATTTAATGACCTCCAAAATATAGTAACATCATTCAAACATAAAACTATTGATCAGGGACTCAGTCAAGGGTTAGCAAGAGAAATCTGCTGAGATTTACTTCAAGGCCTCTTATGGTGTCAGTGGTACCCCACGATTAAACAGAAGTTAAAATGAAAACGTAAAATACTTGTATAAAAAGCATAACTGATTTACATGTAAAAAGTGCTTCTTTGTTTACTTCTGATGCTGTGCGCAGCCATGTTGATTTGAGATCATGGCGTGAACTGGGAAGGAACTCGTTTTCTTTGGCATTTCCTGGTTGGAAGTTGAGAATTACAAGTTGCAACCTCTAGTCAAACGCAGCAAGTAAGTAGTAATAGTGATTCTCAAGACAGGGGGTTTCTCAGCTGTTCATGTGCTGCTTAGGGCCCAACCCACAGGGTAATTGGGACTACCGTAGGGACTTAAGAGCATGACTGTTGCCCAAACAAATGTGGGCGTCTAGCCAACGGGCCAGGTTGGGGAAAATTTGAGGGGCTCACGTCATCCTCAGCCCCAGGTTCAGCAAGTGAGGTCAAGTCAACATGGCTGCACACATCAACAGTACACAAAGTAGCACATCTTACCTTTAAATGGGCTATGCTGTATATGCAAATATTTGCTTTAGATCACTCAATATACAGACATATTAATTTGTTAAATCTATAACATTGCCTAGATTGTTGTATATTGATCTCCTCAAACCAAATCTATATCGGTCATCACAATTAGCTGGGTAGCTTGTTGCTAACAAAAGACAAGCATGGAGGCCCCCATGTTTTTTCCCCCCAGTTTGTAGCTCAAATGCACAGAGGACAAAAATCACACAATTCCAAGTCCCGACTTCCCGCTTTCACGGTAAGTCGAATGCAGCATTCTTGGTCGCAGACCTCAAGAGTGTCCCTGATACATAGGGGTTTGCACGGTTGATTTACATGCACCAGGCAGTGTGGATTATGCCAACCATACTTAGCACCCTCCATAAACCAGATTGACAGTAAGCCACTCTGTGTCCTGGATCCGGGATTAACATCAAGGTTTCAAACAGCTCCATCACAGAGGGGTCAATAGCTGCACATTGGAGTGGATGTTCCAATGCAAGCAGCAAAATTGCTAATGAATGCCCTGTGAGGCAATATTGTAAGATCTCACCAGAATATAATCACTGTGTTTGCATTTGCTGGAGGGTTCACTATCAGACTGGTAATGTCTCCCAGACATGGCTACAAACAACATCCGTGGCTTCTCTTTCAAGAATGGTAGGAGAATTGACTCTCAGGTTATAAGAAGGATTCTGTTGAAGGGCACAAACTTCTGCTACACCCTTCAGTTCCAAAATCAACTATTTCAGCTGAGTCAGATCTGGTGCCAGGTCGTCTACATACCTAGAAAGGCCTTCAGTGTGTTAACAATCCTGCTAACTTAGTAGACTAGATATGAGCGGCATCACAACATGCTGGTTGGCTAGGCAGTGAGAAGGTATGGGAAGATAAAGTGGAGGCATCACGGAAGCTTAGAGAAACCACTGTGTTCGGCATGCTTAGCCACTGGCAGGTTGGTCTGGAGCCAATCTCAGGAACACTGGGTGCACAGCGGGAGATTTCACCCAGGATGGGATGCCAGCCCACTGCAGATCACCATGCACACGCTCATTCACACCTACAGACACCTACAGTTTAGCATAACCAATCCACCTATGCATGTTTTTTGGACAGTTTAAGTAAACCAGGGAACCCAGAGAAAATCCACATGAACACAGGGAGATCATACAGTACTCTGCCCAGGCAGTAACCGGAACTCAAGATCGATCCCAACCCTGGAGCTGAAGCAGCAATGCTACCCACTGCACCACTCTGCTGCCCTGGACATATGCTAATGGTATTCATATCAGATACTATATCATACGTTCAGTCATTTTTGTGACTTTTTTTTTTTTGGACGGTCTAGGTTTGCATATGCAAGTGGACAAGAAGATATTCAAGTGATTCTCACTTCCCAGGGCAGTGGCATTTTTTGTGCCTTCTGCTGTTTAAAGAAATAACAGAAATTAAAAAAGGGGAACTAAAAGAGGAAGTAGAAACATCACACACAAGAAAGAACAACAAATATAGCACAGACATTAATGCATAAGTGCAAAATTCTGCTTATTAACTGCCCTAGAAGTAAGTACTTAACCATACTTAATTCTGATTAAGTATCTCTGATACATACACATTTCGTCAATATATTATTCGCAATGCTTCTTTAGAAATGTATCATTTTTTACTGCCATTTTATTGAAAGATAAGTATTATGAGTAAAGTTACTGACCATAAGACCACATGATTTCACCTGTTCTTCTTGTGGCTAATCTTATTAGATCATATTTATCCAGCAGCTTCACACCATATGTTTGTGTAAGCAATGAAATGATATATAAACACAGTGTTCTTCAAAATTGCTTGGTTTAAGAACATGTTCAACGTGGTTCATTACTCATTACTCGGTTTATTTCATGAACCGAATGGTTAATATAATTAAACAGCAAATTATGTCGTCTTACCTGGCATAGTCTGTTAAAACTCCATGAATAGTCAAATCTAGCCTCTAGATGGCAGTAGAAGAATTCACTTAGGAATGGCACAAGTCAAAGAATATAAGTGGCACTGAATTGCGCCCCCCCCCCTTTAAAAAAAACTAAAAAAACAAAAACATACCCATATATAAAACATCACTGATTTGTGGTCCAATTTGAAAGCAGAAATAGTTTTATTTATTTTTAAATATGATGAAGAACACTAAAAAGATCCATATGTAAAAGTTCAACTGACATATCAAAGCTTGAAATAGGCTTATATCTTCCATTCTAATGAACACAGACAAAGATTAAAGGCACAATAGGGAAAATACGAACAAAAAAGAATTTCAGAAAGTTTTCATAACATTTCCAGCTGGATGTGCCTGCCTCCCTCTCTCTCATCACTCCCTTTCAGCAAACTCCACAGGAGTTTCATCCTCTTCTCTGTTCCCAGACTTCAGACTGGTGGGAACTTGCTGAGGGTAGCGCTGTAATTGGGTGCTATTTTTACATTCAACATGCACAATCTGTCAAGGTCTGCTCCTCAGGGATGTGCCACCAGCAGTATCCTTAAGCTGTGGAATTTCACCCAGGACAGCTTTCCAGATGTGATGGAAAACATCTGGTCCCAGCTGCTCTGCCCCTAAGTACTCCTTGGTCTTTAGGATGAACAACAGAGCTTGTGAGAACCACCATCTTGTTTCCGTTTATGATTTTAGTACAAATCCTGGAATAACAAGTGCCAGGGTGGTGAGGAAGATGGACCCAGATGCCCACTCACACGGTGTGTAGTCCACCTCATTTGGCTCACAGAAAACAGTTCATAAGCCCAATACGATGAAGTCCAAACTGTGCTAACTGAAAAGGCAAGTTCCCCCATCCCCCCACCCACCCTCAAGCTATGTCTGAATTTTCACTCCAACCCTCTACATACTATCTGATATCAACAACAACAAAAGACCCTGATAATGACAGTATAACATCAAACCACATTGATTTGCCTAACTTATTTATTTGTTGCTTTAATTTAAAAAAGCAAAAGAGACTGCTTTTACTTTGTTGCATTTAGTCATTATAGAAACACATCCATGTTTTCTTGATACACCAGGTTACATTTAGGCATTGAAAATAGACACAAAGTTCTTTTCTCTTGAACTTCCTGACACAACAGAGATTAACTATAGTATACTGCACTGATGACTGTACACAGTCAATGAACATGTAAGTAAATTTGCACAATTTCCCCATGCATCCCTATTGACTACTATTTACTGTAAAATTACACAATCATCTTTAAAGCTTGAAAATTATTAACCACCTGCAAAAGCAAATGTTAAATCTTCTCCCAGGGACTGTGTCTTCAGAAATGTCTACCAAGACCATCATAAATTTAACAACGCAAAATATCCACTGAAGAATAAAGAGAAAATAGAATATTAAGTATTTTTAAAAACAAAGCACCGACTTTGCTGATCAGTGACAAAATCCTAAACTGAACATATAGTTTACCTGTGTGTTTTGGTGGTGTAGTTCATACTTTGTTAGCATTCCAACATTTGAAATAATTCAATGTATAGTGTCTTTTTCCACACAAAAACATCTGGACTAGTCCAAAGTAAATCACCATTTACCATTATTATTAGCATAACTGCCAGCTAAAAAAGTAAAACCACCCATATTCCAATGGTGAGAATGTGAAAAATTTAAGAAATAAGTAAATAAATATCAGCTACTATTAATATCCTNTCCTGAAAATCACCCCTGTAGGTTTTATGAATTAGCTAGTGTACATGCAGTTATGAGTAATTAAGCATCAATCTTCTACACTTTTTTTTCAGGTGGAACAGCACAGCTTAGTCTCTGGTGTACATAAATGTCTCCTGAAGCTAGACATCGCACTAACTAATCTATTTCCATAAAAATCAGTTCAGAATGCCAAAGGCACTGGTCAGGTTCTTCACTGAAGCCGACATTGCTACATTCAGACAACTGAGTATGTCAATCAAGTGCGCTGTCAGAGATGCGGTGGTACTATGCTTTTCTGTTAGGTCTTCCTGAGCACTGTAGCTGTCAGTTTCAAGGATATTTCCTAAACACAGCAGGGGAAGAACCAGAATCCTCTGAGAGATGAAACATGGGATTGTTTGTGCATGAGTTTGGGCTGCAGCTGTACTGCATTTTGCACAAGAGTAAGAGCCACACTATTTTGAAAAATAAGTAGTATACAAAATTATTTTCTATTTTGAAAAGGTAATTTTGGTCAAATGCAAGACCCAAAAGGCCTTTGGGTTTTCTGAGTTTACCTTCAGACTGTAGAGATTGCAAGTTATTTGGCTTTGTAACTAATAAGGGCAATGTATTATGAATAAGGTCTACCAGAAAGCATCAGTTGTTGCAAAATTATAAAACTTTGGCAATTCAGCAAAAAGATTGTGCACAGTGAGAATTAAAAAGTTTAGAGGGAAAAGAACAAGAAAGCAAAGACAAACCAATCAAAATGTCTTTTTTTTTTTACCCACGTGTAAACAAAACAAGTGCAAACTTTCAGCAGTAATTTGGAAATTGGACAAAATTATCGCTTGCAATCTATGTGTACAGCACTTCACCCATTCACATGTACATGATGCCCAGACACTGTATGATGATCTATAGCATCATAATTACAACGTTACTATTAACGTCTTAAACAGGACTTTTAATGCACCCTATCCAAGACAGTGAGGAAAGAATCACCTCCCACCTCTATCCCAAGGTAAATATGAGGTCTGCCTTATGTACCCAAATACTGCTGTATGGAATATTTGAATCTCAACAATGCAATGATTAAGTCTTTAAAAATATAAGATATGGCAATGACAAGAATATAATTGCACAGTCATTTGAGAACTGTGTTTAAATTTGGGTTTGATGATGAAGAGTCACCAAAATGGCACCCTGAGAGGGAGTGATGATGACTGGTCATTATGGGGATGGAACTGACACCTCCAGAAGCCGGTTGTTTTTACGTTTGCAGGCGACTTGATTGTTGCTCTTGGGTCCGCCTTGGATGAATTTGACACACACTTTATCCTGCTTGAACTGCACAAGGAATCTGGAAGCAACATAGGGAGAATAAATAGTTAGTAAAATCACTATAGTAGTTATGCTCATTATGTATACATAAAAACAGTGTGAGGAACACCTACTCATCTGAGATGTCAACACTGACTGGTTCCATGTCGGCTGAAGCGGCCCCTGTGCGATAGAGTTTGGTGATGATCTCTATTAATCGATCACTGTTCAGCAAGAAGTCACCTTTGGCAGCTGATGCTGTGCCCTACAGAGACAACGTAGTGGTAATGTTAAGATAAAGGTCATGCTAAAAATCACCTCATACACTGAAGTGAATTTAGATTTTAAATTTCACCAAGATTTCACATGTTGGACTACTTTAAAGGAAAAATCCACTCTGAATAACTTGCATATTAATGTTTATAAGTAATGTAGTCTTCATTGGCATCCAAGATTTATTTATTTATTTATTTGCAACTTCTTTCATTGACATGTTGATTCCACTTTGAAGTGAAGTGAAGTGATGTGACGTGTAGCCAAGTATGGTGACCCATACTCGGAATTTGTGCTCTGCATTTAACCCATCTAAGTGCACACACATACAGTAGTGAACACACACACACACACACACACCGTGAACACACACACACCCAGAGCAGTGGGCAGCCTTTTTTGCTGTGGCGCCCGGAAACAGTTGGGGGTTTGGTGGGGGTCTCACCTCAGTCGTGGTATTGAGGGTGAAAGAGCACGCTGGTCATTCACTCCCCCCACCTACAATACCTGCCGGACCTGAGACTCAAACCCACGACCTTCAGGTTCACCTCGGGTTACAAGTCCGACTCTCTAACCATTCCTACATTACCCACAAATCTGATCAGATCAGGTTTCAGAGCTTCAACTTTCATGCTAATATGGCCTTCAATGACATCATGCTTGTCATATCGCAGCTGCATCCTATAGCTGCACTGTGTTTTGGATCTTTAAAGCCAACATCTACCATCTCCACTACTTTTCTGCTGGATTTCTCGTTAGTATGATGCTGAATGTCACTGGAAACTTGTAACTGGGAAAAGAAGCTCTCACTTTTATTTTTAGGAGATAACAGTGAAACCTGATTGTTATCCCTTATGTTTGAGATCACTGAAATTTATTCTCCTATTAAACACCACAGTAACTGCACTAGCATTGTCCTCCTATGACATCAGAACAGCACACAATGGCTAACTTCTCAAGGGAATAATATAAATACAGTGCCAACCAACAAATTAGTATCAGCATTGCTAAGGACATCACAAATATTTCTATATAAACATATTTAATGTGCTTCAGGTTGGAATTTTCCTTTAACATCATCTTTAACATCAATCATTGTACAAAAGCATTATGTGTCACCTCTTTGAGTTTGAGAGCAAAGAAGCCATCATTCTGTGTGCTGACAGAGACACTGGCGAGATCAGGAAGCGGGACGCTGGCCTTTAACTGACCCGTCTTCTGATCAGCCAGAACAAAGTTTTTCTTGGTGAGGAGGAAGATTCTGGGAGCACCCTTAAAATGAGATACAGCAGTAAACGGTTAATTAGGCCTAATATACATATGAACCACTGACTCGCAGAGCTGCTCAAACTGATTTTGGGCAGTTCTTTCTGAAGCTCACCTTGCCATTGGCCCTGTTGATTTTATTAACCACATCTGCAAGAAGCACCTTCTCATCTACCACACTGTTTAGCTTCTGGTACTTAGGGGTTTTGTTAATCTCCAGATAATCTCCTTTGAAAGGCTGCCCAACACTGTGGAACAAATAAGAATCATCTTGTAGTCGAATATTAGAAAAAAAAAAAAAAGTTACATATGAATACAGTGTAAATGCTTGTTCATACCTGCTGGGGTACAGAGCTTTCTTGTTTTTGAAGATCTTACTTGCTTCCAGTTTCTCCTCATAGATGGCTTTCTTCTCTTCTGTGAACTGGTTTCTGTATTTCTTGCACTGAATTTTAGGAAGCAGTGGGGGAGATTTATAGAGGGATAGTAGGGCTGTTCCTGATTAATGATTTTCTTGTTTGAGCAAAAAGCCCAAGTAGAATAGTATTTCCTGGCAAAAAGCTCATGAATAAATACATACACACTGAACACAATATGTGCATTATATAATTTATTGAACAAGCTGAATATGAAAAATGTGTGTCAAATAAAAAGGGGTGTGAGGTAAGCGACATTATTAATGCACCTGTTGGTTAATTAAGATGGAAACTAGCATGGCTGGATGCCAATGTTTTGCACAGTTATGCTTGTAGTACAACATATGTACAGTGGAACACCATTTACTTTCCACCTTGTTCGACCCATCAGTTCATCCACATGGATGTGATGCAGAACTCATCAACAAGTGAAACAACTGGAACAAGTGAAAGAGAAACTTGTGCAGACACGGATTTCTTCGTTCAAACGTAGATTTGCAGATGTATTTACAGATCTAATTATATATCAATTATAAAAATAAAAAAGTAAATACACAATTAGAGGTGTAAGTAAATGGTCTTAGGAACAGCCCTAATGGTTAGATCAATGTTTTCTAAATAAAAAAAATATGTTGCTGTTGAATTTATGGACTCACCCTCCATAGATGGAAGATCTTTCGGAGTTCCTCATGTGTGCCCTCCAGGAACAGGTAAGACCTCGATGGCCAGCTCTTATCAATTGGCGACATTGAAGGCAAGGTGTTCTTCAAACCAATGAAATACTTCTGTATCTGTAAATAAATGTATGCATACCAAGTGTGTGTTTAAACATAGCCATCTCTTAATAATGCAGAAAGTAAATGCAGGACAACAGACGTTATTAACAGACGTACAATTCTCTGGATGGTGAACTCATAGATCTTCTTGCCAGCATTCGCTCTGAAGAACTTCCTGTATTCCCTTCGGACCTGAAAATGAAAAAGAACCTAATCTATCACTTGCAATCAGTCATATTGATGTTTGTTCGACCATTCTGATGAAAATCTGTGCAACGATCCTTTCAGGAAACAAGGTTAGTTTAAAACATATGTTAGTAGAAAACAGGGAGATACACATATAAATAAATGCAGGGGGGAAAATGACACTTGTCTTTTACCAATGCCAGAAGAAAGTCCAACAAATTCAGTAATGTTGCTATTCCTGTGGTTACAGTAAGCAAGAAAGTGTTAAAAACACTAAGAGTACGAAGAAAGTGGTCTCCTCTTTCGGTAAAACATACAACAGCTTCTCCTCCTAAAAGACTGAGGACACTGCTAAAGCAAAAAATAAACTAGTCACCATACAAAAAACATAATACCTCCAACAGTGAGGAAAAATCAAAAGCAAAAATGCTAAAAAGCAATACTCAGTTAGTTTGTTAGTTGGCATAGCATGCACACGTCAGGCAGGAAGACAAGTTGATACACAGGTGAGAACAGGCAGGCAGACAGATAGACGGATAGACAGACAGGGAAAATCTCCAGGCAACCACAGTGGTGTCAGTGAAGGTCAGATTTTCTGAAGATTCTGCATAAAAAAATTACACTAAAATTACAAAAATATTTGCCATTTATCTAACCAGAAATGGCTTATCTAAAGTCCTGGATTATGAGAGCAGATTTGAATCTACTTCATGAAGCATGGCTTACATGCTTACATCTAAAATCTCATCCTTACTTTCTACACATTAATCCGTGTCAGCCCAGAGGCAGCATGGCAGCTCTCAGCATTGGCTTCCCAACTTTTTTAAATAAAGCAGACCAGACTGCAGCCCACAACATTTTTAAGAGAGAAGTGTGTGGGATGTGGGACATATGTTAGGGCAGGGGAAGCGTTCTAGCGCAAGAGGAAATTATATTGTAATGATAGAAGTCTGTTTTGAGATGCTTGTTGAGGCACAATGTGAATGAAATTTTTTACATTAATGTCCGATAACTAGCTTAGTGTTGGCATAGTGTGTTATACCTGGAAATGCCGATCAATGTTAGAAGTTTAATTAACAAATGAAGCTGACGTTAAAACCTGGAACTCATTAATCTTTCAGTTTTATCTATTGGATTTTTTTTTTGTTAAACGGCAGACATTACCTTTGCTTAGTGCCCCTACTACTGCATTGTAGCAGTTTGGTACGACCTCATAGCCCTGTACTGGTCTGTGACCGGGTGGTTAAGAACCTCTGTTTATTTTATACTTGGTCATTAGTCAGAGGCATGCAGAAGGAGGTTTACACTGGGCAAAACTACATTTTATTGAGCAGACATTTGCTGCAGAAATAAATGGCATCACTGTCTGTTTTATGGCTAGCTTTATCATCTGACATGGACACCCTGAGGCAGGTTGTTAGTGTGTGTTTTCATTTCCACCTTTGACAGAGTGGTTCATGAGGGGACAGGGCCAGTGCACTAGTTGGCAGGTACCTTGAGTCCCAACCAGTAGGCCCAAATGACAGCGACAGCATGCTTACGCCTGGCCTCCTCCTTCAGCCGTTTTAGCTCTCTGCGTGCCTGTGAGAGAAGGAGGGAGAGGGACGAGGAATGCAGAAGAGAGTGAAGCTGTTGAAACAGTAGAGCAGTATGAAGAGGAGGCACATAACCAGCAGAGAACAGGAGCAAACGGGTGGGCACTCACACAAAGCTACACTGTATTTCCATTACCAGTACTGTCCGATAAGGTGCTAGGCAGAAGTTATGCATTTAAATCAGTGGGGTTATCCCTCTGAATCACACAATTTCATTTCATGAGACTGAGGTAATGGAGAGAAAATAAATCACTAACAGACTTTCAAGCTGCTCATCACACGCAAATACACGTACACACACAGAAAAATGGACCCTTGGTAAAAAGCAAGCAAGACCAAACAAAACTGTTTGGTCAGATCATGCAAAGAAACATATGCTAAAATCATATACATCTCCACATAGTCCTCATACTCTTAGTGGGTGCACATGTATCACTCTGAGAAGCCTAAAGTTCTCTTGCTGCATGACAATTTGCCCATATACCTGGAAGCAAGTCTGAATGAGCTTAAATCCCGCCAGAGCAAAGAGGCTTAAGACTGGATCCTTAAGCTACAACTTCATCTGAGTTAATGTGTGTAACAGTTTGTGGTTAGGGGAATGTGAGATATGATACAATACTCTTAGCATGCATGAGATGAGATGGAATGGGTTCAGGGCACTGAGGCTCATGGTCCTCTCAACCACAGTGCAATGCTGAGATGAAAGGAAAGAAATCACGACAGCACCCTTACACACAACATCAATACCTTAGTTCCTTGCCAGCCAGCCCATATGATGGACACGGCATGTTTACTCCGAGCCTCATGCTTTAAGCGCTGCAGTTCTCTCCGAGCCTTGTTTAGGTTTTATTATTTTTTAAATTATTTTTTAGGGATTTCAGAGGAAGGCAAACAAACATGAAGAAGTTAGAGACACAAATTAGGTAAGACTATTAAGAGAAAGCAGATAAAAGCAAACAGCATTAAGCATTCAAAAAGATGAAAAATAAAGATGTATGATGCAAAGAGTCTGCCGTAACATTTACATTATAATGTCTTTGATGCAAAGAGTCTGCTGCAGCATTTACATTATAATGTCTTTGATTATAATGTATGTTCAAGTAGGACAACACTGGCAAAGCATGACTATCCTTGCGTAACACTGCAACTCATGATGGTCAAGCATAAAATTTGACTGAAAAAGCCATTGATGCTTATCGGGGGAAAAGAAGGTCATAGAGCACAGAGATAACATGCTGCTGCAAAGGGCAAAGGATGACAATGATAGTGCCTTTGTCTGTGACCAAGATTCTTCAAGCTTACTTTTGACTATAATATAAATCCATACTCAAAGTATGCTTAAATTCAGACAGCATTATCATTTCAACCAAAAAGTATGTTAATGCTACAAGAGTCAACGTTTGAATAAGATGTTAGTATGTTCCCAGAATCCAACTCAAAATGTAACCTACGAATGAGCAAAAATAAATAAATAAATAAATAAAATAATAATTTAAAAAAAATTAGTCAGACAGCCAGCTACAGGAAGTTAGTGGATGGCTAGACAACACAGTTTCACTGGACGGATGCTCGGAATGCCTTAGAAACTAACTAGCCGGCTGGTTAAATACCTTCATTCCCAACCAGGCTGCCCAAACGACAGACACAGCACGTTTATTCCGAATCGCCTCCTTCAGATGCTGCAGTTCCCAGCGAGCCTGCAGGGGTTAGCCGATGAGGCCAGGCAGCAGCACAAACAGGAGGATAAAGATTAGAATAAAGAAGAGAAGAAGTACAGAGAGACACTGAGCGAAAGAAACAGAGACAACTGCAGCACTGAAATAAGCACCAGTGAGTTTAAGAAGGGAAAGCAGCTGAAGGAAAAGGTGCCGCTCTCTAAACCAACTGTGTAATATGTCGACAAAAGACAGTGGAGTTTGGTGGATCTTGACCTGAAAATGAGATGTTTGCCCAACTTGTGGTTTCCTTTTATGATTAATTTTCTTCCAAATGAGACTCTGTACCTGTGTTCCATGCCAATAGGCTGCAATAGTGGTCACTGCCTCTTTGCATCTCTTCTGGTATTTCAGTTCACGCAGGAACTTGCGGGCCTGGAAGGAAAAGGGAATAATGGCACAATTCTCAGAGACATGGTGCCCAGAAATAACTGAAGAGAAACAGAGTAAAGCTGAGCTTTATTCCTACCTTCCATCCTCTGATGAAAGACTGAACCACTATGGAGGAGCTCTTGATCTTCTGGTATTTATTTTGTTGCTGTAATCAAAAGCATCAAGAAAATGCTAAGTGCCACGAAAGTGAGGTTTTAAAAACAGCAAGACATTTACTGAAAAACAAGCAAAGAACCAGCAAGACAAGAAAAGGCAATTTGTGCAGAGAAAGGAAGATGAACCTACAGCGTATCTGCGGTACCACGCAGCCACCACCACCTGGCTCTTCTTCAACAGCAGGAAATGTGTGCGGCACTTCCAGCCACGGTAGATCTTTTGGATGAGTATAGCCAAGTTCTCCAGACACTGCCTTCTTTTCTCCTCCAGGAAAAAGAGCTGTGAGAAAACAAAAACCACAGTATGAACACAAATGCCAGCAGAGAACTAATGATCAATCACACAATGATCACAATGATCAATCACCCAAGATCCCGGGAGTCGTATACTAAATAACCAACATGAGACTAAATTATTTATAATGATTTCTGGAAGCAAATATGATGTCATGATTGTAATATCTATTAAGCCCAAGAAAAGCACCACATTGAACATATTTCATTATGATAAAAGAATGTTTAAGCCTAGAAATTAAAACACTGGATGGCACAGAGGTGCAGCGGGTAGCATTGCTGCCTCACAGCTTCAGGGTCCCTGGTTCGTTCTCCCCATGTCTGTGTAGGCTTCCTCTGGGTTCTGAATTGGCTATGCTAATAATTGGCCATATGTGTGTAACAGTTTGTGCAAGTGTGTGCAAGTGTGTGCAAGTGTGTGTGCATAGTGCCCTGCGATGGACTGTCATCACATTTAAGGAGTATTCCCACTTTATGCCCAGTGTTCCTGGAATAGGCTCAGGATCCACCGCAAACCTGACCAGGATAAAGTGGTTACTGAAGATAAATGAATGAATGAATGATAAGACCTCTGCAGGTCCTGTCAAACTCTGGACCTGCCTCAATCCACCTGGTGCATAATAATTTATCACAAGCTTAATATCAAAATCCCACTATCCAGTGTCACTCAGAAGAGGATGGGTCCCATTTTGAGGCTCCTAATGTTTCCTACTTATGCCATATTATGGGAGTGTTTTTCTTGCAACTACATTTGGATTGCTCATTAAAGGATCATTGATTTTTAAAAGAGCTATACAAATGCACTGAGCTGGATTGTATTACCAACCCAGTAGACATGTCTTTCATATCAAGCACTGGTGAAAACTATTGGTGAAAATTACAAAAATGTCCAGCAACCAATACCATAAAACTAGGCCAAATAGGAACTAACATCCTTTAGATTAGACCAATATTGACAATGGCTGCCAAGTATACCCTACTCCTGGCATTCGTGTACAACAAATAGCTAAATAATACTGCTTTCTTAGATATCTGCAGAGCTGGAAGTTGTTACTAGAAGAGCAGTTGGAGCTAAATATTACAGAGGTGGAATGTGCATGAATAAGAACACACTCAATATTTTCAGCCATTATGATGTTGAGGCTTAGCACAGCCATTTTTTTTTTTACTCCGTTGAAGCCTTTTAACTACAATCTGCTTTCCCATGCTAACTGGCAAACAGGAATGTATAAGTGAAACCATGTGTTTGACCTCATCTTTTTTTGGTGGAGGGCTGATAATGATATCGGAAAAGAACAACTTCCTGTTTGAAAAGCTGTTCAAAACTCTGTAGCATGAACACACTTAAATTTTTATAATAGCCTGTTACCTTAGTAATCATATTTATAAATCTTTTTCAGCATAGATCTTGTATGTATTTTCCTATCTAATTTCTGTGATTTCATATCTGCTTATCTCATTTCACAAGCTTTAGATATACAAAAGCACAGTGAAGAGAATTTAAGGAGTCTAACATTACTCACAGTTCTGGGATTCCGGATAAAGATCTTGGAGCGCCCGTAGGAGAACTCCTCTTCAGGTACCTCCAAGTTTTTCAGGAGAACCTCCACACCTTCCCTGCATTCACACAATCCAAGATTCATTGCCTCATGGTTTTGATCAGTGTAGCCATACCAGTAGAAGCAATAGTAACAGACAAACATCAGCAACAGACAAAACAATGAAGCAACTGGGGTTACTGGTAGTATGACTGGGCAAAGAAAAAAATGCAGTAAACATTACAATCTGCCCCACATACAAAGGTAGCACAAGACAACAAAGGTGTCACAGCATACCACTGAAAGATACAGAACTGCTTAAGCAATTCTAGCATGAGATATGATTCAGAGAGTTATCTTATTTTTCAATGAAACATGAGTCATTCCTGGTGGCAGTGATGTGCGGGAATTCTGTCCCAGCATGTCTAGATATAGCTGGGTTCTAGTCTCTGGATAAGAACTGTTAAATTGTTGCCCTAGATAAACAGCATAACCGGGCCAGACATGTTGACATAACTCTCTACATGCCAGATACCAAAAGGTTTTTTTCCCCCCAAAGCAAGAACAAGACATAACATGTTTGGGTCAAAGTTATAGTTTTGATTTGCATAATATTGAATTAGATGCTTTAAGCCATTGCAAGTGATGTTGCCAATCTTGCTAACAGCATGGAACTCATTTTAGTCCCACACCCTCCATCCAAACCTCCCTCTTAAAACCTTTTCCTCTTAAGACATGCATATATACACACACAGTGAAATGGTATCATGATGCTTCAACATGATCCAAAAAGTGTTATTGTGGGCTCTCCTTCACACCTGTTTCCAGATTAGGCAACTAAGCAAAGCCTCCACTGAAATTGTACCTAGGTGTGAAACTGCTTCGTAATTTACAACCATGCAAACAAAGCTCACTAACTATACAAACAACCTTAATCCTAGGCTTGTCCCTTAGTTCATGAAGCTAGCTCTTTCCATCCTCATACCCATGTATGTTTTTTTCTCAAACCATCTGTTTTATTGATAGAAATCAGGATGCTTAACTGACGTGCTGTAAAATCAGTTACAACAGATTTAAATTTAGACATCTGGCAGTGTTTTGGTCATTTTATGTTGAAGTCAGGAGAACTATGCCATGAGAACTGTATGAACAGTGAGCATCTGCTCCATTGAGCTAAAATATTCTAATGCTTGTAGCTGGTGGTCTGACCTGGCAGGGCCTTTCCAATGGGGCCAGGTCTGCTTGCAGAGCATCTTGTAGCGCTCCAGGCAGGGTTCGTAAGCTTGGCGGAAGGCATATCCTGCCCGTCTAACACGCACATTCTCCATCAGGCCCAGGTAGCGCACTTGGTGGCACACCAATGAATCTGTGAAGATTTGGGCTGACTTCTTGTCATTGGGTTTGATGCATCTGGAAACATAAACAGGACAACACAAGGAGGATTACTGAAACTTTTCCTGCGTTTAACTGCAAGCTATTAAAACAAGTGTCTTGACTTAGCCACTTATGTGTTGGGGTGCTGATAATTGCCGTTCCTACCTAATATAGTTAGGGTTCTTGGTCTGCAAGTTCCTCATGAGTGTGCTCACTGATGCTTTGAACTGGAATCCGGCTGTAGGAGGCCTCTTCAGGTTGACTTTGGCAGGGTTGCCCTCTGGGAAAAGTAATTTCATCAAGCAATGGTTGGCCTTGTACATAGCCTGGGACAGGTCTCTGTATAGCAGGTCATTGTTTTTGTCCACAAACCCCTCTACCCGATACAGCACCTACGCAAGGAATTAGAAATTAGTTAGACAGATTCCCATGGGTTGGTTTTCATCAACAACATATTTGTGGGTTTTCTTTAACACACAGAATGTGCAGTACTTCCAGTTGTCTAGCGTGATGAACTAGTTAGTAGAGCTGACTTCTGGAGATTTCAGAACAGCACAGATCTGTAGATATTGTAATTGCTTTCAGTTTTACAAAACTCCTCTAAGGGGTAAACTCATGATTTTTCAAGCAAACAGCAACCTGTGAGTTTTGTAATCAGTAATATATCAATATCAATAACACAAAAGACAAACAAAACTTGTGTGTGTATAAGCTAAGGTAATGTTTGCATCAAGTGACAGACAGTGCAATTATGCATGTGTGTGGGTAGCTAACCTTGCCAGCATAGTGTTGGATTCGAAAGCAGCTATGAGGCAAGCTGTGGTCTGTGAGGAACTTTGAGTTTTTGCTCAGGCGGCTCTCAAAGTGCTGATGTTCAGCACAAACAGTGTTCAGCTTGTCCAAGAAGGTCTCGTCTGTCACGGTCCCGGGCCGCAGACACTCCTCATCAAGCATGGCCAAGATCCCATTCTGGTTCTGAGGGTTATAAAATAGATTATAGACCAACTGAAATTCAAGATAGCTTGCTCAGTGAATGATGTCATATACCAAAAAGTACTGAATGAATGGATAATAGCATGTTCTTATGAACTAACTCACTTATATTTTGAATATGATATATAATTTTTGGGTAAAAATATGGAGTCAACATCACAAGCAAATGAGCAAAGAAAGTATTTTTGTTTAAAATGAATTCAGCCTGACTTACATTTTCAATGAGGTCACAAATGATGGCATTGTTGAAATACTCAATGTTGGTCCATTCAATACCCTGTAATAAAACACAAACAAGGATCAATATTTACTGTCGCTCTTCCAGCTCTTTGCTGTGATTCTAATAGTATTATAAGAATTCTAACTTACACTATATGGCCAGAAGTTTGTGGACAACTGACTATTACACCCATATGTGCTTTCTGAACATCCCGTTCTAGATTTAGTCCCCTTTTGCTGTTAATATAACCTCCACTCTTCTGTGAAGGCTTTCCACTA
>CM074949.1:13403416-13417982 GCA_037577455.1 Pangasius macronema
CAACTTTGTGGCAACAGTTTGGAGAAGAACCACATATGGGTGTGATGGTCAGGTGTCCACAAACTTTTGGCCATATAATCTTACAGGTTTCACACACAAACCTTAGTGGTTTAAGGGGTAAAACCAGGCAGGCTTTTTATACCAGGTATCCACACAGATGGTAAGTGTTGTGGTGGAAGAAATAACAGAGCAATTAAATGAAATAATTTGAGAGCACCATCTGTCAGGCTTGTAGGCTAATTTGGCCCACAACATAGGTCGATTGTGAATGTAATGAGCTGAAAAAATTGCTGTCGGCTAATTTGGCTATGTGAACAGCTTCATGAGGAGGTAGTGAGTATAAGTGGGAGGGCAAGTAGTGGAAGAGGAAATCTACAGTGTGGACTGGGTGGACTTCTCCCCAGATCACTGAATTTTCCTCCCCAGTCTCCAACACGGAGGTATTTTCCCATGTACTGGCCTGGAACTGGTCCAGAGAGCTGAATATTACAGTGTGGAGGTCATGGCTGCGTTAGGGCACATACTCAGTGCTCAGAAAGCAAACATAGCCCATAAGCCCTCAGGGACAAGTGTGTTTACCCATGCTGTTTTGAGGGATTACTTCTGTGCAAAATTCGCAGAATAGGAGTGAGCAGCATTCAAATGAAGAAGTAGATAGGATGATGAAATGAGTTTGCAATTAAGAGGCTGCTCAAGGCTGTGTTAATGTATCAATGCTGATAAAAGCCTGGCATAAAGGTACTTCATGAGGTTTTATATTAACATAATGTTCACAAAAAGCCTGTGTTCTCAGTTCTATATAGGAAGACAGTTTAATTGAGTAATTATAACTAAAGTGTACTATCACTACTACTGACCTTAAACATTTCAGATATTGTGTGATGGTGGAAAAAACTTATCTTACCTCACGCACATACTCCTCCTGCTCCTCACGCAGGGTGAGCTCGATGAAGATCTGCTGAAGCTTCTCATTGCAGTAGTTGATGATGAACTGCTCAAAGCTGTTGTCCTGTGTGACAAACCAGATACAGTGTGAATGTGTGTGCCATTTAAATTGCATTTGTACTGGGATAATTCAGATGCATACAACAGCCAAAACATTAAGCACAGCAAACCTTCTGACTGATATAGAACCACCTATGATTGGCTATAAATCACTGTTCTCCCTTAGCCTCCTTGTTTTTTTGTTGTTGTTTTTTTTTTGTTGTTTTTCAAGTTTTTATCTATTACACTTAAAATTAAAGCTTGGTATTTCTAATAAGTAATGTATACCACCAAAAGATAGTATAACTAACACAAACATCTCAAAACAGTCAATACAATGAAGTGTTAATATAGCAAGAGCAATTAGCTTAGTATTTATTGTTAAAGGTTAAATAATGGCTGTGTTAGTTATGATTCATTTGTTACAGGTTAGATGATGATCAGGTTGGCATTGTGCTAAATTTTGTTCCATGTTGCAAAAGACTTGTCTATTATTATGAGAGGCTTTTGTGTGTTCACCTCAGCCATTCGGAAACAAACTCGGTGTGTGTTAGACCAAAAACCACTGGTGTGCTTTTGGCACCAGGCAAAAGCTTCAATTGATTAAGTTTTCCGACGTATACCATGTGACCTTTCTGAGTCAGTAGAGAAACAAATTGAACCGTCATGGTCAAATCAGCTCGCCTCCCTACAAACATAGCCTATTGGCACCTCAGCCTGAAGCTGACTAATGGTGAAATAGGGTTCAACAGCTGCTTTTTCAAAGTGCGAGAGGAAAACGGCTCCATGGTTGCATTAGCTATTCCCTGTACGGAAACTACATGTAAAGCACTGCAAATCTTGGGCGGTTTCAGCAACTCAGACCCGGAGGTACAACTTTACTACAGCCAATGATACAATGTCAGGCACATAAACACTGACACTGCCAACACTGCTGCTAATGTTGCACCTCACGGCTGGTCATGCACCTTTGCAGTATAAATTTATAGAGAAAAAGGCTAAATTAAGACTAGGATTAAATGCTCTAATTGCAGCAAGCACACTGCCACATCACATCCTCAGAGGAGTACTTACTACATCCTGTTGTCCCAGACACAAAAACAAACAACAATAACGACATTAAGGAGAAAGGAACACAGTCAGACAGCAGGCAAATGTAATGGACAAATGCAAATAAACAGTGGTGAATTTTACAGACAGGTGAATATTATTGCCATGTCCAGAGTTAAAAACAAGCAGTGCTGACATACTGCTAACTGCAAGCAAACCAATAAGTAGTGAATATAACCGTTTCCTGTTAGGCATGCATGTCATAAACAAACTTGAATGGTACCAGATGGCATTTACAACTTTGCAAAAAGTATATTTGGTAATAAAGTCACTTAGAAAACACTATGTATAACACTGTGTACAGATTGAAGAACTGACAACATTCATCAGAGGAGAATAACTTTCATGTTATGTTTCAGACTACATAAGATATGGCAGATAAATTTAAATAGAGAAGTATGGTGATAATATAATTTGAAGTATAATTTGCAACTTCTTGTTTAGTGATGTGTTAAACACTGAACAAGAATTACTGATATACTGGAGGTACTGTTCTTATAAGTGACTTGATAGTGTGTGATGATATTTCTTGATTAGTGCAAATAGGAGGTGTTTTAGAGCTCTTATGTCTCATTTAATTAACCAGACAGGTCTTTCTTGCTGTTACTGTTCCCTTAGTCATTAGCCAACAAGTCTGAACAGAAGCAGTCTACACGCAGATGACTCCTCCTGGATAAACCTTACCTCAAAGATCTCAAAACCATAAATATCCAGGACCCCCATAACCTTCTTCCGGGCTTTGGTCTGAGCCTAAACATAAAAGATGACAAAGCGTTATTCAGTGTTTATCATCAAAGATGATAAAATGATAGGAAAATAACTTTGGGTCCATACCTTGATGCTTTCGTTTATTCGATTCACCAGCCAACTAAACATGCGGCTATATAAGTTTTTGGCAAGTGCATCACGTGCATAATAGGCCTAGAACAAACAGAATTTCCAGTTATTTGCTTAAACTTTAATAATAACCATTCTCTCATTACTTCATTAAAAATAGTGAAAGGTTAGAAGCTTTGTGAACAAAAGGGCAAAATTAAAATTTTCTGAGTTTTAAGACTTTCAAGAGCTGGCACTGAGCCCTGACTGTGTAAGATCATCCATCAACATGTCAACATGGCAGCAGAATGCAGTAAGAGGTTGAACTCTAGATGACGTTAAGCTAACGGCACACAGACAGAACAGCGCTTGGCTAATATCACTGAGATTATAATCACTACAGGTTCTGATAGTGATATGAACACTCTACGAAGCTAAAGGTAAAAAATTCCATGTTTAAACCTGTAGCTATGAATTCAGTGCAATCTCATGCTATTATTGTTTTATCTTGTTGGATGTTTGCAAGAAGAGAGCCTGACCTTTAGAGTAATGCTCCAGCTCTGTGGAGTGCCTTCTTACAAAACCAAATCTGTTCTCAGGACTAGCACCTATAAGATGTGCCAATACCCCTCATCCTATTTTTCTAAATGCCATTTAAAATGTGAAAATAATATTAATTTACAAACAATGTTCAGAAATTATCATGTGTGCATTTACATTGTTTATGGAGACATATTGATAAATATTACAAGACTTGCCCTCAAGTTGTTTGCCCCAAGGAGAGATGGATACAAATAGTAACATGTAAGAGCTAGTAAAGGTAATAGAAATAATTTGTGGTAAGAGAGGTGAGGTAGGTCAACCTGAGCAACGTTGAGTGTTGTTGACACTTTCTCCATCTTGGCTTCCACTGTGCGAAAACTGAATGCTCGTTCCAGCACTGACTGATCAATGCCCAACAGCTCACACATCTCCTTCAGATCTGGGACAGGAACCATGCAGACGAGTTACACACAGAACAGAAACTCTAACCACGTTCAATTTCATATACTCTTTTCTTTTTTTTATATACATACCTTTAGTAAGGGGTGGTCTTTCATCTCAATTACTGAACAACTTAATCATATTTGCATTTTATGCTTTGCTCATATTCTATAGCCTATTAGAGCAACAAAATAACAGAAAAAGTGAAGTGAAGTGAAGTGAAGTGTCTTTCTGGCCAAGTGTGGTGACCCATACTCGGAATTTGTGCTCTGCATTTAACCCATCCAAGTGCACACACACAGTANCACCTCAGTCATGGTATTGAAGGTGGCAGAGAGCGCTGGTCATTCACTCCCCCCCACCTACAATCCCTGCCGGACCCAAGATTCACCTTCGGGTTACAAGTCCAACTCTCAGACCATTAGGCCACAACTGCATCCAAAAAATGCCAAGTCAGCAGACTCATGACCATGCTGAAGGTGGGATTTCTGCATATTGAGTGCTTGCGTAAAAAGTTAAAGCAGGAAACCTCTTAAGGTGCCCCTCTGGTAGGTTTTTCAAACGATCTGGTCAATATCAGACCTAGGTCCCCTTGAGAAATTTAGGCACTACAAAAAAAAGAATTTTTCCTCTTCCTTTTGCAGGAAGAACTGCACATATGTAAGTGACTGAAGATGGATAGCATTTTCTCACAAAATACTACCATTAAGTCCATATAGGCACTTAAACTAATACGAGTTTTTTTTTTATTTTTATTTGAGCCATGAGAACATGCAAATTACTATTCATGACACATCTGCAGGATTATGGCTTGCATAATCAATTTTAAAAGCAACATTGTGTTCCACAATTAAATACTCCCAAATACAAATAGTTTCAGGTTTTTAAACCTCCAAGGCAAATATCAGTAGATGGCAGTGCAGTTCAACCAGGTGTACCAACCAACATAGTAATGTATTAGACATGGGTCCAGTTGCCTCACATCTACTACACGATTCCCTTCATTAAGAAAACAGAATAATTTTATCTGATTCTTCTGCCTAACTATAATTTGCATTAACCCATCTGCACCAGCAAAAGCAGAGGATGAGCAAAGCTTTTTCACCGGGTAAAATGCTCACCGTTCTTGTCCTTAACCCGACTCTCATCGAAGCCGTTGACTCGTGACTCGGGTTTGAACTCTATGTTGCCCAGCTTGAGCACTGCAGCCACCAGCTCCAGTACTGACTGCACCTCGTCCTCCATGAAACCCACAATCTGCATGGCATTCTGGATAGAAGAAGGGAAAACTCCTCATTCACTATGGCTCAGATTATAGATTTAAGAAGCCATCAAATAAAGCAGACTGATAAATAATGGGCACAGATTTTGCTGGGTAAAAACAGTATACTAATACGACCATGCTAGATATTTTGGTCATTTTTGGTCATTCGGTCATGTTTTATAACCTACCATCAGATAGGTTTGAGAGGAAGACTTGCATAAAGAAGAAAGCATTTAACCAAATAATGTAGGAACTATATGTTTATTTTATCCAACTGAAAGCATTGCTACAGTAAGTTTAGTTCGATCCTCTTCAAAACCAAATACACACGCAAATAACAAAGTGGAGAGTTTTCACAGTAAAGAACAGATTTCTACAGAGCTTTGACTATCCACTCATGTCCTTATCCTAACTTACAAGATAAGGATAAGCATGTCACAATAATCATAGAGTAGGCCTTCAGTAAGCATAGCCTGTTCTTTTTCTGTATATCTGGCATGTCAGACTCTGAAGCAGGACAAAGGTGATGTAAAATGAATGTTTTCCACTGCGGGTAGTATTCTGTACATCTTACCAAAACTAATTTATGATTGTTTTGGTAGTTTCGACAGTCATTCGACAAAAACCATGACTCGCTGTTACTTCCCAAAGATGCAACAGTCTGAATAAATCAAAGTACAAAAGGTAAGTATTGTCCAATTATTCGACATGATCTCTCAGTCACAAGGGGCAGAGACAGAGACTCAGAGGACAGAACTAGTTAAACTATGGTTTTTTTAAATACTAGCAGAGCTGGTCTTAGAACTAAGGAGAACACAGCATTGTCTGCTGCAGTCACTAATTCAAACCAGTTCTGTTGGATGCAGACATCTAATGATCATGGCCAGTACAGAACATGATAGATGTGAAATGATAAAAATGGTGAAATATAATCTTGCCTATCTTGATTATCACATTTTACTGTACGAATGGGATTAAAGGGAAGGAGACGCAAAGCTGAAAAACTTTGAGAGACCTGCTACTTGCTTCTGTTACATACTGGTGCGGGTGAAATTAAATTAATCTTTCCTTTGTATAAAGCTGCTGCATATAATAGCACTATGGTCAACTGCTATGAAGATCTCAGACTCCGTCTTAAAGAGCATGGACAAGAGCAGATCTATTCTCGCACCATCAAACAGCTCAACTGGATAATAAAAAAAAAAAAACTTAGGCAATATCTGATCTCAACCAAGGATGGCATGTCTAGTGACACATTTATTGCTTTGGTAAGTTACCAAATAATCTAAAATCTATGAACTTTACAGTTTAAATTTTTCAAACGTTTATTCAGTATTAAAGCTGATTTGTGATATTCGTTTAAACAGTTTAAGTTTTAAGCTCATGTTTGATTCTATTCTCTTTACATTCTGTCTGCAGTCAAAAAGAATATGGTCTTAGAATGAAATCCTGAAGGCATAAAATACTACTTATTCTCTTATAATAAAAATATTTTTGTTTGGCTCTATGATTTTGAATACAGACAGCCGTCATTCCACCGATGGAAATCAAAAGTGGACTGAGTAATGCTGGGCGTGGCCATCCCACAACAGGCTTGCAATACTTGTTTGCAGCTGGAAACACAAAAAAGCAGCCACACTTCCATCCTGAGGTGAAGCCAGGTATGACAACTACAGGCAGGTAGCTAACTATTAGCCCATTAGCTTTCTTTTATTTATTTATTTTTTTTACCTGTTGTTACAAAGGAACAACTTTCCCTTGTGGTCGAAACTAGTATAACATGCACATTGGTAGCCAGGTGTTCTTAGCCAATATGCTGTCATATAGATACAGTACAGCTTACTGGTGAGAGGTGTCTGAACCTGTAGCCCACTCAGTGTACTGGACACTGCACTATATTGGTGAATCCAACTTAATCAAACCTCACAAAGTTTTATCCACTTAACGAGCTATTTCAAAAGGATCAGTTCACTAGTGAGTGGCAATGCCCAGTTTCTCTGTTACTGCCCGTGCTTTGTGTAGACATAACTAGATAATATTAAATTTAGCTCATCTATTACGTACCTATTATGTAAAAAGAGTTGTTGACAAAGTTAGCCATGTTGTTAATGGTCTAGTGTGCTTACGCATTTCTGCGTGTGAAAATAAATGACTGGATAACTCACCCTAACGGTCCTGAAGTTTGCAGCATCATCAAGTCCATTGACTGTGGCAGAATCAAGACTTAGATAATTGTATTTGCTGAAGTCTCGGTCCAACTTTAGTTGTTCTGGAAAAAAAGGCATGTATTTTAGAGGCAGTTTGAATCAGCCCTGAACTCCCAGATTTTCCACTATGGTACACACACAATTCCCATTCAATTCCAATATTAAATACCCCAAAAACATACTTTTGTTCAGCTAGGATTACAAAGGCACACTGCCTCCAGGGTCTTTCAGCTATTTGATGTCTGAAATTAAAGCCCACTACATTGTTCTCTTACAGTCAGCATGGCAACAATGGCCATGGTCCAGTAAAACAAGTGAGAACAATAGCTGCTGGCCCAGTTACTCAGGGTTTTCCCTACTGTTTAAAAAACAAAAACAAATCTTCTCTTACTTCAGTTCTGCATTACCTCATGCATAAGAATGATAGTCATGTGTAAAGCAGTATGTAACAAGCCTATGAACACAGCATGTAAATGCCTGTTGTCTCTTACTGAGTGTTTCATCTGATGCTCCAGATAACAGCTGGTAAAAGATATGGAAGTTTCTCTCTCCTCTTGGCTGTTTCACAACACGAGATTTCTCCAAAAGATCTGAAGGAAGAAAGCATTATAACATTGGTAAGCACAACTTCTTCTCATTCCACAGGCCAGCTGAATATTCAAAAAGGCCACCTCCTTCAAAGCGCATCTGAGACCTGAAGAACACACAAGGTGCCTGTTTCCAGGAGGGACAAATACTTGCATACTCAAGGTGTCTGCAGTGTATGTAGCCTCTCACTGTCTACTATGTTTGTGAATGAACAGGAAATCTCACAGGAGAGATCCATCTGGAAGGCTGCCTCACTGCACACTAACTGTACAGTGTTGTGATCATAAGGTCTTCAACTTTGTCTATTCCGAGATGATACTTATTCAAATTTCAATTTTGACTAGCATAGGCATGCTGTGCCCCTGCTGCAAAGTTATTGGGTTTTGCTCCACTTCTTGAACTCCAAAAAAGAAGAAAAAAAAAAGTATATCACCCAAGATATAAGTATATCGCCTCAAGACCTGCAATATATACTCATTCATATTATTGTGTTATATTGTGCTGATTCGTGTTGTACATTGTACTTGAAATTTCTAATAACATCTCAATTTATGAGCAACTTTCATCAACCGACGCTTTAAAAAAACAGCACACAAACCTCACCTATCTTTATCATATACTTCATTTGAATATATTTACACTTAGACTTTGGGGAAATGGTTAATACCAAAGATCATCTTATGTTTGTTGAGCTGGTTTAACCCATGCCAGTGAGGGCAAAACCTGATCAATAATGCAAGAGTATATTAAAGGCCACTTCTCCAGACCAAACTGTAATCCAAAACTCATTATGAGCCTTTTCCCACTTTCATTTTACATCTGCTTAACACATAAACTGGAGAGAGACAAGAGTAAAGGGAAAAGAGAGGATGAGGGTTACGAAAGTTTAGAAAATCTAACTCTGATGAAAGAGACTCTTGTCTTCACTTTCACCTTTTGTACATTCAGAAAAACAAACAAACAAACAAACAAAAAAAAAAAACCACCAACACACTTACTTAAGGCCCATGTAACATTTGAGGCAATTCACCTTTAATCCAAATCCATCTAATCACATAAAATATTGCTAACAACAAGACTGATAATCTTAATTATTCTTAATGTTAATCAGTAATATACTACATTGGACCAAATATGTAGCAGAAACCCATTACCAAGCATTTTGCATTTTCAATGAGTGCCTGTTTCTGGGTGTGTTAATGGAGTCAAAACAATGGAAAACTGAAAGCAGACCTAATGAACCAGAAGGACAGATATAAAGAGTAGAGATAAAAAGTCGAGAAAAACAAGCGAAAGTTTGCCTGTGCCCATGAACTTTCACTGGAAAAACACAAACACTGGTTTATTGATCCTATTCACTCTCTGTTCTGGCCTCTCATGGACAGGGACATGCCACATAATCGACAACTCAACTCCAACACAATCCAGATTACAAAACATCTATTACATCAGGGCATTACTGTTTTCACTAGTAATGTTTTTGGAATAAATCAAAACAGAAGATTGTGTTCAACATATGCAGCACCATTTGGGCAAATGAATTAAGGTGCAGGTTTTAAATCTTCCCCTTCAGGCTCAGGGAATTTATAGTCCCTTAACACACAACAATGGAGCAAATGGTGGCATGCAGAACTGTGTAAAATAGGTTGTGTGGATACCGTATCCATGGCAGATGATTTGGGAATGTGTGAGAGTCAGACAGTAAGATATGCAGGAAAGGCTAATCTAAGCCCAAGCTCTTTCGAGCACACCCTGTATTTGTCTGTGTGTCCCAACCCACTAGCATAACTGCAGGAGGAGAACACACTTTAGGTGGTTTGGAGCAGGGCAGTGCTCCACTGCCGTTCGCTGCAGCCATCACCATGACCACACAACTGGATCTGAGAACCTTGTGGAAAAAGCGCAGCTTCTGTAATTAACAGTGAGCCTCAGTGAGGTACTGTTTAATGGGTCGACCCAGTATTGATCCTGTAATTATACTCACAGTTACTGATGACGCCGCCCAGTGGATCCCCTTTGAAGTCAAACTCGATGTCCATGTACTTCCCCTGTGGATAGAGGAAAAGAATATATTTCAATAAAACAATAAGGAGACACAAATAAATTGAAATAAAGGGTGACACCTTTAAACTAGCTTCTATTTTAGCCCTACACGGTCGAAATAAGATATGAAGGAGCAGTGTGTCCCTCCCCTGTGATGAGATTTCTTCAAGGCCTTTAATACTGCTTGGTGGCAGGCTCAACATGAAGAACCACATGTCTTGACTTTGGCTTTTAATGGCAGAATAAAGGAGAAAGCAGAGAAGGGGTAGTGACTGAATAGAGCTAAAAACACAAGACTTGCACAAGAGAGCAGGTAAGAGAAATGGTTTCTCCCCCCAGCTCGGTCTCTTAGTCAGGCTTATTCATAAAGTAGACTATAAATTTTTGCTGGAGTAATGAACTACCAGTGAGGAAACTGTGAAACAAACTGCTCTCTATCCTAACTTAAAACTGAAAAAGAAACAGTAAGCCTCGTGTCTTTAAGTGTCTTTCACTCCCTCTTTTTTCCCCAGCCAACAGCTCTTCAAAGCTACTGCCTCAATATCTGCAGAAGATGACGACACGTTATAGTATGAGAAAAAAGCGTTTAAGGATCTGACAGCAGTAGCTAATGGGCTTGTGCAGTTCTTACACAGAACATGTAGTGACTCTGGAGCTCTGGACTAATTGAAGAAGTCTGGAATCATGCAATGAGATCAAGAAGGAATCTGAAAACAGCCCACAGCCCCCCACTCTCTTTAGTGAGCGTGAGAACACTCCTGCACAATTCCATGTCCCCTCAGATCTCCACGCTGGAATCTAATGTTTTTGTTCCCCCTCTGGATGGTCCCTCTAAATGCATTTACATGCCATGGCAATAATAACATTAACTGATACAACATTACTAATAATACATGACCATGGTACCTCTTTGTGAAATTTATTCTTATATTTTATGTGAGAAGTTTTTTTTTCATCTCACATTTATCAAGGACTACAACTAATATGTGCATTTGTGATAGATTTCAGTGATACTGCTGAACTCTTCTCTCAGCAATCCCTCAGCCATAGCCCATTACATAATGCATATCCATTGGAAAGGACTGGAAAGGAAAAACACCTTTAAAGCTACCAAGTCCTCTCAACATGCAACATTCACACACTCACACGGAATACAGGCACACACACACACTGCTTTGCCTTGATGGTAATCTTTTTCAGTGCAAGCTGTTCTGTGCATTGCTCTATAACCAAGGAGCGTCTGCAGACACACCCTGCGAGTGCTGACGCATACTTTTATACATCTTGATGTAGTTTTCTGGAAGGTTACAACTAGTGTTTTGTTAGAATCCTGCTTTGTGCAGCAATAGTTACTATGTGAAGAACAGCAGTGCCAAACATAATCAAATGTCAGTCAATTTTAAAAAAAAAAAGAATGATGATTCGTGTCAATAGCATTTTGGACTCCTGGATTCTTCCTTACAAAATATATTAACAGCCACAAAAAACATTTAGAGGGGAAAAAGAGCTGCTTTGGCAGGGTTTCTTTTTTTTTCTTTTACACTAGAATCAACACTCTACATGCGCTTAATCTTAATGTAAATGAAAGACACTTAGTGGAGTGATCCAGACACAGAGCACACTGCCAGGAAACAGACAGATACTCACAAATCGAGAGGAGTTGTCATTCCTCACAGTTTTGGCATTCCCAAAAGCTGAAAAGGGGAAACACATACCACGTTAATGACAAAGTGTAGTAAATTTCCCTATTAGTAGCTATCTACCCAGTGCTTGTGTGATTAGTTTTTTTAATCATGTACACTTTAACTGTTTATGGCCCATATAGTGATTTTAGCCTGTAATTAAACTTCTCACTTCACGAGCAGATAGGAGCCAGTGTGTTGAAATTGGAAGAAGTAATCTTTTTCTGGACTTTGGAGTACACCGCTTCAGTTCTGGCTGCACAGAGCAAGTACAGGAGTGAGGCCATGGGGCAGGAAGTCTGCCGAGCCTCAGGAGTGGAGATCATTACAGCCAGCAGCTAAACTCTCACAGATGTGGAACTCGGCTGGGCACTTCATTGCTCATGGGCATTTCCTGTGCATGGCCCCACGTTAAAAACACACATTCCTGTCTGCGATCAGGCAGCAGAGAGCTTTGTGCTCCATTAACAGTCGAAGGCAGACAGCTGAAGGAGGGGCAATACTAAGAAAAAGGAGGGCAGGTATGTCTTAGCACCCCTGTTTTCAAACATGTCAAGGGCTAGAGGCATGGTTGTGAAGTTTTGAACTCATTGCTTGGTTAGAGGTGAGATTCAGANGAACTAATATGATTTTAGTGGATGATGCAACATCCCAGAATTCTTGCGTTGTGAGCTACATGACCTGCCTTATGGCAACCTACTGAACACAAATGTGTGGCAGACCAGACATTTCATTTGTGTGAATATCAAATTTATACAATATTCTAGCAGGTGAAATTTCCTGAGGCTCTGATACCTATTATTGGTGCTTGAGGTTGACAGATGCTTTTAGCACATGGTCATTTTTGAGTGGTCAGGCTAACAACAGCTAAAATAAAACCAGAAGGACAGTAGGACTTTATATTAATGGTGTTATATTAATTTAACTGTAAATTGCAACTGTAATGTGTGATACAATCTGTGGTAACTAAAAGCTACATGAATTCTAACTGACATTGAATGACAAAGCTGAAAAGCCTAAACTAATAATTCAACATTATCTTAATTATATCATGACTTTTATTTTTGTACTATCTGTCCATTAAAACTGTGGCCTATAAGTACATAATCGCAGAAACTTTGGTCTTTTAAATTGCTTTTAGTTGGAATCATAAAGAACAAATAAGATAAGATGCATTATAGATAAAGATGAAAATATAGATGAAGGTAACAGAGCTTTACACATACCCTCTAGTACGGGATTGGATTGCAGCAGCTGCTCTTTCACCTTGTTCACCTCCTGGCCCTTCCCACACACCGCAGCCACATATGACATCACCAACTTGCTGGCCTCTGGAACAAATAGTACAACAAGAGAGATCAGAGGTCACACTCTTCCATATGAGACAAGGCCGCACCCCAAAATCCCCCTTACATCATTTCGGTCAGCTCAGCTTTCCCACCTCTCCCTGATCTACTACAGACACACACCTCCTCCTCTCAGAAAAAGCAAATTAATCCCATTTAGCTCATGTTTAATATCATGCTAATGGAATGACAATCATTAAAGTGGTACAGGGCCAAATCCCAGTGTCCAACAAAAGACTTTCATGTAATGAATCCAGGATGCAATGTAAATTATGCTGTTCTTGAGCTTATGACAGACTTTGGTAGATTGTAAAAAGACCTGGGATGAGAATCTTCTTGGACATGAAGAGGGATGAAAACCATAAGATTTAGTGATTGTTAATGCTGATTGTTCCATGAGGATTGATATTTATTTTTACATGCAAGGATACATTAAAGAAGTTTATGTGGAGAAAATAGCTGAAACTCGTTAGAAGATAAAAGAAATAGCTAAGAGTAAAAAGGAGACAACGGGACTTCAGAAGACTTAACATATGAAACAATGACATTTAAAGTAAACAGCATGGTAGACAAAATCATTTTCAGAGTTAATCAAGTCATATCATGTGGAAGGAAGCTAACAACACAATTCAAAGCAGATAAACAAAAACATACAAAAAATAAACTTTTTTTTTTTTTTTTTAAAAATAAAGGTTTATCCTAAATGACTTTTATATGTTTTACATGGTACAGAGTGACAGACCTGATGCCTGTCCAGCAACAGCTCATGATTATAGACTTTGGTGGGGCAGGAAGACATTAATAATGAAATAGCCTCAAACAAAACTAAGTAGATACTTGGCTTTGCTATAAGCTACTATTCAGTGAATTTTAAGAGAAACCCTGTAATAGGCAGTTGAGAGCAAACAACATATAATGCAATCTTGCAGCTTGTTTTAGCAGTGTTAGACATACCTTTGTGTTTAATACAACTCGGCACATACAAAAGAACTAATATCATTAACCAGAGTTGCCAGGTTTCAGCAAAATTTCCAGACCAACTACATCTCGAGAACCACACAACATACCCGAAACTATCCCAGAAAATTTGGGCANCCAATCTTAATATTTTACAATCATAAGTACACTTTCTGCACTTACACTTTGCCTTGTAAATGTTGTTCATGGAAATGCATTTGATTTTATTCTGATTATTTGCCATAAAACAATATCATGGTTGCCACAAATTATTTTAAAACTAGCCCAAACTGGCAACCCTGTTTTTAACAGTTTGTATGCTGCTCCTCCCCTGAGCACGGGGCAGCATGATTCTTACCCCAATGGGCCTCTAGAAGCACTTTTTGCTGTTCCTATTTGAGACAACTAAGTGCAATAATAACTCTATGGATCTAAATGTGACAATGTGACATGCTGCCTCACAACTGGACAACATCAAGAAAGGCAAGCAAATAAACTGAGCATCAGACTATATCTGTCAAATAGCATCTATTTTAAATTGCGGGTCACTCAAAGGAGATAATTGTTATTTCAATGGAATTTTAA
>CM074949.1:13418082-13444499 GCA_037577455.1 Pangasius macronema
TTTCAGCAAAATTTCCAGACCAACTACATCTCGAGAACCACACAACATACCCGAAACTATCCCAGAAAATTTGGGCATTGGAAAAGAGAGACACATTTTTTCTTCTTTTTTATTCAGCCTTTGTGTGAGATCCCATTTCTTTCTCCCAATCTTAATATTTTACAATCATAAGTACACTTTCTGCACTTACACTTTGCCTTGTAAATGTTGTTCATGGAAATGGATCTAAATGTGACAATGTGACATGCTGCCTCACAATTGGACAACATCAAGAAAGGCAAGCAAATAAACTGAGCATCAGCGATATAGACAGTTTATCGTAGATAAAATTTAACGCCCAGTGAGTTTCCTCTATTAACAATAAAGTTACCTTAAAATTATGTACTGAGTTGTGAATAACATAAGCATGACAAAACATAACACAAAATCCAGCTGATATACAGTATATATAGTATATGCCCTTATGGACAAGCCACCTGACCAAACTAGAAAACAAGAACTGCAATATTAATTATCTGTGGAACAGATTTTGATAATCAGTGAATCACTTATAAATTAATTCTATGACCTATATACTCAAACACTTTCATCAGCCTTAAAACTACACAAATAATAAAGCGATTACAAAAATCCCAGATGATCACATTGATTGCTCACTGGACTACCTGCATTCTCCTACTAAACCAATGAATTATGATGAATAGAAAAAAGTAATTTAATGTAAGATCAACAAATATGCATGCTAATAAAGCATTTCATTTCAAGCTCCCTTTACATGCAAAACAGTAAGTCAAAAAGTTTAAAAGACGGTTTGATTTTTGTTTGATTCCTGGTTATGCATCATATTGAATTAGGACTCTATCACCAGCCATGAGAAATGTTGACATCATTCTCTGCAGCTCTCTAGCAAGCGCAAGCGAAGCTCAGCTGAGCCAGCACTGGAGTAACAAGCTAACGTGGAGCATACTCACACTGAGAGAAGACCTCAGCATAACCTCATCCTCTCTTTAAAGCCGTGCAGACCTGGCAAACTGCTATATCACATGGCGCCTGAAATCATCTCACTGTGGTCCAACAAGCACGCTACATTTGAAGATGGGCAGGAAGAGCCCATATTTCAGCAGAACTATCATTAGTTTGTAAAAACAAATGAACTGAGGAAGTTTATGACTAGTGAATGATCAGGCATTGTAAATACAAACAGACATACAAGCCCTGGCCTTTAGGAGAGCCTTTTTTTCGATGCTAGACTACACCTGGCAAACATATACGGTTCTTTATCTGACTCCAAGACTGCAGATGAGAAATTCATTACATCCAAAAAAAGCATAAAGAATATAAATATCTAATTCTTATATGTCAAAGTAGGTTTACACAAAATCCAAGCAAGCTTTGTAGAAGAAAATGCAGTGCAAATGTGTTACCTTCTGATCACATACTGTTCTGCTACACAAAACGTTATGTCCTGGTAGAAGAAAAAGAATTAAGCATATTCAATCCAACAGGGCTCACATCAGCCTTACCAGTCTTTCCTGCACCACTTTCTCCAGTAATGAGGATGCACTGGTCCTTATCTTGATCCCGAAGAGACCGATATGCTTCATCTGCCAAAGCATAACTGAAAGACAAAATATAAAAATATGATACTTAGTATTGACAAAACTATAGTGATAAATATGCAAGGTTTAACTTGTGTTGGCACAAAACTGGCTGGCTTCCCAAGCTCATAGAAAAGCTTTCTTCATCTCCTTCACTTATGTGTGAGAGGAGAAAGGAAATGCATGGTTAGGAGGGCTTGTGTGCACCATATGTCAGCTAAACAACAGCATACTGAAATCGACTTGTCTTAATCCAGCGTAGACGTATTGTCAGTTGTTTACACAACTTAGTTCTCTACTGTAAAACGAAATGACCAGGTTTTCTCTTGGTTGATAAAGTTCTCACACAATCACTCACACAAAAAAAACGTGACCCTATACATAAACCTATGAAATTACCCACACAACAACAGTGAGTCACTTTCAACTTTGATGATTACGAACTTGTAAACGTAACATCAGTTCTAATTCACCATAGAATGTTGCATCTTGAGTTCTCAAATTTTGAACTCTCAGAAACTCCTGAAGTTACAGTTTGTAGAGGTGGAATAAACAGAAAATGGGTCATATTGTCCTTCACTGAGGAGGCTGTACAACAATAAGATCTTTGTGATTAATTTGCTTGCCTGTAACTGAACAAACAAAATGCCACCAGTAGAGAGGAGCTCTGAAGTAATGGAGAGAGCATACGGGTGATGACGTATGCTCTAACAATCACAATCAGACTCAAACAACCCGTATTTTGTGTCGATCCCATTTTATTTCACTTCCATTATGCCACAACACTTTAATCTACTCAGCCAGGCAGCTAACTTACTTAGTCTCCCAGTTTTCCCTCTGTCTGTACTTTTCTTCACTTTACAATCATTACCCAGGAATGTTCCAGAACCACCACTAATAATAGCTCTGATTGTGAGGGAAATGTTGCATGTAGTTTCCCTGTCTGTAAAACATTTAGAAACACATGAGACTTAAGTCTGCAGGGAATTCTGTGCTGCCTGTATATATATATATATATATATATATATATATATATATATATATATATATATATATATATGTTATATACACACTCAGCTCGAGAATTACTGCCATCCCACAAGATGAAGATGGACCATTTCCTGTAACATTTGACAAGGTTGAAGACACTTGTACAGTGATATTTCACAGCTCTTTTTATATTCTCATATTTGCGCATGTAGACTGCTGTCTGATCCCTTAACTCAAACCATTTAAGGGTTCAAAATCCACCAAAACAACACAACAACCCCAAAAAACCCAAGCCAAAAGCATCAATAAGCTTTACAGTTTTTACAGTTGTTGTGGGTGCTTGACTCTGCATGCAGTCCCAATTTTTTTGAATGAACATGGCAACGGCAGGTCTGCCCAAAAAACTTAATTCTAGTATCATCTGACCACAACACGATTCCAGCAGTTTTGATGACGTCTTGAAGTTCAGGCATTACAGTTTGTGGATTGCTTTCAGGAAGCATTTCTTTTATATGAAACCCCTCCAATCAGATCTCCTGTACATTGCATGTCATAGTTTACTTTTAAATCCGACATCCCCAAGAATCAAATACACTATGCAATGTTGCAAAAGTTGAATTAAAAAAAAATCTTTAGCTAAAACAATGATTACTAATTCTCTCACAGAGCTAGCACATCAGAACTGCAAAGCTCAAAATGTAAAAAATTAACCACTTCAAAGTTTAGGTCTTTTTGTATTATTTAACATACATAATAGCCCTGGTTCCAGCAGGGATATAGAAACATCCTGGAATCTCTGTAAACACAGACTTAATCAAAAACTACTCAAATGAATCAGTTATCCAAATGAATCAGTTATTCAAATGAATCAATTATTCAAATGAATCAGTTATTCCTCATAATTAGTCATTATTCATAAATCACTAGCATAGCATCATACTGCTCAAAGCAAAACCTTGCTGAGACAATCCAAGTGATCCTAAATGCAAATGAATATCCACCCGTGCTCTGTAGAGAAAAGAGAAGCCAAAAACTGGAAATGGCATTAGAAATGGGTGGAAGCTTGGCACATGTGGAAAAAGGCATAGTACAAGAGAAAGAGAGAGAGTGACAGAGGGACACTGAGCATTACATCATGAAAGAAATGTGCAGAGTCTAGAGAACAGATGTTTGTGCTTTGTGGGTAAATGTGGAAGCACAATATAAGCCATACAAAAGAGGACAATAGCAGAATTACCCCAACCTTCAATGGGGAAGCAGGACAGCTGGGAGGGGCAGAAGGGATTGTGACTCTGGTTATCACGATGAATATGAAAACAGCCTACATGGCGACGCATGCATACTGGGAGATTTCAGTGGGGTGTCTAGTCACCAAATACAGCACCAAACAAAAGGGAGGGAACACACATCAGATTTGTCACAGGCTTTTTTACATAGCTCTGAGTTGCACAAGGAAAAATAAATAAAAAAGAAACACCCTGAATGAGTGTGCCTGAATTTTATATTTTTAAACAGTGTGCCATTGTGATTGATACCTAGCCTAGCAAGAGTGAATCAAAAGCAACATCTGAGAACATCAAAGCAGGCAGTTGGTATGGCCATACCCTGAGGCCTCCACATCTGACCAGAGGCTGAAAGAGGATTTTTGTGTGGAGGATGGGGAGGTGCCTGGCACACCCACCAGCACCAGCTTGCAGGAGAATGACCTATAATTTTCGTTTCCTTGTGGCAGGGTTGAGGCCAAAAGCCACAACATGATTCAATGTTGAAAATAGCATGCCCTTCCACTGGTAGTCTTAAGAAGGTGGTTGGGAGGGAGCAGAATCACCCAGGATAAACTTTCAGATGGAAAATATAGTAATGAACCTTAGTGTCAATATTTTTTTTTATGATCAGCTTTATGACCCAGTGATCTGAAACCAGAACTGGTTCCAAAAGATCATACTTGTAATTATGAAAATTAAGCAAATTAAGGCAGGATAATACTGAATAGCCACGCAGTAGCATAATGGTCCCATCTGGGCCACCCTTGGTGAACAATTTTGAGCGGAGAACTCAATAGTGATAGTGACAAGTAGTGATACTAAAGACTTGTGGACCCTAAAGCCATGTCTGGTGCCAGTAAGCTGCTAGGCTCAGCCTGAAACTGCAACATGTAGTCTATTTTTTGGCCCACTACCTGCAAAATGAAGAGTAGGGATCAGGTGCAATGCCAGTATCAGTCATGTCCCACTAGACAGAAAATCAAGGGAAGACCCAAAACCCACTGGAGACTTGTGTTTGGCTTTAGAACAGTTGGGGATCCCCTAGGAGAAGCTAGAATTTGGTAGTCCAGAAGTCCTGTCCTTCTTAGCTTATTGCCACTTCAAGCCCCACTAAGATAAGCAAAAGGAAAATGAATGGATGATGGATGGATGGATGCTGCACACATTTGAACAACTTCAGAACTGTATGAAACATTTCCAGCCACATCCATAACTTGCTCCTATCACTCTTTCCCATGGCCAGGGAACCTATATTTAGAAGCTTAATATGTACAAAAACTAGATTTAATGTAAGGGAAGGAACAAATAGATCCTTCCTCCACAGTCTTACCTTTGTTTCCTTCCCTCTATTGTAATAACAGAACACATCACCATATGCTGGGCATGGTTCTAAGGGTCTATAAAACCTGACAGAGACTCACCAACAGAGCTTCCAGTTTCCCTTTTAACCTTGCTTGCATAAAGGCTTTCCCATCAATACAGAATGTGGAACCAAGTAGAAGACCCAAAAATATGGACTTTCTCCAACCTTAGATTCTGGTCTTTACTGTACAGTTTGAGTCAGTATACTATACACTATGTTTTTGCAGGACTGGTCATATGCAAAGGCATTGTTATTATAAAAAAAAAAACAGTGACAGAATACACCATTGTATGCAATGTGTTTAAGTGTTTGGTAATGAAGTAATGGCACAAGACTTGGACAGAGCAGAACTGTGAGACACAATGAGCTTTGCCCAGACTTCTGTACTCTGCAGGATTTCCGTATCTTGTATTGAATGAGCTGCAGGGGAGGTGTTCCTTCTGAGATGAACAGGCAGCATTGGGAACATGGTCTCTCACAGCAGACAATGGTCTGCAAATGCCTTACAAGACCAAAAGGTTCAAAACACACAGGTGCAATCAGCCAGGTGGCAGTAAACCTTTCAGCCTTTCAGTTTCCTACCAAAATATGAAGCAGTTCCAAAAAATTTGTTTATAGGGACAGCTTGCAATGTGTCTAATTTGTAAGCCTTATGAAGCTCTGATGTGGCTTCATGTAGCAAACAGACACATTATTTAATTACATCCAATAAGAACATACAAAATAACAGGTTTCCCAACAATCCATATCTATGTTCCTGGCAAAATGTGGATATATCTGAGCTGAAAAGTTTTACACGAATGGCTCTAGAGAATATGCTGTTAGTTCAAGAGAAAACTTAAAAACAATTTCAGTACCTAAGACACATTTGAGGAAAGCCCCTAGCTCCAACAAACACACAAAACCATCCTGCACACACACATATAGAAGATGAGGAAGAGGAAAGCAAGAACAAGGCTTTTTTTAGCCTCTACACACTGGATGGCTACAGTATTTCCCCTGTATACTCTGAGTCAGCTTTCCTGATCTGGACAGCTGCAAACTGGGTGATCTGGGTGTGTGGAGTTGGCCAGCTGACCCTGAATCAGAGCTCCACATGAACTGATTCTTAATGACACACAGTACAATATCATGCACTTGAGTGATGGCTGGCCACGTATACCATCCAAATTAAAGGCGTAGAAGTGTGTCGGCTTGGGATAGTAGTTTTTACTAAGGCAACACTAAAAAGTAGCTGGTCAGCCTACTCTGTCTGGTGCAAAGCATGCATCAGTGTCTAAAAAAAGTCCTGATTTGTATTACAAGACAGGATTAGAAAAATAGATTTAATAGAAAGTTGCAAAAGTTTAATTACATTCACAAAGAAAATGGCACCCACATACGCCAAAAGTCCACTCATTTAGGCTGTGTGGGTAAGGATGGAGAAGGCAAAAGGAACACTAAAGAACACTGTGTCTTTCAGTCTAACAATAGAGACTCTTTTCTAACCATAACACACCACTCAAGTATACAGAGTGTCTCTGGGGCCCAAAGGGACAATCCTTTGTGTGTTCTAGTGCCCTGATGCCCCACAGTGAGAACATCCTTTCTGAAATTCTATTAGGTTTTAAAGCAGACCAGATTGCCTTAGAGATGTGAAATGAGAAGTCACTAAATGAAAAAGCAGATACCACACACACACACACACACACACACACACACAGGTTGCATAGAGAAAAATGACAAAAATAGTACATCTCTTGACATCTCTCTGGAGGAGGCATGACCTAAATGTAACCTGGTTTGGATCTAGTGCTGATGGGCATGTGACCAGTCTCTGCTAGACTACAGATGGAGCCATTGTAGCTCATGCTGAGGGACTGCAATAAGGCAGAAGCAAAGAAGCAAAGCTTGTTTATCCAAACTCCCAGCAGGAAGTGAGGGAGTGGAATAGGTCACCAGACTGGGACTAGGTCACCACTGCCTTTGCTTTGTAAGAAATAAACAATATAAGGGGTACTCTAAAATTAAAAATAAAATGTTGTTACTAAAATGCATTTGGGCATGGCTGAGAAGGACTAACTAAAGTAGGAGAGACACAACCAAACACACAAAAATGTTGCCAGAAAGGTTTAACATCTCTAATTGACTTAGTGGCAATGCTATTCTGAAGAACTGAGTTAAGTTAGTACTGAAACCCTGAGAAACCAGGAAACTCAACGGACAGGAATGTAAGCAATGGAAAAAACCCCACACAGACTAAGGTCATGTTGAAGACATACAAGCATGTGAACTCAATCAACTGCAATCATAAATCCAAACATGGGTGTAAGAATCTGATCAGTAAACTGAGGATTGTTGCTATGCCTGCAAATGTATACATATGTTTATATAAAACAAATTTATGACTTATATGGAGATATAAAATTGATTGGATTTTAGTAAATAGCAATGCTTGAGGGAAATAAGTGAATAAATGTAAAAAGGGAAAATAAAGAAAATTGTGTGTGCTTCGTGTTGGCATATAAGCGTATCATCTTGCTCAGTTTACACAGCTAATACGAGCTAATAATCCTACAACTCTTGCAATGAAGAGAGCGTACTTATCAATGGCTTTCTAAGCCTTTCCCTAACTGCTTCTCCTGGGACTTACAACACATGTGGCGACCAGGCCAGTGTTCCTCTAGCTGTTAGTCAACCAGCCTATTTAGATCAAGCTATAGACTGGCTGATATGGGGACAACAACTTTTCTTGTATTTCATGTGCAGGAGAAGTGAAGGGTGGGTGGCCATACTAAGAGAGATGCTGCCGCCATTATGTAACCGGCTGAAAATACAGTCTTCCAGCACACAAAGTGCAGAGATCACCTCTCATTCGCCTGCTGATTGCTGAAATGACGCACTACTTCACAAGTTAACAACTGCTGGAACAGCTATTTGACATTTTTATCAAACAACTGCAATTCAGGGAATGCAGAAAGAGCAGGACTTTTTCATACCCAGGTGGCTTACAAAATAATTTCAGTGGATTAAACAGAATGTCAGTGCATTAAAGTGAAGCAGAAACGTCCAAGTGGCTTGTGCTTGCAGCAATTTACAGGAAGAAGCTAGCCAATAAAATCCTGAAGAGATTCTGGGAAAGCAAACAACTATACCAATTGTGTAAACAAACAGATGAGGGAAAGAGTGCAGTTCCTTATTGCCTCAGTTGCCTTATTGCTTCCTTTTAACTTTCACAGGCAACAGAACACCACTACATGACACTGTAGATGAGTCCAATTTATCACATCAGGTGTATAAAGGGTGTTGGTCCAAGATCAGTGTAGTTTAAATCTTTGACCTTTGCCCAGTAGGCAGCAGTACAATTTAAACTAATAACTGTTTGCTGATCAGTGCAAAGATTGTAGCATGGTGATGGGTAATGTAAATGTAACCATTTTTCTTTACTATGCAAGCATGAAGGCAGAGAAAAGACAAGAAAAAGACACACCAGAACATACATGGAACAACATGAAATACTGTTTTTTTCCAATAGAAGATACCACAGTGACTTGGTTTCAGTTAAACGTTTTTTACTGTAGATTAAGGAAGGGGGTTAGTCAGGTCATCTGTGGCTCTGTTATAAGGGTTTGGGCCTGGTCTAGTGCTAGAGAGCAGACATCTTGTCTGGCCGACACTTTCTATGAAGGTTGTCTGTCTAACACACGCATGTGAGATATGGCAGTCAGGAACCAAGTCAAATACAAAGTTTTCACATGCAGAAACACAAACACACACACACACTCTCTCTCTCTTTTCCAGGACTTCTCTGTGACCCTATAATTAAAGACCAAGCCTTTAACTTACATTGAATATTGTGCATGTACAGTAACCTATTTCCTTTAAAAGAACAGAGCCAGTATCCACCAACGCTGCATTCTATGAGTAATGGGGGATACTCCCTTTTGGTATGAGGGTGTAGCATTCAGAAAGAAGTAGCTCCTTGGACACACCCCCCCTCCCCGTATAGATTTAGTTTATAAACTTAATCAAACCGCTTAAATACTAGGCACTTTATTCAAATGTGTACAAAAATATTTTTACTATTTATTGAAGCCATAGAGCTTTTACATTGCTAATAGTAGATTATAATTTCCACCACTGTAACAAAATAAATAGATAAAAAAATGAGGACCCCTGGCTACACATCACAGAAACCTCTTTGAAAACCACTGGTGTAAAAGATCCTCTTATCAATGGAAACCATGATCTGTATGTCTCCAGGAGACGAATCCCACACATGCACCTCCCCTTGCAAAGTTTTTAAAAACTATAATTTACCAACTTACAAGGCTTCCATTAAGGAAGGGATTAAGAGAAAAACCCATCAGTCATGTGCAGAAAGCTTCTTTTCAAATTTTGCATCTAACCATAATCCCTTCAAATCTAAATTAACTAGTCATTTGCTCGTCACATACAGTAGCTGTACACCACATACTCTATATGATGTATGTGGAAAAAAATTTTTTTTTCTTAATTTCTATATTGAATTGTTTAACCTGGAATGAATGACAAGCGCCCTGCATGGCCTGGTTGTATACGGAACACACAGAGAGGAGGAGGTACAGTACAGTCACCCATAGTCTAAAAATCCCCAGGTGTGCAGAGCTTATTTTTCCGTAGACAGAAGGGCATGTGCAGCCAGCTATGCCGCCCATGGCTCAAAGAGACTAAACGTCTAGATGGGAGGCAGAAACAGCTTCATGCCTGACTTCAAGGTTCTGCCTTTGATCTGCTTTTGGATGAACATTGTAACTCACCAAAACGGAAACATGTCATCCATTGATGTGTCAACTTGAAAATAGTGAAATGTTCATGTTAATGCTGGATATAAACTGGCTATTCTAACTGCATTCCTTTTATTTTTGTGTTGTTTATATTGGCTAGTAAGCTAGTAACACAGATTTTACAAACATTTCCTGGAATCTGAAGGTCCATTAGCTAAAAGTCTTTTTAATGAAAAAGTAACATATACACAACAATTCAAATATATAATGATAAAGTCTATTAAACAGTTTCATGAATAATTTCAGTCATACTTCTTCTGCCACCAATCTTTGTATCTCTTCTATCATATTTTTATATTTTTCCTTTCCTATCTGTATAGAAGTAAATTCTGGTTTATGTAAATTTTATTTTATGTCATGGAGGAAGAAAAAAAAAACATTTCACTGCACATCCTTCTGTGTATGTGACCAATAAAATCTGAATTTGAATTTGAATAACCGACTATATGCCTGGTCATAGTGGGTTTCTGTTTGACTCTAACCTTACATTATATATTTTTCACTTTAACTGTTTATCATTATATATTGTTGGCTGTCACCTTAACAGAACTGCTACATTTACGAGCCATCTGCACCAACTGTGTGTTAGTGCTAGGTTCTACACTGCAAACTAACACACAATTTAACAAAGGTTAGATCTACAGAAAGGATGATGTAAGAGTTTCAGGAAAAAGACCCAGGTTAAGAGAGATTTCAATCCCCCAAGGCTGCCATTTGTGTTGGACTGGCTGGTCCACCAGAAGGATGTGTTCTCCCCACAAAGCCCCAGTGATGCTTGATATCGGTGTACGGGGAGAGAGAGAGAGGGGCTGAGAGTGCACCCGGGTCCCATTACCTTGTTACAAACACAGTAATATAATACTGCCCCAGAGACCTGCCCCTATCCAGTGCAATCTGGGCATGTCGTTCAAGGAATACCAACCACCTGCACCATAACCTCCAGTGAGGCAGGCCTCAATTTCTGCATATCTGCATATCATAACTCTCGCTCTCTCACTTTCTAATTTATTCCAATGTTCAAGCTTGGTAGATTTAACTGATAAAAAATTAATGTAAATGTTTAATAACTGTGAAAGCCTGTTTTGGGGCAAAATGACATCATGGATATGGACATGCTGGCCACAGTTAATGCTCTTCTGTGAGCAGACACAATTGGTCCTAATAGCCCAGGAGGCCAGCTGCACAGATTTGATGTATTCTCTATAGGCCTGGCTTTATTGGGTAGCAGGTGTGCGTAGGCCCGTAAGACACTGCTAAGCCCTGGTGGGACAAAAAAGGGAGGTTCATGATTGCAGATGAGCATTAGGAATGAGACACAGATTTACAATGTGTCTGCTCAGGCAGCACCAGTCTAATTCATTTGTAAGAGAAAAAATAAGGATATAGAATTCATTGCAAATTGTAAGTACAGGGATACTGGCACTGCAAAGATGATAGATAGAAATTGACAGCAGAAAAATGATAATAGCAAATAACAAAAGACATAACAGAAAAGAAAAATTTCCTGAAATCTGAATGTCCGTAGGCTAAAAGTCTTTTTAAAATGAAAAATTAACATGTACACAACAATTCAAAGATATAATGATATAAAGTCTATCAAGCAGTTTCATGAATAATTTAAAAATAAACATTTTTGTGAACTGTTTCACATTAGGACTGCATGTCAATAAGGAAAATGAAAATGGATATTGTAAACTGAATTAATTAACTGTGATTATGCTTTGGGGTGGCCACAAGCATTGCAGATTAACGCTGCTCATGTCTGCACCTCATTTAAAATACAGTCATACTTCTTCTGCCACCAATCTTTAAATTCTGGTTTATGTAAATTCTATTTTATGTCATGGACAGTCAAAAACACACACATTTCACTGCACATCCTTCTGTATATGTGACCAAAAAAATTTGAATTTGAATAACCGACTATATGCCTGGTCATAGCTAGTGGGTTTCTGTTTGACTCGGACCTTACATTATGTATTTTTCACTTGCACTGATTATCATTATATATTGCTGGCTGTCACCTTAACAGAACTGCTACATTTACGAGCCATCTGCACCAACTGTGTTAGTGCTAGGTACAGCTTTAGTGATTGTGGCTAAATTACATTATTGTGTTGAAATACAAGACATGGTTAGTAATAGATTATTTCTACTAGCCTCTGACTGAGACTAGTGATTCAAACAGAATGGTAGAATAATTTGTTTCTGCAGATGAACACACTGACCACGTTTGCAGATGTGTTCTGCGTTCAATGACAACGTTCCTCTGACATTTATATGGGAACAAATGATTGTAGATTCTAAAACTGTCAACATTGTCATCATATAGCTGATACTCTCATGCAATGTTAATGCTATGATAAACATCTAATGATGAATGATGTGTCCTGTACCAGTATACCATGCATCAATACATTCAGGTGCTGCACCACACATTCACGCCTGAGTATATATGCTGATACAACCAACAGCTTCATTTTCCTACCTATAACACTGTGGTTAAGGAGAATTAATAATAGCTGTAACTAAGTTTTGATAAGCACTGTGCCAAGTTGGCTCCAACAGAGTGGCTATATAATTTTTCTTTCTTGGGGTCATGCTTTCCCAATCTCAGACTTTAAACTTTACAATTTCATTCTCATAGAAATTCATTGTTCCAAAATACTTTGGCAGAGCAGAAAAACTGTTATGTTATATTTCCAGGTCCTATTGTATACTATACAAGATTTTATGCCTGAAAACAGTTTAAATGATGAGGTGCTGTGTTCAGTAAACTAAAAAGCTCAACGTGCCCAATACATGACATAACACAAACATCCTCAGTTGGAAAATAATTACTCATTATATTTACACACCAGTTTCAGTGTCAGGACATTCCTGACTAAACTGAACAAGGAAAAGTCTAGATTAAAAGTTAAAATGAGGATTTTCATTGCCTGCTTCACCAATGAGTGAGAAAGTACACGAACGTAAGCTGGAATTACCTCACCACACCAGTTTGGCCACAGAAACCCAGAGTCAGCAATGCAGTGTGTCTCTTCCCAGACCATTCAGGATGAGCAGCATAGACTGAGGGCTTTGGAAATGCAAACACTGTGGCAAGTTCAACAGCCATGGGTTCCAAAATGGCATCTCTAATTGTTCATTCTAGGTCATTACATAAAATTAGAATGACACCCAAAGTTACGACCAAATTTTGGTGGCTAAGAAAAAGTAGAAGCGAAACAATTACTCAGATAAATATATATTAAACATTCTCAACAAGGTACTGCTAATGATTCAAGGTCAATATTTTCTAATATTTTCAGAGCTAATAAAATAAATAAATATAAAACACCAAGCTACAGAATTAGGTCATTGAAAAGTTCAGTATGAACAATAATATGCAGCTGGAACATAAGGCAGCACAGATCCTACACAGTGGCCAAGGCTCAAAGCAAATACATTAATAATAGGCACTAATAACTACCGTCTAGGCACACTGTAAGTGGAATTCTGTTTATGATTAAAGGAGGGTTATGACAGTGCCATCATGTAATAAAGCCACCTTTGGGTGTCACCAGGAAAAACATACCACTGTACTCCCTTCATTACCTAAATGCTTGTAAGAATTAGGGAGTGTTATAACTACTGCATCTTCACATGCTTCCTCAGTGAGCTGGTGCTTACAGAAACATTGCAGCTCCTCAGGCATGTTGCTATGTGACAATGTGTGACTTTAAATACCCCAGAGATATACCTGTATAACAAGTGTGGTGCTATAACAGCAGCGCAACACAGGTGTTAAACTAACACAGGTGTAATTTAAGAGAACACCAGCTTAATTCTGTGTCTGTATCAGTATTTTCTACTTACTACTCCCCATTTACAGTAAGTTACTAACAAGACCTGGAATTATATTGATTTTCTATTGTTAATGCACTGAATCTAATGTTCATTAAATAAGGTGACTGGTCTCTCCTAGCCCCATTACAATGAGCATGACTTGTCTCACCTTGCCCCAGTAAAGAGGTAGATTGTATGGCATTTAGTAACTCTGGACTTTCTTCTGGTGATGGCTATAATGAGAACACAGTTTAATTGCTGCTCTATGTAGAAACCAACAGAACAAATCAGAGACCAACAAGGGACATTTCCACCCTATTAGAAGCAAAGATAACAGTTAATATCAGCTGAGATTACATATAAGACTCCCCCCAGGCAAATCTTATAGAAATGTTTTTAAAAGTAAATATAACCCATACAAAATGCATCATGTCACCATGGGCAGATTCTTGGAACACTTGGTCCTCAGTGCTTATATGAGCAGAGATTTAGCTAAGCCAGGTAAATGTTTATCTGCCATTTAATCTGTTTTACTCCGTGAGTGACCTTTGCAAGCAGCAGTGTGGCAAAATAAACAGGTCACTGTGGCAGAGCATGGAAAGTCCAGTTAAATCCCCAATAGCTGATTAAATCTCAAAGACTTCTTCACTTTACATAGCTAAAGTCATATCAATATCACCTCTTACTTCCTGTTTACATATTCTCACACTCTCCCCTAATGCCCTTTGTGGAGCAAGAAGGTACTATATAGCCAAGAAGCATCTTAAGGACAAATTTACAGGATGTGACACCCATCAGGGCTGTTATCCAAGCTGCAGCTCATTCTTCCAGATTTTTTAAGCTTTCAGTGATGCTTATTTCTTGGCACACAACTGAAAAGTTTTTTTTTTTTTTTTAAACAAAACAAAACAAAAAACAGTTTACCCAAGGGAAAAACATGGTCTTGACACAGTAATGCTAGAATCACAGGCAGTCATGTTGACAGTTTATCATCACTACATTTCCTTTATATGTATATTTCCTGTACATATCATTTCCTGTACAGATACAGGAGAGGTTATTGGAAAAGTGCGGGATGATTAACACTGTATTTAAGAAAAATTCACAGCTAGGTTGCCTGATTGGAGGATTCAGATCAAATGTATGAATCAATTTGCATGATCTAATTAGAGGACCTTATATACCAGTCCAGGCCTCTTATGTACTACAAGGTCATGTGCACTCACACCAAGAGGACACCAAGGATCTACTAGAGCTATATACAAACAGTAGATTCATGCAATGAATGTGGTAATCTTATATCTAATAAAGTTTTGATTAGTAGCAGTTGTTTCTCTTTGGTGAACAAAAGATCAAAAGTTAACAGTCTAAACAGCCTTTATATTTGCTAATATTACTAACACTAGTAATACCAGTAACTCATACAATTGATTACTATTGGTTTCAAACCAGACTGACATCTTCCAGCAGATATGTCAGAAGAAGAGTGAGTTCTTAAGAACCACCCAAAAGCCTGTAATGTTTATCAGTACAGTTGGAAATTTCCAGTTTATCCATCAAACAAAGAGGTCAGATGATAAACAAGTAATAGGTGAGGGTGTGAGCCTGCACTGGCTGGAGCAATAACTAGCCTTTAGATTTCAATAAGCACAAACAGAGTTTAGGATTTGCCAGAATTTCATAATGAGATCAGTGACTAAAATTAATACAACTGTCAACATGACAGTGTGTCGCCTGGACTGAGCCCATACAACTTCTTTGCTTATACTCTGTGATTGCTGATGGTATCCAGATTATGAGGTGTTGACTATAAATACAGCTCAGGTTTTTATCAGCAAACAGCAAAACCCATATGCAAGAAGTAGAATAAGGACAAATATAATTGAGAAGGTTCAGTGGCACGATAGAAACCTATTTACAACCTATTTACAATTATGGTTGTGTATCACTTATGGCTATTACACTGATCTTGGATTTTGCAATTATCAATTTGATAACCAGTGTGACACAGTGTAATAAATTTAATCTTTGTGCATGGATAATGAAATAAAATTCTAAACAACATTTAAAAAACACCCAAAAAGAATACAAAACATGATAGAAACTACACATAAACAAATTTAGGTACATGTAATCATTACATTATTAGCAGTGCAGCAAAGAAGCTGGTTATGGCCTATTTATAGCCTTTGCAATTTTTGGTTAAATTTCCACCTAAGAGATCTGCTTCTCAAGCATGATGGCTGAAGCAGCTGTTTTGGATCAGCTCCAGACTTGGCAATGGATCACAAAAGGGGTGAACATCTGCCCTGACTTTAGTCTAATGTGGGGGTTAAGACTGGAACAAATAAGGAAGACAGGGATAGAGGATGAGGGAGAAACTCTGCATGCCAAAAGAAATGTTGAATATAAATGGGAAAACGGACACATGTAATGGATTGAAATTCCTAGTGTTCTTCTACAAGGAATGTAAGCTTAAGGTGAGAGAATACTGTGAATCCTATTAGGAAATACAGAACACAGTAAATACATGTATCTGGTAAAGAACTGAATGAGTGAGACAGCAGCTGAGGTGTTGGTGAAGGCAGAAATCCTGCTGGGTTTATTGTGTGGGATATTCATGGCACTGTGCCACTGGTCTTTGTCAGAGCCCATGTGTGTCTGCTGATTTCTATAGAAAGCAGAGGCTAATTGAACAAGCAAGCTGCTTTGTTTTGAGAGACAGATGGCCATTAGCTGGAGTGTGGCAGAAAAGGACATTCCATCCCCCACCTACAACTGCAGCAGGTCTCAGAGGTCACAGGAAGCAGCTTCTCCAAACTTCAAATTGGTATATTCCAATAGATAGTATACATAATGATCGTCACTGTAAGTAAACTATTTAAAAAGTCTGAAGAGCAAAAATGTTTAGATGAAGTGCAATGTAATAAAATCTATAGATTAAGAGAACCTGTAAGTGATTTTGTGTAAAACATCCACAAAATCCATTGTGTTTTATGAACCAATTTGCACGGTGATTACTGAACAGCACAAATAAATACAACTTTCTGAGTACTTTTGCTCATATGTTTTCACTGCCATGCTGACATGGTACATCAAGGTACATCATTTGTATCTTTAGTATATATTTTCACCTGGAAAAATAAATATAGAATAAAAAGTAAATTAAGGTACACAATTGGACCACTGACTATTTTTTATTGTTAAAGCTAATTAAAAGGTACACCATGCACACGTTCCCAGGAACAAGATACATACTAAAGACACAAAAGATATACCCTTTATAGTACCACCCCTGCAACAAGAAAAGTATAGTTTGGTACTTTTATTTCTGAGGGTATATTAAGAACCTGTCCTACACAATATGAATAGGTCGAACAAAAAGAAGGCTGGACTTACATGTGAGGGCTGAGCTCATAGAAATTCCTGTTACGGTACTCTTCCACCTTGTCTGCTGTGTAGATTGGCAGGGACTTGTAGGGGTTCATAGAAATCACCACACTACCAATATATGTCTGCAAAAAAAGAAAGCAAAATGTTAGACAGAGGTAAGAATTAAAAAAAAAACACAGAAATTCTTATCAGGATGTTTTCCTTTTGTGTGCAGTCTGTAAAAAGTGTACACTATCAAACGTGCACAATAATATGGCTGGAAGCAATTCCAGTTGAAGCAGGAGACATATCAGATCCTGGCTAGATTATGTTAACTATAGAAGCTAAAGTACTTTATAACATCACATACAAGTTACAAGGCTATATAAACAAGCTATATACAAGCCACAGACACGTGGCCCCAAGACCCTACTAAAAACACTCAAACACTCGAGAGACTGTTGCACTAGGTTCAGAGGAACTCTGCGTCTGTTGGCTTTTTTCATCTGGGAATTCTTGGTGTATTGTCCAGGCATGCAGGGGCCCAAAAGCACAAACACATGAAAACACAATGAAAAATGTGTGGAATCCTAGGAAGCATCTGCTAAAACACTTTGAACTTTATGTTTTTTGTCTTTGCATGTACCTCCCAAATGCATTTTCTAATACTTCCTTTTATATCAAACCTGTGAGTTTAAAAGCAAAGAGGGTGGGCATGTTTATATGGTTAGAGACTTGAGATGGCAGTCTGATTCTAACAGGACTCACTTACCTTCTGTTATAATGGGTGTTGCGTAATCCACTCAGCGGGAGAGTCAGGCTTACACCATAGCAACACAAGCCACAACCTACTGTTCATTTGAAATGGGTGGCATAATGATATCTTTACACATAGCATACAAAACTAAATGGAAGGTGTTTTATCTACAAATATAAACAGCACCCAGTGTATAACTGACACAATTTATGTGCAAGATGCATCACATAACTACATGCCTATTCTTATATACACAAACGAAAGAAACACACCTAAATATGTCTCTTTCAACTTCCCAAAATGATTCGGTGTAACCTCTCACTTCTCTGAGAGTTTTAGATCATAGTTACAGTAGCATGAAATGAAGCACCATAAAACTCAAGGTTATCTGGACAAGAGATAGATAACAAGGAGCATGAACATTCAAATCAGCTCTAACCTGATAATAATGTGGCATTATCGGACTGGTTAATCATTAAAAATAGAAGAAGAGCAGAAATTCCAAGAAAGACTGAGCCAGTCAATGCTTCCAAGCACTGGTGAAATCTAACTTTTGAACATAATTCTTATTTCAACACTGTAACAGCCATCAGACATCCTTATCTTTAGCTACAATACTTGACTAAAGTGTGAAGTTCAAGATAATCTTCTGATAGACTTTGTACTTAGCGATTATTATAACCAACTAAAAGTGATACTATATCTATTGTAACAGTATATTGGATAGAATTATATCTCTTTGAAAAGTTAGACTCGTTAAGATAAACTTATATAAGGCGACCATCATATCATTTTGGGATCAAAGCTCTAGGGGATATAAAATAATGCATACTTTGAAAGACACAGGTCAGCTATCAAGTGCAAGGCTGTAGCCAGGCTGTGCTAAAAGTTGTATGTGGCTGGACATAATTGGTGGCGGTAATGAACCATGTCCTGCTTTCAAAATGACATATTAAAGTTTTTATTACCTGGGAACATGTTCATTTTGTGATTTCCAACACTGGCAAAATGCACTACTAAAATTTTATCGCTATAAAGTCTACTACACAAAATCTAAAACCAAGTATCCTCTGACCAAGACAGCAATTCTTAATGATCTCCTTCTATTTGAACAGACACCATCTTTAACTTCATTACCAAAAATCCATGTCAGTCTGTAAGGCTCAGTAAGTAGCCTAAACACCACGATGCTCTAGATCAGTGGTTGTCAACTAGTGGACTGATGCAGACTTTCAGTAAATCAAACCGAACATTCGAAAAATGTATTTTTGAATACATTTATATACATAATTTTAGCAGAACTGATCAATGTACTGAGGGGAAAAAAAAACTGGCCATAGCTCAGTGACTCCAGTTTTTTTAAAACATGGACCATCATGACTGATTCTCTGTTGCAGCCAATCATATGCATTTATGTATTTGAACTACCTGGCAGCTCATGGAGAATGGGAAGAGTTTTGACAGATTTGATTAAAAAAATTTTTAAATTCATTTACCTTCTATGGTCTGATTAACGAGATGACAAAAGTCAAGAATGAAAACAGAATGCTTAGAGATAACTGGACAGAGAAGGGTGAGTTTATTCTCCACTTTTAAGAATTTTACGTATCTGGACCTTCACAAATTTGAGTCAAATAGCTCTGATCTAGAGGATCTGTTTCATTGAAGGCACCATCTACATTTCAGGCCAATCTAATTCACTGACTAATCTAGTATGTGGTCTCTTCTGTGAGTCTCTGCTTCTAAGACATGGTCTAAATAGGTGGTTGTGGCTCAGTGGTTAAGGAATTGGGCTCAGACAATAAAAACATCATGAGTTAATATCCCAGCACCAAAAAGCTGCCACTTGGGCCCTTGAGCAAAGCCTCAACTGCTCAGTTGTATGTCTCAACTAAAGGTTACTTTAGATAAAAGTGTCAGGCAAATGAGGAAATCATAAAAGAATGGCACATATTGAGGGAAATGACAGACCAATGTGTAAATCTCAAATGCCAATTTATGTGCTCTTCCTTTTCACGTTCCTATTCCTTAAACCCATGGACACGTAGTGAATGGGATCTGAGCCAAACTTAGAGGAACTGATGTGATGTGGTATGAGAATGTGAGAAAAGCCTAGTGGACTATATGCCACTATATGCCCAATAGAAATCCTTATAAAAGCCAAATAAAAAGCCAGAGCTAAAAAGTAAAGGAAACGTGTGGTAGACTTGCATTAAGTGGCACAAGATAAAACACAAACATGAATAAACGAATGAAAATGTTTACCCTTGAATATGTAAATATAATGAAAATTTGAGTAGTATTTGAATCATGAAGTATGCTCCATAATAGATCTGTTTTACGTAAGGGTAATGTTCAGTCATGGTTCAAAACATATTCAAAGCAGGCAAAAGCAACAAAAAATTAAGAGGTTTCCATATGGTATATCGCTTTTGTTGACTTAGTTCTCCCTAGTGACTATATATACAGACGGGTCACAAATAAAAGGAAAAAACAACAAACATGCATGTCTTCTCTGCCTTCATGTTGGTTTTCATCCATGATGTTGTCGGTGCAAATTTCTGATGTCAAGAAGTGACACATATTGAAATACAGTGGAACCTGATTTTACTGTCAAACCAAGCTGCATGTCCAAAAATTTTGTTTTAATATGTCTTAAAATCACATTAAAAATGTGGCTTGAACTTGACTGAATAAAGACTAACTTTACTTTCTTTCACCCATCATTTTACCCAAATCAGATTTGAGTCTGAACACTGCCTTATACTGCAATACAACTTGAGGTGTAACTTACACATCAGCATTTAAATTTAAATATGCTGTTGTAAAATAATCAATTAATTTAATAAGAGCTTAAAACTTCACAAGCAAAGTGCATTCATAATACTGATGCTTACGGTTAAAGATAACCAATTCGTAGAACTTTCAGGACAACTTACATAGATCTCATTGTGCTCAAAGCGCTTCTGTAGGTTCCTGATGAAGGTTTCCTCTGACAGCGGCTCAAGCAGGACCATGTCGCCCACCCCTATCATGTTGTCAAGAAGTGACGTCTTTACCTCCATTTTGGACATTCTCCCCCCTGTGGAAATGCAAAGACAAACATACATACATCTGACATGAGTTACAGCACTCACACCATTTTCAGTGCATTTAAGTGTGTTCCACATACAGTTTTAATCCTAGAGAAATGAACCTAGATATGCATGATTTCTAAACATGGTCACTGGAAAAAAAAGAAAAAAGAAAGAAAAAAAAAAACCACACAACATATTTGCACAGCAGTAGTTTTGGGCCACAAAGGCCATTATACTCAAGAGGTCTGTTTAACCCAGAACACTACAGACTTCAGAAACTCCACTGGGAATTATGTAATAGAAAAACAACAGTCCCTTTTCTTGATCCCTACTCACTGGACATTTATGGTTTAAACTCGTAAAATGAATCCACATTCCTACTTAACAGAGGGGTCAACTTTAGTTTTACAGAAAATGTTAACCAAAGGCTGTGTCACACCTCCACCAGCATTCAGCAGTAATTATTTTACCATAAAACTCTTACTGTCACATTTGACATTACTGCGTATTGGACAGAGGACTGAATACAAAGACATGGTTGGGAAGGGAACATTTAACTTCTTTACCGGTCCATACATCCTCCTGTAGTTTAAAAATAAATAAATAAATAAATAAAAGATAACCGAGTCCATTCACAGTCTTATTTCTGGATTTATTCAAGATGCTAAATTGCTTGAAAAAGTCCAGATTTAAACTGCTCAGTCAGTGACAAGCTAATCTCTTGCTATACGACTCTGTTAGTCTACTCTTTAATCAGGAGATTTTAAATTCTACTTTTTTGCACCAGGGACCTCTTTATCTGCAGAAAAATCTATATGCCTTGGTACAGATCTCATTTCATGAACATAAGCCAACTATTTAAACATTAGTCTAATTATTTGTACAATGACTCATTAAATGTGTACTATACTATGTATGGACTATTTGTTGGCTTATTTGCTTTTGAGTTATTGGGGTTTGCATTTAATTTATTCAACCTACATGACCTGTCACATATATGAATAACTATAAGAACTCAATAATAAATATAATGACCTTATTAAGGGTGGGACATGATTTCTACCACTGTAACAAGTTTTTAAAGAAAAAAAAAAAAAGAGGATCCCCTGGATATGCCTCAAAGTCCATGCGAAAGTGGTGGCCTAGCATTAACAAACTTATCAGTATCCCAGACTGTGGTTGCACAACTTACTGTGCCTTTTCATAATCTGCTCTGCTCAATGACAACCGTCACGCACAGGGCCAAACATAGAGCCTCCAGTATCGCTTGACGTGAAAACGTGATGTGCACAGCACACTTACGGATGGAAAATTTTCAGCAAAAAAAAAACAAACAAAAAAAAAGGAAAATGAGGGGGGAAAAAAAAGGAAAAGGAAACACTACCTTGTATTCCCCAGTAAGGCTTTAAATATAGGTCCTTCACACAGTGTCTACTCATTTTAGAAATAAGCAACTACTCTGTCTACCCACTTTTCCACTAATTAAGATTTATATTTATCAGAATTTTCCCTGGAAGTCTGCTTCTGTTCTGGTACATTTTAAGTTAATCAGCTCTGCTCATTAAAGTGAAAGATTAGCTTTAAAGACTGTTTCTTCTTATATTAAATTATAAACTGCTTCACAAGTAAACTGGTATAATAACTGAATACATTTGCATATTGGAATACAATAGTGCTGAACATGTAACAGACAAGTGTTATTCAATCATTCATTCATCTTCAGTAACTTCTTTATTTTGCTCAGGGTTATGGTGAATCCAGAGCCATTCCTGGGAACACTGGGCATGAAGCAGGGACACAACTGAATGGGATGCCAATCCTTATCTAACGCCTTGCACACACATTCTCACTTAGGGGCACTTTAGCATAACCAATCCACCAACAGGGAGACTGGAGGAAACCCACACTGGCTTATGGAGAACATGAGAAACTTCACACAGACAGTAATCCAAATTCAGGATTGAACCAGGGACCCTGGAGCTGTGAGGCAGCAATGCTACATGCTGTGCCTGAAAGAGCTTAACTCTTTCAGTGAAATTAAATTTCTAATACAGAGATACAAAGCACAAGTCTAACAGCGTTTGGTGGAGGGTTGAAACCAATGTTGTCTAACTGGTTAAAGTATGTTTCAACTTAAAGCTCTGGATACTCCAACACAACAAATCAGAGAACAGTTTTTTTTTAAATGAAAAATAAAATTTCATTTCATTATTTCCTAACCAGCTCCTTCTCACATGGTAACTGAACGTGAAGCCTAATTTATATTTGACCCACTCTGGTGCTGGGCTGTGTGCACTGTTAAATTGGCATAATCTTCTTCAACTGTAGTGTTGCTCTGGCATCATGCGGCTGTTGGTCACCACATCATGCACCTGAATATTATTGTTACTAGTTTTTGATCGCAGGGAACGCACACCTCTTCTCTTATTTACACAATACTCAATACTGAAAGAAGAAACCAGCTTTTAAGCAGTGGAGTTCTGCAACCACACTGGCGTGTGTTCAACAGCTTTGTAACAAGTAGGCAAATACATTAGCTGCCTTCACTCAACCGTGATAGAAACAGTATTTTAAAAATCTACTAGCTGACAAATTTCTACCCAGGCATTGTGAAATGTTGATTGGAGCAGGATTACTAAGCCATAATAGAATAGAACAATAGATAACAAAACATAATAGAACCTGCACATCCTGCAACCTCCCGCTTCCCATAGTTACAAAAGTAGGAAGCTAATGTGGACTGCCTATGATGAATAATAACATTAGAAGATTTAGACACTGTTAGTCTCCGTTTTATTTGATTGCTAAAATGTCAGTGTATCCCTTGTCCTTCACCATTCATTCATTTCCATCACAAATAACCATTTGACTATTGGCACATTTTGCATAACCTGCTAGAAGTTTCTCGTCAGTATACAAATATTTTTTATTTAACAGACCTCTAATGAACTAGACAGAAGCAGTAGAAAGACTGATATTGCTCCAGTAGTCTGATTTCTGCTGAAAGACACCCATTGAAGTAATTACATTTGAGAAAGTGCCTGGACATGTGCACTGAATATGAAAATCCATTAATGAAGAGTATGAGAAAAGGTTTTGCCCGAATATTTGCAATACTTGGATATCTGGAGGTCCACAACCCTTATAAGATTCAGTGACACAGGAGAAACCAGGGAAACATGTAAATTCTTCTCATTTTCCATACCAAACCATTCAAGTATCACAGATTTGCCTCATCATTTCTACTGTGTAATCTGTTAATCCTGCACAATACATTATGCTTTTTGGCCCATGACACTAACACAGTACAGTTTGTAGATTACTGTACTATGATGGCGTCAAACAGTACATTCAATAACACCATCCCTGATTGCACCAGTCTTCATCTTTGTGTTTGACTGTTGCTGAAATGCATCCACTAAGCTGGATTAGGCTGGATATTTTTAGATTTGCATTTGCCCTAAAAATTAAGCCAGAGTGAACATTTGATCAGAAGCTACATGTGGATGGCACATCACACTACTTTTTGTGTCGTGTTTGGGCCACTTCCAAACCGTCACAGCTGCTCTTAATTTTCTTAAAGCAACAACAATAATATATAATTTGGAATTCCTGGAGCTGAGCCATGTGTGATTTTCCACTTACGGGCTAGGTAAAGGAAAATGTTCCCCTTTCTCACCCTAGAGCAGAATTTCCCTTCTCACTCCTCCTACATTCTCTCTCTCTCTCTCTCTCTCTCTCTCTCTCTCTCACTCACACACACACACAAAGAGTATATAAAATAAACTGTGGTTTCACCAATTTGAATTAGGACAGATCTGAATATGCACCAATTCAAGCCAGTATGTACACAGAAAAAAATGGGAGGCAATCGTGAATTTATGACTTTAGTAATTTCTGTCCAATTGTCAAATTATTTCCTTTCACCTTGTTTCTCTCTTGCTCCCTCCCTCTGACTGAGTCTTTGTGCCTGTCAGTCCAGATGAAGTAGGTGTGGCCTCTGTGTCTGTCTGTCCTAGCCCAGGAGGCGTGTCCTCCTACTTTTCACTCATGATGCATTAGTTCATCTTGGAAAAACAAACATGCACCTTTAATATTTACCTATTTGGAACAAAAACTAAAAAGAAAGGACAAGTAAACAAAATAATTTCCACTTATTTCTTTTAAAACCATGTTATATCATATTATTTATATTCAATTATATTAAAATCACAATCTAGAAATCTGTTGTTTTGGCAATCTCATGGCCTCAACAGACACATGAGCAAAAATAAATGATACTGGTGGCTCTAATGGAGTGCAAAGTCCAAAATGATGTGGCAGCCAGACTGCATCCCAGCTGGCAATGTGAGAATTACGAGTGCCTCCAAAGGCAACAGCTTTAGAAAGACACAGACACTGTGACTATTTGTGTGGACTGGCAAGCTTGCTCAATGACCTGAAACGCTGCTTCATGAGCATCTTCCAGTGCCAGGGTAAACTCCGAGACAGACTTTTCCACTGTACTGACTCAGCACTAAAATGCATCAACTCTTCTCTCTTTTTTAACCGCTTACCACTGATCAGTGATCTAAATACCATCTCGCATAACCATAACACAATTTCCCTACAGTCAGACTTTATAATGAAGTTAACCTACATCCTGAATTACCATTACACATGATCATCCCTATGCACGGAAAACTGATTTTTGGAGACAAATACTATGGGAAAATCTGAAAGTCAGCAACCATATGCTAAAAAAATATTGGTACATCTTTTAAGATGTACTTGGCTTGTTCTGTCTTGTATGTTTAAGGATAGGATGAAGATAAAAAATAGACTTGATCTTCATTAGGCTTGAACAGATCACATGTTCTGAACACAATAGGACATATGTTCTGATATTTTTGATTATGTGCATCACTATAACCTGTAGTCTTCCTTTTAATGCTAGTTAGAAGTGAAAGACTTAAAGCAGGTACAAAAGACTCATCTCTGCACTGATATAATAATATTTTTGCTATATCTTGGACCGACTCGGGTAAACCATGCTTTTAAAAGGGCCATGATTTACTGCATGTCATATCAGGAAAAACATTAGTCAAATGAATACATGTAATTTGCAAATGTAAGGATGTTGATTTATATAGTGGCTACAGGTTTTCCTGAACTGAAATATGTTTCTCTTTTGCATGCATATCAGCCACAACTAGAAATATAGCATTTTAAAATCGGATAACCCCGAAAAGTGGAAAAAAAATTTGAATTTAAACATTCCACTTCAAACGCAGCACAGTGCTTCATGGATATTTTGATAGCTGGTACCTGATTAGACTTTTTAGACCATTAGACCATTTTACTATCACACACAGATATCCAA
>CM074949.1:13453677-13467091 GCA_037577455.1 Pangasius macronema
ATCCACCAGTGCGAAGTGTGAATACTTGTAATATTTTCCCTGGTCTTTTTTTCTTTATTATAGCAGATTTTGTTCAGGAGTGTATATCAGCATCCTCAAATATGCTGTTCTGTACCACATAGTTAAAAAAATAGAGATTTTGTCAGCAATGGCCAAGGACTTTCACACTGAGGCATCTATAATAAATACAGATGTAGGAAAAAATACAAAAACTAGCAGCAGGTGCACTCGTATAGTGCTCATTAGCTGGGAATAAAGTATACTGCTGACTTTTTAAAGTGCCTACATAGAGTTTTACTTACTTTAAGACATATTTAGACATACAATCATTCAAAACAATAATCTTTTTGGACTCCTATTTATTCTTTTAATGATATAAGATGAATATAATATTACTTGATTTATTGCCAATTATTTGAGCCACAGATGAAAATTGTGACATGTTACTTTGTGGGCCAAATTTTAACAACTGTTTTATGCAATAACTTTATTTCTGGAACAATTTGCTCACCTTGTAATATAAGGAACAAAACTTGTTTATTGTTTTTAACTGGGTTTTTAACTGGGTTTTTGGAGACTAGAAACTTCTTAGACTCACTGACCTCTTAAGTAATAGATAAAGTAGCTCTCCCCCACCGTGCTGAAATGTGTGTGCTTGTGCTGATGAGAGGGAGTGTCGGGAACTTCACTGCTGAGTGGTTTTGTTGGGAAATGTGACATTTGGGAAATTATTCTTGGCACTGGCTTCAAAGGCAACGAGTTCTGCAAGTTCTTCTCTTGAGCAGTCTTTAATGCCTGCAAGTGCCATAGTTGTGGCATAAGAGTCCACCACAGCCATTGATCTTTTCCTGTTCACCTCACAGAAAGAAAAATAACAAGCTGCCTGCCTTTAGTCTTTATGGCACTTGGCCTACCCTATTTTAATAAGTGGTTTGGCCAGTTATGACGTACACTTTCAAAAATACAGTTCACTGGCGTCTGCGGATCACTGTGACTTTGGGGTTTCTTTAATGGTGATGCGAGTTTCTCATAAAGATTATGTTAGCCCCCTGACAGCAGAAGCTTTGAAATATGTTTCATGGTGCTGACCTGATTTGAAAGTTGTAATTGGCTTTCAATTTTTTATTTTTTGTGGTCAAAAAACTTTACACCACCAACTAAAGGATGAATACCAAATACAAAATAATTAAACGTTATTGTGAAAGGATTGTAAAGATGATTAGAATCTAGTGTAGTTCTAAAGATTTTTCTTAAGCTTTCTAAATGAATAGTACAGCTTGTCCCATAAATAACACTGGCAGTGCCAGTATAGAGGATTTGTGTTTGACAGAGCAATGGCAAATGCTTTCCATCATTTTTTTTTATGATCAAGATACACAGATCAGCCATAACTTTAAAACCATCTGCCTAATACTGTGTAGTTCCCCCTTGTGCCGCCAAAACCGCTCTGACCCATAGAGGCATGGACTCCTCAAGACCTCTGAAGGTGTGCTGTGGTATCTGGCACCAAGACGTTAGCAGCAGATCCTTTAAGTCCTGTAAGTTGCGAGGAGGGCCCTCTATGGATCAGACTTATTTGTCCAGCACATCCCACAGATGCTCAGTTGGATAGGTGGTATGTGTCAAAGTAAAATCCACATTAATTCACCAGGACCCGAGGTTTCCCAGAGCATCACACTGCCTCCTCCGGCTTGCCTTCTTCCCATAGTGCATCCTGGTGCCATCTCTTCCCCAGGTAGGCTACGCACACGCACCTGGCTGTCCTGATGATGTAAAAGAAAACATGATTCATCAGACCAGGCCACATTCTTCCATTACTCCATGGTCCAGTTCTGATGCTCATGTTTCCATTGTAGGTGTTTTCAGCAGTGGACAGGGGTCAGCATGGGCACTCTGACCGGTCTGCAGCTACGAGCCCCATACACAGCAAGCTGTGATGCACTGTGTGTTCTGACACCTTTCTATCATAGCCAGCATTAACTTTATCAGCATTTTGTCCTACAGTAGCTCTTCTGTGGGATCGGACCAGACAGGCTAGCCTTTGCTGCCTATGTGCATTAATGAGCCTGGGCGCCCGTGATCCTCTTCATTGGACCGTTTTCGGTAGGTACTAACCACTGCATACTGGGAACACCCCACAAGACCTGCCATTTTGGAGATGCTCTGACCTAGTCATCTGACCAAAGTCAAAGTCGCTCAGATCCTTACGTTTGCCCATTTATCCTGCTTCCAACACATCAACTTCGAGAACTGAATGTTCACTCACTGCCTAGTATATCCCACCCCTTGACAGGTGCTACTGTTATTCACTTCACCTGTCAGTGATTTTACTGTTATGGCTGATCGGTGTATATTCACAGTGGTTATAGAAGAGGCCACGTTAACATCTCCATTGTCTACATGTCTTAATCTGCATCAATGTGCAATTCAAATAATCGCCACAAGGTGGTGCAGCAGCTTTATTAATAGCAGGAATTTACACATTAATCACAGTCCAAGGCAAAAGCTTTTAAAGCAATTGTTTGGAAGTCATCAGACTCTGTGCACTCAAGCAACTGACTATTAAATTATTTCTTAGTGAATTTATGATGACAAGAAAAATTTAAAGCGTCAGATATTTTTGCTTTGACCATGTCTTGAGCAAAGCACAAGCACAGATTTAAGATCTGCAAGTCATTGAACCTGTCAGCCTTAGCTATTTCGTCAGCTAAACTTAGATTTTTTAATAGAATTAAATGTAGTTTATTAGCATGAAAAGAGTTGTGCTGCTGAAAGGAAATTTTTATTATAGCAGACTCTGTAACTTTGTGTGTGAAAGGACCTGAAAAATGGCAACATTTATCATCTGTCTTGTAATAAAATGTGTAATGTTCATTGGGACACTGTTGTAGGTTTGAATTAAGATATTGTTTGCGTCTCTGTGTGCAGAAGTCATGCATACAAACTAGGAATTCATTACCAAATATTGAACTGCCTGGTATGGGAAGACATGAAATCTGAATTAGTTAAAGTCCATTTAAAGGTTTCTGATTGAAAGTCTTGACTTGTAAGTCAAATGTTATTCTTACCTGTCTACCAAGACTCTTAAACAATAAGTAATAAATGATATCTAATTGTTAATATCAGCTCGCTGTTTGTACTTTAGCTCATTTAATAAAAAACGAACAGGTGTGATCCCTCTTAGGTTTGTTAGTGTGCGGACAGGAAGCAAGCAGAGGATGCTAATGAGGCTTTAACGTGGCTGCTGATAGGAAAATGATCATTTTATCCGAGTGTGCCAGCAGACTGTCAGGTTGCTTTTGGTCTCGGCTGGCGTCCACTCTCCTGCAGGACATCTGCTGCGCTGTGTGGTCACTTTGGATCTTAATACTCATCTGCAGCTCACTGGTAGCCTGTTTATATTAATTGCCCTTGCCTCTTTTGCTGTTTGCCACTGATTACACTCATTAATTTCAATTTCCCTCGAGCCTCCCATGACATAAGTGCTCAGACATTTGGAGGCCATTAGTGGCTAAAAGCAGCAGCGACCATAGAATTGTTTGTGCTCTGTGACTACCCAAGACTGCTATTCTCACTCAGCCAGAATCTGCTATGATGCCTCTAATTTGTATTGGCATCCCAACAAACAGGACCTTATAATACATCTAACAAGTGTATGATCAGTCACACTACCAAGTGGTTATATGTGCTGTCCGTAAGTGCTTTATAGTTGCCATATGTCATGGTTAATGTTTCAAGTTTTCAAGTTTCAAGTGGAGTTTATTGTCATTTCAACCATATACAAGTACACAGTGAAACGAAACAACGTTTCTCCAGGACCAAGGTGCTACATAAGACAAACACAGAACAACACAGAACTACAGGGACTACATAATTTATACATAAAGTGCACAAGTGCAAACATGTACAGACAGCACAAGACAGTACAATGACTACTGGGACAGACAATGGGCACAGAAAGTCCCAGTGCATGGTGTAATACTTTTGTAGTCAGTGAACTACAATATACAGATTTTTACATGTTTTAATACATAACATGCCTGGTGAGTAAAAGATTTTTATTCTGATTTTGGAACGGCTGCCTTTAAGTAAACACTATAGACTTTAATGCAAATAAATACTAATAACAAGTAGTTTTAACAACCAGAAAAAGAAAAGAGCTACACCTTACTGACTATAAAAAAAATATTTCTTATGTTTATTTCTATACACACACACACACACATATATATATATATATATATATATATATATATATATATATATATATGAAATTTGTTTTTCCCCTATTTAATATTTTACATATGATGAATTTGAATTGCACAAAAGATGATATTATGTTAAGTTTTTAGTGTAGTTAATTCAGTTTCCGGGCAATCAAACTATGAGATTGGGCAGTACATTGCAGCTTGCTAAAAAAATGGACTAGCTAATAAATTTATGATTTGTTCACCCATGCTATATATCATGAAGTCTGCAAGTTTTTATTCATTTTTATATTTCTCCCCTCTCGAGCCTTTAAGAGCATACTGTGCCACTTGCTCAGACTCTATACCGTCTTAAATATGGAGCCATGCTGGCAATATGAGTATGAAGGAATGATTCTTAACGCTACTGGCCTCATGAGGGTGACACTTCAGGGGTCAGTGCCTTTTTCGGTTTCCGCTGAAGGAAACACTCCCAGCCCCTGAAGCTTGACTTTCTATCAAAGGCCTAATCCAATTACTGCTTCTTTTACAGAGGAATGGAATTCATATCAGACTTTTCCTGCTGATATGTGCATTGCCTAACTGTCTGAAGTACTTCCTCCTTTGGAGACAATTTGGAGAAGATTTTCATTAGCCCCTGACTTAGCCAATGGCTCTTGAAACAGATACGCCATGTCTCTTTCACAAAGTCACCCCAGCAGTAAGCTCAAATTGTTTCAGTGCAGTGTTCCCTCAGGTGGAGAGTGGCCTCTCATCCTGCCTGGGGATGAAGGCTTCGTTCTGAATAGGATCCAGGAACTGGGTGAAGGTCATATTAATTGATCAAATATCTCATGCTGAAGTGTGAGTTGTCTCCCTGAGGACTCCTGCTGGTTGTTTGTGTGTTGGTAAAGAGCAGTCTGCTGCCGGCAGCCTTTAATAATTTGAAAGAGCAGAGAGGAAATCAATGGGTACTGGGCTCAGCTTGTGTAGCTCCAGCTGCTCGCTGCAGGTCTCCACAGGGCCAGATACAGACTGCTGCTGACATCCAGGAATATATTTATCCTAATCTATCCCAGGAATTGCCTTTTTTTTAACTACTTTTAGTGCTTCTGCAAATTGAATTTTCAGTCTCAGAAAAGAAATGGAAAGAAATTCTGTCAACTACTATATCTGTCAATATGTTGTCATGTGGGCTGTTTGGCAGCACACACAACAGACACAAATGAGAGATGTGTCAGCATATTGTTTTAAGAAGACACTCAACAGACACAGACATAACAGGACATTTTCTCTACTTTCTCATGTGCACATCTCCTCTTTTCCTCACATGCACACAATGGTTCATGACTTCTGGTTAAAAAAATGAAAAGGTGAATAGTTCTGTATCTAGTTTATTTCAAGTAGCCCACATAGTAAGCAGTTTTGTTCATGGCTTGATTTCGTGGACACAGCAGTTTTGTTCAAACAGTGGAATGCAAAGTCATTCCTGAGATGACACCATAAGTGTAAATAATTAAGCAGTGCCTTTGTTCAGAAGCATGTGGAAGGAAACAAGATGAACATTTTATTCTTGAATCTTTGAGAATCTTTGCTGCTTTCAAAGACGTCAAACAATGAAAGGTTTAAACAAACATGTTATTGTCACTACACCTCTACCAAACCTGCTTTTTAAACGTAAATACATTTCATAAAACTATTTAAGCTGAAGTTCTGCACTGTTAAAAGGGGTATTTCTTAGTGCTAGGTTCTACATTGAATATTAAAGGTTCCCCTTGAGGAATGAACCAGAGAAGTACTAGCTTTACCCTTTTATTGCTAACAGTGTACCTTTTACTGCATAGAACCTTTCTTATGTGATTGTATTTTAAAGTCAATTTTACAAGATCATGTAAACTTCATAAGTCCAAGGGTTCTTTGGTTGTCCTTCTGGGGGAAGCTTTTAAAGGTTCCAATCTTTTTACGAAAGTTAGAAACTCTTTGCTATACTAAGGACCCACTGAAGAACCCTATTGCGTGTATGCGTAGCTTCTTTAAAGTTAAACTTGAGTAGTAATGCTTTTTTCCCCTCCTGCATTACATAACAGTGCAATTCTGCAGTTTTTGGACACGTACAAATCTCACATAGTTCTTTAAGAACATAAACTCTCTGGCTTTTAGGCTCATTTCAGGTTGTCTTGCTGGGAAGATGGGTCTTTGCTTCCCAGACTGCACCATCAGCAGATAAGCTGCGTTGTTGTAACTATGGCACCTACAGGTCAGAACAAACTGGAGGGAAGTCTAAAGAGATTTTCTTCTTATACTCAGCAGCAAAAACACTTTAGGGAAACTTTTCTCATATTCTGCTGACTAGACACAAAAGAAGGAAACCAGATGAAGGGTTATTATCCTAGGCTTAAACTAAGATGATGTTGAATTAATTTGATGTATTTAGGAACAAAGTGCAACACAAATTGAATGATTTTTTTTAAATAATAAATGTTCTGTGTTTGGAAGACTAGCAGTTTTGTATTTATGATGTGTGTTGCAATATTCAGACAGCTATATTCTACATTAACCCATTCACGCCCAAAGTAGAAGTTTTGAATTTTCCTTTACTACAGCTGTTCTTGGGGCCAAACTGAGTCCAAAGCTTTAAACACAGAAATCAGTCAAATTGCTTCAGTTTTCATATTTATAGCTTTTATTAAAAGGGGCCAATTTTCAGTGAATTTCACACTTGTTTCATTAAAAAAGTAGACCTTTGGGACCAAAAAAAAGGACAACAAAAAAATTTTTGGCACGAAAACTACAAGGGGTTAAAATGAAAATTGGTACCACCTGATTCAGGACAAGTCAGACTACTATAATATGAAAAATGTGTAGGTAATTTATTATACATTTGGATGTGTGTGATCTTTTGGGAAGAAATTATTCACTTCAGTCATTTTTGTCAAAATTCCACCTGTGATCGATGTTTGAAGGTATGCAGCATGAGTGCAGAAAAACTTTAAACAAAGCAAAACTCCATGTTGTACTTTTGTAAGTGCTTAAACAAAAATGTCTTAATGCCCTTACATAAAAATTAGGATGGAATGGGTGTTTTGATGGGTGTTTTGTAGGAAAAATAAAAGCAGGGACTCCTTGTCTTTAGTTATTTAATCACATTGTGAAATCTGTACATATACAATAATTTCACTAGTGTTTAAAACTACATAATATTATATAGTACAAATATTATTGATTTCATAGTAAGCCGCAAGCAACTGTATGGCACAGATTAGAGTCCATCAGAATTTGTAAAAACAAACAATCCACCCATGTGGGTTATGTATTAATGTGAATTACACTGTGACCTTCACTATTACTTTAATTGGCCACCTCCTCACATGACATTTTACTTCAGATGGAGGTCATTTATCTTCATTTTTCTCCTTCTCCCCAGTTTGAGCAGTTCGGGGTGTTTAAGTAACTTTGTGAACTTGCGTAATTACAGCAAACTGTCTAAAATGATGTCTATCAATCATACAGTTTCACATGGGTGTTGGGTTTCTTTGGATGCTGCTGTAATATTACTGCATCTTCTAACAATTAATGAGCTACTGACAGAACAAGAGAAATTCTAGGAACAGCATGTATCTTGCTGTTATTTTATTATACATCGCAGATAAGTCAAAACTAAAACGGTCAAAAGGAGTATAAATCCTCCACAAGCATGATGTAGTGGAGTAGATCTTGTATAACGTTTGTGATCCTGGCTCACTAGACACATTATTTATAGTTGCTTTAAATCTCTCCGTGAAATAAAGTCATCTGCTCTCAGAAGGCCCATAAATCTAAAGACATTAATGGTGCGAGTATAATCAAAATATCAGCTTTATGCTTGATGCTGAATCAAGACTCCAAAGGCACTGATTGGCATTTTATAAAGTCACTGCATTTTAGAACTATTGATGGCATTTAAGTTAGCAACAGGTTCATTAAATGAAAGTGCTGTCGAGCTTGATGATTTCCAAGTGCTGTTAAGGAAAGTAAAGTGTGTTCGAGAATGTGAGGTCAGGATTTGCTGCAGACTTTTGTCAGAGACACTCAGTAGAAGCTGTCTCACTGGGGTGCTTTTAGTTTGAATAGGAATAAGGAGGACATGGTACACAGGCTTCACATAAAGATAAATTATGTCCCAACAGATTTCATTCAAGGTCCCAAAAAAACCTTTTTTTTTTTTGCAAGGTAAGTCCACTTAATAGTCCAATGATATCGCTTTAAGTACACTTCAAGAACCCTTTTTCTAAGAGTGTAGAAACATCATTAGGTGCATTAGTGGACATTTTCCTTTATTTTCTCTCTGTCTGTCTCCAACATGTAGATCTTTGCTGCATGAGAGAGACAGTTTGTGTCAGAATTATTTAAGGACTCATTGTAAATCAAACTCACCTGCAGATCAATACTATGGACCACTTCTCTGATACAAGAAGCATTGTAACAAGAATCATCCCACCAAAAAATTTACTGTAAAGCATAATTTCTCTTTTTTTTTATCCTCCAATTCAGTAAACTCTCACGTTCCCTTTTTCAGTTTTTATTTGGACACATAACAAATGAACACACTATGTTTTAAAAGATTTCTGCATGAAAGAGAGATTTATCCCTTCTCTATTTACCCATGACGGTAGTAGTTCTAGGCAGTAGATCTTGTGCTTTTCAAACAGAACCTTGAACTGCTTTTGATTTTGCTGTGTTTTTCTGGAATTTGACAGATCTATGATGGTGTCCAGAAGCACTACATCTTCTAATAATGTACAATTTGAAGCACAGCACAGATTTTTTTTAGGGGAGGAGGGCCATTAAAGGCTGTAATATTTCACAACCAAGAGCCTAAAGTTAAACATGTCTAATGTTACAAATGATAGTGATTTGAAATGTAAATATTTTGCATATTGATCTACTGGCATACACTTGGTATAATACAGTACTGTGCAAAAAAAAAGTGAATTTCTAAAGCAAATAAGCCTCCAGAAATAATTAAACGAAAAGTCTTTAAGTATCATACAACCAATAAACATTACACCAAATCATTATTTGCCTTTACATTTAAAACTGCATACTCTCATGCAGTTTGCTAAGGACACTGGCTGGTCGGTTGTTTCAGACAAAAATTTCTCATAACATCACATTTTTTTAATGTAATGTTTTGAAATCTTTTTTTTTCTACTGACACACTAATTCAGTAGGCATGAAATAGATAAATTTAGTAACACTAAATCTATATAAAAAATATATATATATATAAAAAAAAATTTGAACAGTATCCTGAGCCAAAATTAATTTAATAATGAAAATTGAGTGTATAGTATTATTGATGAGTTGAGTGCCATGAGTTAATATTACTGAATTACTACGAATGAACGTAGATGTCTCTTGCTCTTAGGCTGAAGGTGTAAGTGGCACACAGCTTAGTCTAGACAGACGACCACACATGGTGACATTGGTTCCAATCATGGCCACTTACCGTCATATGTGTTTACTTAAATGAAGGGAAAAGGCGTGTATGTGGTACACATGTTCACCACACCACTCGAGAAATCTCTTGTGGGTAAATGGAGACTTTAACAAACTCACTAAAATAATATGCCTGACATTTAAACCATTTCATTAGAAAGGGGGCTTTAAAATGAGCTACTGTAGATTTAATAGTCAGTCACAGAAAAGTAGTGATGATTATCTGTTCTAACCTCTTAAGTGTTACACATTTATTTTTGTACATTGAAATATACCCCCACTCGCGGATTTTAGTAGACCTAAAGGCAAAGGTAATTCGCTGTAATCTGACTCAATAAGCTTTACTCTTTGTGCCTGCATGGCTGTAACACAGTACCAAGCAAAAGTCTGAGGCACGCTGCTTTTTTTAGTACAAACTTGGTTATAGATTGTAATTTTAAACATTAGTTATCCAGCACAAAATTAAATGTTACAGAAAAGAAAGAAAGCACCAGAAGAACAGTGGTTCTGCGAGATATTCAGTAAAATTACCAGTTAATTTCCTTATAAAACTGCACAAAATGACCTGAGTCTACTCATTTTTTTTTTAAAGCAAAGGGTCGTCACAACAAATATTGACTTTGTTTCATTTATTACTGTTCCCTGCTCTTTATAGGATTTTTTAAAAAAATATATAAACATTTAATTTCATTATTTTTGAAGGCATCTTTGCTCTACAGCATTTCCTTGCATGTGCCTTTTGCACATTACTGTATATTACATACAGGAAGTGATTTTCTGATTGATGAATATTCTGGATTCAGTCTAAGAGCATATGAAATGTTCCAGGACTCTGGCCTGTTGGTACACAATGTGTGTTGTATTGTACTGTGCTTTCTAGAGTGTTAATTTCTGACATACATATTTACAGAGAGAGAGAGAGAGAGAGAGAGAGAGAGAGAGAGAGAGAGAGAGCTGTCATAGCTGTGCTTTATTATTAAATAGGCTACTTTGTAATAACGAGGTGTGAAGAGTATTCTTGAGAGCACTGCATTAGCCGTATTGCCTTCCACAATGTTGTTTTGAAACAGAGAAAGAGAAAGAGGTGGGAAGCTCTTGGTGCCAGGCTCTTATCACGAGAAGAATTAGACGCTGACAGTGTTCTCTTTGTGGTTAATTGAGGTGATAGATATCCTTGACATTTATCTGGAGAGATTAAGACCATTTTTTTTCTCTGGCCTTATCCAAAGAAAGGTCACATTCTGGGATCCTTCTAATTTGCCTATGCAATTAATAATCCCTTAATTCTGAGCCATATCATTGCTGCTAAAAAATCTTTTTTCATGTAGGAGATAAAAACATTAGCAAACCCTCACTATGAAAATAAAATTGGACTAATCCTTTTCACATTCCTCTGGATGTACACATTCTTCTCTCCCTCTCTCCTACCTTCCACCTTCCAGGCATCAAGGTGTTTATTTATTTTGTTATTCGTATCACATCTACCTTGTGTCTTTCTGATTATTCAAGAGCATGAGAGTAATCAGATAAGGCGCAGCTTGTCACCAGTTTAAGTGGAGTTAAGTTAAATTAAATGAGACCTCAGTGGCAACCATGTTGTTTAGGCAAGGTAAAGCTGAATCATGTGCTTCCCTGTGGTCCGAGATTAATCTGTTTAGGGAAGTGAAACTACTTTTAAGTGCTCTTTTGGAAATGCCATGCGTCACCACAGAAATGCGTTTTTTTCCTGTGTGACCTTCTCAGTGTACAGGACTTAGCTCTGGCTCACAATCCACATAATGCCTTGATTTACCCTCAATTAATTCCTTTAAACCACTTATCAGCAATTTTATTGCATGTTGGAATTTCCTACATGCTGCATCAATGCTGATATTAGAGCTTAACAAAAGATATAGTAGAATCAGATAGTTAATGTGACTTGCATGTGGTTGAGCTCTGTTAATATCTGTTAAACGACATCCCGGAGTGCAGGACCTGTAAGTTATCAAGGTCTGAATCTGCAGTTGGATAATTCACTTCTCAGACTGCTTGTAATTGGGGACTGTAAACAGCTCATGACACATTAAAGCAATGCTGTGATCTTGAAGCCGGGACATATATTGGAGGAAACAGGGTGATTTTAAGGATCTTGGGCCCCTGTTCAGCTTTCAGCTTTTTGCAGGCGATACGCTCACATCAATGTGTTGATTCATTCGTCATTTTTAATTCATTACAAGATCCCGAACATGCAGCCCTGATCATTTTCTTTCTTTATCCAAATATTAAAGGGATTTCATATCTGAAAATGACTATATACAAAATTCCTATATGGACAAATCTAAATGGTAAAAAAGTAGGAAATAGGTATACAGTACTTACTTTATGATTTATGACTAAATTAGTCTTGTCTTCTCTGAGCTGAAAATTATGTTGACTGACAGTACTATGGGTGGCATGCATTCACATTCTTCATAGGTGTATTTTTATCTTTGATGTGCAATTATCTAGCAGTTGGCCATTTTGTGTAATGAGGCATGTGTCTTTTTTCTTCATCTGCCATCATTTAATCATTACAGCCTGTAGCTGCATCATCTGCTATTGTCTCCCTCACATGTGGTATGATTTATTGAATATGCCAAAATGTCATAGTGTTATAATTAACCAGTACCTTTCTCCTTTCTCCATCTCATGCAGCTCAGGCACTCAAAAGCTGAGCTCCTCTGCCACATGAATATGTCAATTACACTGTCATGCAATGTGGAGGGGTCTCTTCCTCTTCCTTCTAAATGGAAGTATGTTAGCTTTGGATGGGTAGAGGCAAGGACACACATTAAGGTTCACATCTCAAAGGGCAGTCAAACTTGGCGACAACACTCATTATCGCTGTCAGAGAGTGTGAGAGTATGCAGTATACACCCTGCAGTGAGATACTGTCTGCCGCATCTAAACTTATTCATGTTCCTCTTAGTGAGAAATATCTGTCCTGTGCACCTCAAAAGGCTAGTGATGGGAAAACTTTCAATTCTCACTTATTTATGGTGGAACACACACATAAACATAACTCTCCAAAACTTTTGTTCTCATCTCAAATAAAATCAGGCAAGTACCTTACCTTGTCCCTGATGTTTGGAAATGCAATATCATTCAACATTATAACCATATTGTTGCATACTTTTAGAAGCCAAAGGTATTGGCATGGCTTGGACAGTAGTTCCAGCTGCAAGGTTTATATTCATGCACTTGTTCTAATATGTTACAACTTATATGTGTAATACTAAACGACTTATACATGGACTTATTATGGTGAATACTTCACATAAATCAATTAAAAACACGTGTAATATTTGATATGGTGAAGCTTTCTGTAAAGAGGCATTTATTTAGCATTTTTGGAATAAGTCTCCATTAGCAGCACTTTGTAACAGATAGAGGTAAAATTGTAACTTTAAGTTTTCCCACACAGGAATGTCTTCAGGATGGAGGATGCACTTTCCTGTTTTGTGGATGTTCAATAACATTAAAATATTATATAAACAGATGAAATTTACAACATGTTATTCTTGAATAAATTCAAAATGTAATTGTTGGCAATTGGAAAATTGGTACTACATCACACCTCCCCATTGTTTTTCCTATAACAGCATGCCCCCAATATGTTTTATTCCTTACTCGTCATGTTCTGTTAAACTGTAGGGCTGCGTGGGGGGCAGGAGGTAGTGCTGGTGCTTTTTACAGCTCCATGGTTTGGGAAGGCAGAAGAAGCTGTAGTC
>CM074949.1:13478466-13507706 GCA_037577455.1 Pangasius macronema
CATTTCTCTCTTCATTTTTATTATTCCTTAGAAGCCTAATTATGTTTTTAATGTTTTTAAGGGGCTTGGGTATTTTCTCGATAGTTTCCAGTTGTTATGCCCAAACTGTGGTTTCTTCAATGGCCTGTTAATAATTTGCCCTTTTTACGTAATTTATTTATTTATTTTAATTAAAAAAAAAATAGGCATGACAACATCAACATCATCAACAACAACAACAACAACAACAACAACAACAAAATAGGATGATAGGGTGTCCATAGGAAATATAAATAAATAAATAAATCAATAAATCAATAAATCAATAAATCAATAAATAAATAAATAATAAATTTCCTCATATTTTTCACTTTTTCAGTATACTTTTTTCTGTTTAGTTATATGTTTATATGTGTTTATTCTAATTTTTTACTTTCTTCTTTTTTGGAGAGAATGATAAAATGGAAACTATATTTCATAGATTCTGATTATATCACATTATTTTCTCTTTTCTTGCATGTGACTTTACTCACTCTTCATTATATAAATATACTATTTGCATACTTTTGCATGCTGTCTATCCACAAACCTGTGATGTGAAAACCAAATTAGCGTTTTAATTTGGCATGTTATCTCAGGCAGGTGCACATATTGTACTAGAAGGACTTTTTAAGAGGTTACACTCACTGGCCACTTTAATAGGAACACCTGTACCCCTGCTCATTAATGCAACAATCCAATCAGCAGAAGATAAAATATTATCTGGTCTTTTTCCAATCTTCCACTGCCCAGTTTCATTGTGCCTGTGCCCACTGCAGCCTCAGATTTCTGTTATTGTCTGACAGATGCTTTTCTGCTCACCACAGCTGTAAAGAGTGTATATTTGAGTTACTGTAGCCTTGCTGTTAGCTTGAACCAGTCTGGCCGTTCTCGTCTGTTCTCTCTCTTCAACAACATATTTCAGCTCACAGAACCACCACTCGGACTTACAAAAAACAAAAGACGTGAAGACACATTTGAGATCTCTGACAACGCACACTTTTAAGGTCCTCGAGTCGTCTTTATGAAAAACTCAAACCAGCCATTTTGGCGTCAACACCCATGCCATGGTCAAGTTACTGAAATCATCTTTTACCCCATTCTGATGTTTGATGTGAACAGTAACTGAAGCTCTTGACCTGTATCTGCATGACTTTATGCATTGATGCTACACGATTGGCTGATTGGATAATTCCATGAATGAGCAGGTGTACAAGTGTTCCTATTAAAGTGGCTGGTGAGTGTATCTGTAAACTGAAGACCATAAAAAATGTTGATGCTAATCAAAATTGAAATAAAATAAATAAATGAATATCATTCTCTCTAAAAACAATAAGAAACTGCTGTTGTGTTTTAGGTGGTCTAAAATGATTTTAAAAAAAAACACCTTCTTTTGCCTTAAAAACTGTCACAATATAAATATCACAATTTGATCTTTAAATTATAAAGCTAGCAATTCTGTATCAGACATTTTCTTCAAGGAATCTGTCACACCTGAGTCCCTCTAGATAAATATTTTATTTCCTCACACCACAGTATTTATTGCTGTTCTCTCCTCTTTGGAGTTCTCATTCCTACCTCTCTGGCTGCACTGAAACGCAATGTTTATAGTGGCAGAAGTAGCGAGATTTCTCCTGTGATACAGAGATTAGCTGGATATTCATTATATGCTTGCTTTCCTGAGACACCAACGTTTCCCTGTCGGTTTCATTAGAACGGCCCAGCAAAATCAACAAGTTATACATATTTATAAATGCAGGAACAACACAGCACAAGCAATAAATCTAGAGTGGACTGCAACCAGTCTATCGTGGCAGAATGTGACCCTCTTGCGGGGAAAGTCACACTCCCTCACTCCTGCACAGTGACAGATGAGATTCCTGTCAGTACACGGGCATGGCCCGGGCATCCATCACATCCGGCTGCTCGCTTAGTTCCTGATTTACACTTTAGCATGAGGCAAAGACCGACCGTTTCATCAGGGCCTGGGCAGCCGTATGCTTCCCGGTCTGCAGGAAATGTTTTTTTTCACCTCCTCCTTGACAGCCCACAGGTCATTTGTGTTCTCCTTGCAGTCTGTGCTCTGCACATCGGCTGTCTTTTCTTACAGAGGATTTTGCTTCAAACAGCTTACAAATCACTGCTGCTTTGAAGTGCTCTAATCTCTCCTTGTAACTTCATATAACCCCTCTCATGATACCGAGAGTGCAGGATTTTTGCTCCAGTGTCCGTGCTCGTGTTTTCACATGCTGCTTATGACCTCTAACCTATTGCATGCCGCATTTGGTACAGAATGACACTGAAATTAACTTCCATCATCATGTGTTTGCAACTCTCAGCTTTATTATATGACACACTATGATGGATGCAAATGATCAATTTGGAATCACGTACTCAAGATCAAAGTTTATTTTTCTAATGTCTTTCTCCACTTGAGTCTTTGATGACTATTCAAGTGAAATGCTTAAGGAATTTAGGCTTGATTATAATAGGCTGAGTGTTTAATCATGTTTGATTTGAAACAGATTTTTTGGTATGATCGAGCCGAGCTAAATCTTTCTGGAAATATTAATGAGGCAGAATTCTCACTGATAGATGGTCACAGTAGGCATTTGCGCCTAATAAAATTACAATTAGAAAGGCAAATGTTTATACAATGTTTATACAGTTAGCTCAGTGGCATTGTTAAAAGCTTCAAGCTGTGCTCTATTAATAAGAAGCCCAACACAGAGTAAAGGAAAACCAGTCTTTAGCAGACTAGCTGGATAATAAGTGTTCATTATCCAGTCTCCTCTGTTCATCCCCTACCAAATGAGGTTAGGGCAACATTATGGCTTAGTGGGTTTGACACAAGTGCCCTAATGGAAGTGTCCAGCTGAGCTTTCAGCAAGGTGCGTAGCTCCAGATGTGCATGTGCATACTGTGCTTGTGCTTGTGCACACTCCAGGTGCTGGGTTGTGCTAACCAAACGAAAGACAACAAAGAAGTGAAGTTCGGTCAAGAGACCTACTACTTTTATAATTTGTTTACGTGAAGTTTAAACTTTGCATTTATTACACAATGGTGATATGAGAGTATGTTTTGGTATAGGTCTAGAAAAATGTAAGATCTGCAACGAATATAACAAGCAGTTGCAGTAAAGAGACCTGAGATCTAGAAGTTGCCACACGAAATGCTTCCACCTTCAGTCAGGTTTCTTCAAATCAGTGACTAACAGAGCATGAACAGTTCATTTCATGATAAACAGTAAAACCTGTCGAGTCTCTCTGGGTTTACAAGTATAAAGTGTCGATCTCAAGGTTTCGTTCGAACTAAATTTTTATCGTTGTAAACAATGTAATTGTTTTCTCCACATTCGATTGGGATTATAGCACCTAGTCAGGAATGATGGTGGTGCTGATTGTAAGACGGAATCATGTAATTATCAGAGTCCCCAAGTATAGCCTTATTCACACATCCTTTTTACACTCTTAACTGCAACCCATCTGCTGGTGCCAAGCTTTGGCGATGGATGACACATCAGTGCTGCTGTATCATACAGAGGAATCAAAGTTGGCTGTCACATCTTCATTTCTCAGTTCTGCTATTCTCTCAAAACAGGCATCTGGCAGCCTTGCATCTGTCTGAGAGCTGGAAAATTCTCATCTTTCAGCAATCTATATACTGTCCATCTGACAATCTAGATGGAATATTCTTGCAAAGGACAGTTAATTGATTTTAATGGTGGTAACAGCTTTAGAGATGATTATACCTGACCCTGAAAGAAAGTTCGAAATTTAAAAAATACTCCATGTTGAACTGACTGAAAGAGCTTGGCCTCTCTTTCAGTGCTCTTGTGGATACTCCCTGGGACTGAAATCCAGGATGCCCTTGGACACAGCTCAGGAAACAAACCCTGAAATTCTCTCCACACCATGTGCAACACAGCCAAAATTCCTTTACTGTATAATCAATATCTGTTCTTTCTCTTGGCTTCATAAAGAAATCTATTGGTATTCCTGATGGCTTGTCCAGACAGACTCAGTGAAATAAAGTAATAAGTTCAACAAAAAGGGCCAATGATTCTGATGTTTGATAATAAGGCAGGGTGTAAGCTGACACGCTGATCTTTGTTCTCTAATGTTATGGCAAATGTGCCAACAAAGGAATCTGAGGTGATAAAATTAGAGATATAAAAGAGCAAAGCTACATGGCAAATCAAATGAAATGTTTACAGATGGTTTAAGGGGGCTTTCAACACCAAATACTGTTATATTCATTTGTCAGCAGTCATTCTCAGTTAAAGGAAAACATGGCGTTAGAGAAGACGATGAGCAACAGAGTAACCTGAAGTTACCCTCCTCAGTGCTGCTGCTCTGCATTTGTTAGTGCTGTTTATCAAAAAAAGAGCCACACTATAGGATTTTCCCTATGCTCTTTCTTTCCAGTTCCCACTCCTTACACTGCCTTACACTGCTGAATGCCTGGATCTGAATAAATAAATACAATCTGCCAGTTACTTGGATTAAAAGGCCAATACATAAAATTGGAATTAAGTACAATAACACCAGAACTGTTTCTTTTTTAAATCCTTGAAATCCCACATGAAGCACATCCCACATGAGCAGAGATCATCAGCTTATGATGCCTTCATGACATACTTGAAACTTTAAAGTGCAGTTCACCGTAAAAACATCAAATGATGTGATAATCTGTGCAAGAAAGTTATTGATGATATGTTTGATTAAAGTGCTAGATAAAAGATGAGCATTAGGAAGGCTATGGTGAGTTACCACTTCTCTGCCTTGGCTAAATGGTGACTCACTCCATTTGTAATGCAACACATGAAAATCAGCTATTATTACTTTGTTGCTGTGAAAGTGTTGCAGGGTGTCTAGGAAAAGAGAAAGACTTTGTACTAATCGATCATCAAGGACATTTTGTACTGAGCTTTGAGGCAAACGAGTAGTGAATATGTGACTCACCCAAAATCTTTTTTCATAAATACATGTCCAATTCTTCACATACACAGCAAAATCCCCAGCGTTGAAACACCCAGTGTTCATTTAACACTTTCAGGTTTCATTTGTGTTCAACTGGACATATATATATATATATATATATATATATATATTTATATATATATATATATATATAAAATGACTGGTGTTAATTAAAAACANCAGCAAACACCCCAGCTTTTAAACACCCAGTGTTAATTTCACACTGTCAGCTTTATTTTTTTTTAAACTGGACATATATATATATATATATATATATATATATATATATATATATATATATATATATATACACTGTAGGGTGTTAATTCAACACAGAGGCTTTTTCTGTCTACTCAAATGATATTGTTCAGACATGTAATATCATTTTTATGCAAATTGTTTTGAAAAATAGTGGTCCATATTTACAGATTTAAGTTGGATCTACTGTGTATTATTATCCATATCACATTCAAATGTAAGGTACTATTCCACTGGAGCCTAATCCAAGATGTCTAAGATGGCTGCCCATGTAACACACAATGTGAAGTTGATTCTCATTTATTTATATGAAGTTTATTTATTCTCAAAGGTTACAGTAAGTCTCTGCATCCTGAACCAAATCTGTGTCATTACTCAGGAACTGGATGTGGTTTGAAGTATAAGCTATATTTATGATGTGTGGGATATTTATGAAAAGGTTTCAGAATGAGAATAAACAAAAGTTTGCTATGTAAGGATTAGAGCTCTAGTGTGAAAATGAAGAAGGAAAGAGTGGATAGCCAGCTTGTCTTGAGTGAGCATCTAGTCATTTTAACACATTTAACCTAAAATATAGAATTTTACCTCGGACACACCTCTTTCTCTATACCGTTATCGATTCACTTTGGTAAAATTGGGGACAGTGAAGGTGATATACGAGCAGAAACTGAAAAGTGGGTCAACAGACAAGTCCTTTAAAAACAGATGTTGATGAAATATGAAGTTGAAGAATTTTACTGATGGTTAACTTTTGTTGAAAGAGTTTCCGTTACTGTTTATAGAGACACTGAGTAAAGGTGATTAAGATTGGAAAATTATGAGCTGAATTTGATCGAAGAATAGAAATGGACCTGCTCACTGACAAAGATAACCTTTTCATTATTTCCATGGGCAAATGTTCAAAGGCTGATGCAACCCACTGCCAGATCTCCTGTAATGTGTTAGCTTCTGTCCTAATTCAAATCCTAGAAATGTGGGACTAATTAAGTTTGATAGTAATCATTTTCCAGTGGCCAAAGAAAATAAACCAATATTCCACATTTTTGTCCTTTACACTTTCTCCTCTCAATCTGATGTTAATATGGAGGTCACTGTTTAATAGAGAGAGTGTATGATGAGCCACCAACCTTTGCATTTCGTGCCTGGTCTAAAGGAGACAGATCAGACAGGCCCTCTGATCTCTGGCCACATGGATAGCATATATCTTTCTGAAAGTGACAGCTCACTGAATCGTCTGGCTCCAGCCAAGATATGCCACCAGGAATACAAACCAGAACGTATCACATCCATGCCCAGTCAATAAACTGATGCTACAAGCAACTTTTGTTCATGCGTCTGAAATGGGACCAGACTGTTCTTGTTAGCTCTGGGGTTTAAAAATGTTTTCAAAAAGCAGCACAACATAATAATCACAATATGTTGGTACAATGCTTTACAAAACAACCAATACACGACCTTTCTCCCTTACATGAAGTTAATACACATAGCTTTCGCATCATTACACAGCTCTAATTATACAATAGCTCACACTGAATTCTAGTCCTAGGGAAATTCTGTCTCAGTGATGGTGATGAGCGACTTTTTTTTATATGTACAACTATAACATCAGGATTGTGATAGGATTGCGAGTTCAAATCCCAGGACTACCAGAGAGACACTGTATGACCCTTAAATCTCAATTGCTCAGCTCTACATATGGATGGGATTCAGTCTCCCTTTTAAATTGCTTTGGATAAAATCATCTCTCGAAGGAATATATGTTAAGGGTACAGTATTTGATGTTATAAAAGGATTATATTGCTTAAATAAAAATAAAAAATGTCAAGTATTAGCAGCACAGTTTATATCACGTATTCCTCAATTTAACTTTAAGTGTTTATACTTAATTTTCCCACGACGTAAAAACGGGGCACATACTAGTCAGGCACCAGAACAGTGTCAAGAGTGAGAGGGCAACACATTTGGGGTTTGGGTTTGGCCATATTTAATAACAAATATTTGTTCACTGTCAAATCACTGTGAAATCTTATTCAAAGAAATGTCAGCGTAAATTATTTAACAATAGCATTTATTTTGGAGAAGCAGCTCAAGTAGTCTAAATAAAAAAAGATAGTAAATATTATAATATTTATTATTTATAATATTTATAAGGTATGTATGCTAGCAATATGATTTGACATAAACCAAGTAAAGAAAAATATACAAATAAAAAACAAAACGCAAAAAATGGTTTAGCCAAAATAGGGCCAAATCATTGCGAAGCAGACTTCATAGCGGGTTCCTGTACCGGTTCCACAGAGCTATAAACCAAAATTATAAATAAAGCCAAGCGACAGAAACATATATAATTCGGATGTGTTGATGTAAGCACCCACACCACAGGCATTATTATAAACACTGTAACCGCAGGAGTCACACCACACAATGACTGAAATGCAAGCAAATCAGTGTGTTACTGCAGGAACCAGCAGAGGGGAGAATGGGCTAAGTAGGATTCGTACAATATGAAAGAGTTAAACAAATAAGAAATACATTAAAATCATAGAAAAACATTACCAATAATCAAAATAACGCAAGGAATTTAGGGGCAATTTGCTCATACATTATAAATCTCATATGGCATCAAATAAACCACTCTATGGACTATATTATATTTGGTAAAGGAAAAGAATTCCATAAGCAATGAAATTAGATCTCCTGGTGAAAATTAAGAGGCTTTTGTAGTCCTTAGGAATCAACACATAATTTAAATGTATTGAACTGCAATATAAATACATACCTTCCAAAAACAATGGCTGACTAAAAACCGCACATTACACATCCACCCACCATACAGCAGGAAATATGCAGACCAAAATGTACAGAACATCATGTAGTGAGTGAAGTGCATGCAAGCAATAAATGCAGTGAAGAGCATTCTGAAAGGGAGAAATATTAAGAACGAAAAAAAAAAACATACATTGAAGTAAATATTGTAGGTTTCAGCTTGCATTCAGCAGTGATTTTTCAAGAAGCTCAGTACAATATGAAATCTAAACAAAATTATACTGTGATGTAAAATAATTCTTTTCTCTTGCTCTCTTGAAGCTAATAGGCTAATAAGAAAAAATGCAGTGTGCCACAGAACTGAAACTGTGCAGTGTGCTCTGTCCTGGAGACTTTCCCTACAGTGCGAAACTTAAAGGAGCAGCTTTAGCATAAGGCACACTGACTGACGTCTTCTTTCATAAATGTTAACTCACCGGAGCACCAGAAAGTAGAAAAGCAATAAATAGGCTTAAATTATGTGTAGCGTCATTCACACTAGTCCCATGTTCCTATAGAACAAGTAGATTACCTGTGAATTGCCCTGCAGCTGGTTTCAATTGTCAGAGCTGCTCTGTTGTAGAACATTAATCAACACCTAACCAGTCAGATTTGAGAATTCATCATCACTGTAGCATAAACACAGATTTTAAAACACACATATGTTCTTGTCAGACAATCCCTTCAAATCCACCAGCTCTAGGAATACAATTACAAAATTTAAGTAGGAATATCATGAGAATTCTTGTCATATTATCTAGCAGGGAACTCCAGCTGCCATGTACTCTGTAGCAAGCTGCCTGTCTGTCAGCAAGAAGATGTTTCCTGCAGCATTTAATAAACTAATTATACTGTGCCTTATGATAGCATTGTCAATAACCTTGCTTTTGCCCATGAGTAAAAATCTAGTTAAAATTTGATGTCTACAACTTATATACTGCTCATTTAATTCAATTCAGCAGATGCTAATGTGTCACAGAAAGAGCACATTATCACTAACCCTGTGTCTCCAGGCACTGCTACTGTAAAAGTACTTTTAATTACCTGAACAGAGGATACAAGGAAACGTTTTGTTCCAATTAGCTGCAGAATAAAGCAGAGGTCACCATCAGAGAGCAAAGTAAGATGCTGAGGGCATAAGTAATCTTTACCTTCATGTCATTTGTACTGATCTTTAGGATGTTTCAAGTTTCCATTCCTTTGAGGGCTAGCTCTGGGTGCATGTGGCCTTGTTGGAAACCCAAGAGTCCACAGTCAGATGTTCAAAGCGACATATACTCAGTAATTTTCTGGCCCATTTGTGTGAACTGGGACAATGAATTTAACTGCTGAGGTTTAGAGCTCAAATGTCCAGATCATCTATCTCTATTAGGAATGCCAATAGTCATTTTGCCCTGTACCGTTACTGTAAACACCTTAATTAGACCCGAATGAGCCACAGTCATTGACACTGCATGCCAGCCCCATTTCAGCTTCCAATTTCCTCAATTACAGACAAGCTTTGTTAGTCTCACAGTCTTCCAGCTCGGATACACTAGATCAACAGGCCCTGTGTTTGTTCAGTTGCATTGCATTATTCCCAGTGCTGTAGCAGAGAGGCAAAACACTGCGAACGTTGCTAACTCATATTTGATCTCATTAACCCAGGTCATTAGAAATTAGAAAGGTATTTTTCAAGTTTACCATTCTGTGGAAGGTCATCAGATTCACAATCTGGTACACATACAAGGAATTTGTTTTGGTGTTTTTACATGAAATATAATAAACAGGCAACACGTGACAATTTACAAATAAGCAAGAAGCTTAAGAAATAGTACAGTTTATCAAGGTATCCAAGTATCCTGAATATGTACATATCTGCACGATTTCTAGAGAACTGTACAGAATTATATGCAGTATATTAGGTGAGATTGACATTGTGCAATTTTACAGTAATTTGTACATTATTTGTACAGATCATACAATTCTGCAGAATGTGAAGACGGGTGCTGGGTTTCAGGCTAAAGTGACAGTTGTCTTTGCAGAAAAAAGTGGTTTGTGGGCCTGGTTGTTCTATTATGATGGAGTCTTGTGCTGAAGTGAATGGATTGAAAAAGGTATGAGATGAGTTGGCTCTAATCTTGCCAGCTCACTTTCTGGTCAAGTTGTAAGATCACATTTTATTTATGTAGGTAGCATGTATAATAAAAGATACAATAACAAATAACAGAGGCTAGAGTATTACACCCTGTACATGACATGACATTACATGATCTCACGATGTCTTCAACAGAAGTAGAGAAGGTCCATTTCTGCAGTAATTCATTAACAGAAAATAATGGCTTTCATGTTAGATTTATATATTATTCTATGCTGCAACATGAAACATTGACTTATTGCCTGAAAGTCTGTTTTAACAATGAAAAAGCAATGACTAATATCGTTAATGTCAAATGCATTATGAGCAGTTTAGCTCTCTATCTGGGCCATTTTGTGCATGACTTGTATTTCCATATGGATTACATCTGCTAATGAGGGCTTATGATACAGGCCTGGGGGATCTCTGGGGGATCATGTCATGGAAAAGGTATGAAGCTGATGAGACCACAGCACTGCTCTGTTTGGGCCTCTTAATACAGCTGAAGGAAGAGGGAGCATGGAGTCAAACTGTTCCGAGGGAGGAAAATATTCCGAGATCATGAAATTCATTTGTCTTTTTCTTTCCCTGAGGCAGTCAGGGTGGGCCCCCAGGAGGAGCAGCTCCAATATTGCTACTTAATGAAGATTTCTGTCTGAGACCTATCCTGGTGTGGTCTTAAAACAGTGAGCTAATAATACAAATTATGTACAACATTATGTATTAAACCTTTGATTAAACCTGCATTTGTCACAGATATGCTCTTTAATCAACAAAAAAATCATAATATTGAAATCTCTCAGTGATATATAGTGCCAGTGATAACAGTTTGCTATAACTATAAGGATGTCCTATATCTGCTCCTTAAAAAAAAAATTGGTGGAGGAGGATAAGATGTTTTCTTTTCTTTTTTTTTTTTTTGCACTCAAATTTCTAAGCCCTGTGAGAGATCAAACAGAGCTGTTGCCATCCCTGCCTGCAGTCTGATCCTTCTTGTGCTCAAGCGGACGCTGCCAACAAGCAGCAAATCTGCCGTTACAAACCCAAATTAACACGCCATTGCTTCCCTTGCTTATCTCAGCACAATGCACAGCTTATGGGTCGTGCATGTTTTGATTTGAAATGACATCTTTATTGGGAATGAATAATATTAAACCAGGATTTCCAACACTACAGAATTTGTGCGTGTGTGTGTGTGTGTGTGTGTGTGTGTGTGTGTGTGTGTGTGTGTGTGTGTTTGGAGAAGTTTTCATGGAACAACAGAATCCACTCACTTTTTCACTCTGAATGAAAGCTATTGATTTTATGCCATATAGTGTATGTCTATATTATTGGGTGTTGCCTTCCTTTCATGAAATCTTAAAAGGGAGTTGGTATTTTTTATTTAAACATATTGACGTGCTATTATTTGAAACTCTGTACACAGTCAGAAAAATCAGGCTTGTAGCACTGCAGCTGAATCTCACTAGACATACTCTGATACAGTAAGATGTGTATTTGAGCAATCTCCGACTGTTTACTATACTATCGTTCCTGACTCTTTCAAGTCTGACGTTTACTTATGCAAACAATTTGTCTGTGGCAAGAGGATCAGTATTCACCACAATCTCATCATCTCTAAACTGCAAAGCCATTTCGCTTCTCTTCCTCAGAGGTCCAGTGGCACGTATTTCCGAAAGGATTTTGGCTATTAAGACAAGAATCTGAAACAGCATTAAAGAAATCGCACTAATTACTTACAGAAGATGTTTGCAGAGTTTTCCATACAAAAGAGCTAGAAAATCTCACATGCAGTACTAGCTGAGATTAGCACAGAACGTAGTGACAGTCAGGTTATAAAAAGTTATATAAGGGAAAGCTGAAAACAGCAGCGCTCTTCTGAATTATTTGGAGCATTCTTTTGATTTATCCTGGGGGAACATTACATAATCTGACTTCTTAGTACTTTCTGTTCATTATGATAGTAGATATATTGATCTTATCTTGATTAGAAACATTGTGGGAAAATACACAACAATTTCTCATTACATTGCAGTTTACTAATTCACAGGTTATGATATGATATGATATATTTCTGTGTGTTCCTACAAAGAATTCAGCAAAATGCTGTAATTACCGGACATAAATTATATTAAAATAATAATCCTCTTTTTAAGAAGTAATTATTTTTTATGTTGAATTCTGGGTAGCCTCAGAATCTGAACCAAACATTAAATATGACTTTATTTTCCAGAGCTATGACTTGATTTTTTTCCTCCAGTTAGCCGAAGTGCGCACGTTCAAAACCTTCTGATAATGGATTCTTTTGCCATGTTAATGCGATGTAATGCTTAATTAATTGAAAGCTAATAATTTTAATACATTGCTGCATTTCAGATACACACATATACTGACATGCAAAGCTCATTTGAAAAACATTTACCTTCGAGCCTCATTCAGTTGCACATCGAAAGGTTCCTACTGTAGCTTTGTGTTTTTAAAATACTCATTAAACAAGCTTCATGAGCCTTTAAACCATGTTACCGTATCTTTTAAAATAGGTCAAAACTCGCATCGGTGTGCTTCACTTTTGGGGGCCGTGCCAGACCTCATTCTGCTATTCTCCAATGTCAAAGCTTTAAAAGTAAAGTACTGGAAGTTTGCTTTATTCTGGGCTATTACCTAATTGTCATTCACAGGTCTGCACGTATGTCCACGATTTCTCTTAATATTTCATCAACTTTTAATGAAACATTCCCTCAGGGTAGACCTGGTAGAAACAGCTTAACAGTACAGAGTCTCTTCTTACAGCTGTGAATTAGATTTGACTTCACTAGGGCTCCCATAGGATACAACTGTCAACATTATCATTCAGAGGGGAGGACGGCAGCGTGCCTCTCCCTGCTTATACCAGCCACTTTTGCCTCTGCATAATTGCATCGCACAGCAGAGCACTCGGTATTCTCCTTTGAGTGTGTTGAGTTTGGCGATGCTGTGTGGCTGGTGGTTTAAAATATGCAGTGGCATACTTTGCAGACATCCTCTGATGTGCGTGTTGATTTTCTGTGTCCCAGACTGAAAGGAAATGACTAAGGCTAATTTGGGAATCCATACATGGGGAACAGTACAGTGTATACGCCGTCCAGTGAAAATGTGTTGTCATGTCAGCATCAGCATGTTTTTTGATTAGGGCAGGTTTATACATTAGCTATGGTACAGTGAATTAATGTGCACACTGATGAATCAAAATAAGCTTGTAGATTTTTTGAATGGTTGTGAAGGTAAGCCTGACTTCTCTTCTTAAATTACTGCACTACCAGCTAACAACAATAACAGATCTGGGTTAGAAAGATTTTTTTTTTTTGCCAAAGCAAAAACAAATCTAGATGTAGGAAATGACTCATTTGTATACACGGTCAAATGCTTTGTACACCCTTCATTTTAGCATTCCTAGTCACGCATTTTAAATACTCCAGAATAAGATGATATGAGTAAATAGTAAGTATAAGTGAATTGAGAAATATTTGTGACAATTTGGATCAACAATATGAGGACTAAATCTTCACTGTTGTAGCACACAACACATATTACACGCATATTTTAGGCTTTGGTGGAACATTGTTTATTTCCCCAGGGTTCCACACTCCACACTCCACGTGTCATTTGTAGTTCAGACTTGGTCACAAGTGTTTGAGGTGTCTAAAAACTGTAATTTAAGACATGAAAACTCACATATCAGTATGCAGACTGATAGACAGTTATTTTATCTGACATATACTACATAATGGAATTCAACCAAATATAAGTTATCATAGTGCATAACATTATATAATAATGTAAAATGTTATATATATATTTTGTCTCACTGGGAGCCTCATTAATAGTAATCTGAGTTAAATAAATGTTTCTGAACCAGTTGTCTTGAAGAAGCTATACTTATTGTCACATTGGAGTGTTGCATGTAATAATAGCTAATAATAATGTTACTTTGGTTTGACCATAATATCTGAAGTATGTTGGCGTAAATCTCGCTTTTGCACATCACAGCAATAGTGTCATTACCCTCACTGCTAAGCTTGTTTACCTCTCTGTAATGTTAAAGGTATGTGTACAGCCCCTGCCTTAACTTTATCCCTTAGGAGTCATTACCCTTGGTTTTGCCAGGTATATTGTTTGGTTGGTAATTCCCTGTGGTTGGTGATTCTCCTGCCCATGGGCTGTGCTTAAATGGGGGAAAAAAGGGAAACATGAATCAGCTTAGCAAATTTTACACTTCAGATGTATCAAAGAGGAGTCTGCTTCTACTGGAATGGACTGGTGTCCCACCCCATCCAGGGTGTGCCAGGATGTTATACAAATGTATGGATGTGTCATTGTATTTAGGTTTCAGATTTTAGACAGCACATTGCAATAAATCAGCTAGTGGTACATTTTGTGGGACTTTATGCACACACCAGAGAGTAATGAGTCATTTCTCGTCAGTGCTTTAAGCGCTCACTCTGCCCTGTGTGAATTGAAGCCTCATTCTCCTTCCTAGGCCTTCCTTGAAATTGTACTTTCTCACTCTGTTTTTCCATCCCACCACAATTAATTCTCTTGAGATGTTTTTCTTTAGGGCGGAACAGTGGTGCAGCGGGTAGTGTTGCCTTCTCACAGCGCCTTAGTCCTGGAATCATTTGTGAGCTTGCATTGAGGTCTGGGTGGAGTTTTGCATGTTCTCCCTGTGTTTGCATGGGTTTCTTCTGGATTCTTCCCACTGTCTAAAAACCTGCTGGTAGGTGGATTGGTGACTGTAAATTGCGTCTTAGTGTGAATGATTGCATATGAGTAGATCTAGGCTGTCATGTGCCCAGTGTTCCTGGGATAGGCTCTGGATACAATGCTATTCTGACCAGGATAATGCTATTATTGGCGATAGATGAAGGAATGTTGTCCTTACACAAACAAGCAACTTGACATTTATAATTTAAAATACTATTATTTAAAAGTATGAAAGAGTTTTTTTTATTACACCAGAGATAAATATTTTTCTTATTTTAGTGGAACATTTTTAATTATTGAATTGCCGTGTGTAATTTTCATTTTAAACAGTCATTTTTGCTTGTTTTATGAAAGGTGCCAATAATTATTAAGGGCAGTATATGCATACAACCTTTCTTAAATAACGTCTTAACTGTTTGGCAGTTTTGCTAAATTTTTATTGGGGATTGCAGCATTAGATCAAATTAAATAACCAAACTTTAGCCTAAATTTCTTCCAGGATTGTTCTCCTGAATCTAAAGCAAGGTTAGGCCTTCGTTGACAATATTAATGTCTTTGCCATTTTCATTTGCTTAGTGCTCCAAAATTAACTCTGTAGTGACATGCATAGATATACTGTATGTGGATGTGAGATTAAAGAAATCACTGAATTTCATCACTTTCAGTCTGTTGATGAGGAAATAATTACATCAGTAGTTTGTACTTAGATTAGATTTGATCGTTTTATATAGGATTATCCTTAAACAAAAACAAACAAGGAAATCTTAATGAAAAATTAAATGGCATTTAAATACATTTCACAGAATTTGAATTTGAGGGAATTTTAATCAACATGTATTTATGCTGTAGGATGAATTTAAATTCGTTATAATGCCCCACTGACCATTTAGCATAGAATGGTTTTGGTTAAGAAGTCAGGGCTAGAGACATCATGAAGAAGGCATGATGAGTAAAATTAAAATGAAAAAGAACAAACAAAAATTAATTAATTCATATTAAATATATTTTCAAACAATAATTTTCAGTATGTGTGAAACATGTACTGCTACAAAGTTCTGTGAGGGTTGCTGATTAAATGAGGGTTTTATATACCTTGTTTCAGTGCATCTCTGTTTGTTGTTGTGAGGTCAAAGTGAGATGTTAGGTCTGATACCACTGATTTTGATTATTTGCCCTAAGTCCAGGTTTCAGCAGAAGCCGTGTTAAGTCATCTTTATCATTTCTGGTCCTACTTTATGTGCTTATATACGCACATGTCCTTATGCCCTCTATCTATCCACTTTCAGTCCCAGGACAAGATGACTTCTCGATGAAGAAACCCACTCAGAATTTTAAGTCCATCTCAACAAATGTATTTATTTTCTCTGAGAATTATCAGGCTCCCATAAAATTGCTATATCAGGTTAGGTTGAAGAGGTCACTGAAAGCACCAAATATTGACATTGGGTTCTGTTCTAACTCTAGGAGGCTTAGTTAAGTGAGGTCACTGGATTTCCCAAGCCATTGGGTGAGATTTTTATTATTGAAGAGGAAATATTAACGCCATAGCTGTGAGAAGACGAAAAACTAAGAAAGATGGCATCAAAGTAGCTGTCCAGGGTTAGGACATGGTTTGAACAGTTTTGTTTCATCCAGATAGATTGACTACCACTGTGTTAGAAAACAGAAAAATGGTGTTTTTGCTCAGTGTGGAAAGTGGGAAGGTGTCAAAAGGAGCTAGGAAATTCCCAGCAGACTTGTGAAAGGGGGACTGTTTTTAATCTGGACTAATCCCACCCCTTTCTACAGTTGTTTTTGTTTGAATGTGTGTGTGATATTTTATAATGATCTTACTTGGGTCTAATTAAACCACGGTGATCCTGACCAGGATAAAGCAGTTGCTGAAGATGAATGAATGAACAGGATAAATGCAGTAGGTAGTGTCCTGCCCAATACCCTCCCATGTTGATCGGTTTGTCTTTCTTTGTCTCATGAGCTTCATGTCTGACTGCCCACTCCAACCACCTACTTTATTGATGGGTTCTGTGGATTGTATTGTACTGCACATACAGCGTTGTATTGCACGTCCAACTGCACATATATGCACTTTATTCCAAATATAGTCCATCTATCTTTTATATTCTTTATATTCTATTTTTATATGTTTCCTTTTTCTACTATACAAGTAAATTCTGGTTTGTGTAAATTCTATTTTTATGTCATGGACAGTCGTAAAAATCATTTCACTGCATGTTGTACTGTGTATAGTTGTGTGTGTGCCCAATAAAATGTGAATTGTAATTTTAATTTGATTCCCAGTCCCTATGTACACCTCCACCCTTATCAACCCAATATATAGCAGCCAATAAGCCAACTGAAATTACAGCAAGACTCTAGTTTCTTGTCTTATCCATTTATAAACAGCTTTACGCAGAAGTCCATTATGTTGGAAGCCATTCCATAAGAATGAAATAAGAACTTCTAAATTGTTGTTTCTTAAACAGTGCATCTAGTAAACTATAGGTTCTCGTTTTGAAGCCTACTCACTTTGTGTTTACGTTATAAGTAAGGGTGTGTTGGGGAGGGAGGGTGGTGGTCCTGTTATGTAATCTTTTCACATTACTGATGTGAATTCAAATTGTAGTATTCATCAATGATCGCCATATCATTTATGCGGCCAACAACTGTAACTACTATAAATTTGTTTACATTTCTCACTTTTGGATCATTTGGATTCCTGTGACTCTTAAGATATCCCGAACAAAAATTGTTCTAGAAAATAAAGTGGATATTCTTCATCATGCATTTTGACCAAATTCATCCTGCTGATTTCAACAAGCCAATATTGATCCATTAAATCCCATTATGGAATTTGGTCCAGCTTGGTGTATGTCCTTTTAATACAGTGCTGTGGTTCTCAGTAAAAATCAATGGTGTATGTTTCTGCCCCACTGAAATTGATGCAACCACTTTGTATCTGAGGCTGTAATTTCGGAAGGTCAGGCTGCCCTGTCTGATCAATGGCTCAAGAGCCTCACAGTCTCCTCCTTTTATCACCTCATATTCTCCGTCGCCATTGTTCTCTCATCTCAAGTAAATCATAGCATCCTGGCTGGAAGACCCTGTAGAAGACAACACAAGCCAAGGTCTCAAAGTAACATTGGTCTATGTGGATTGTGTAGATGTGTGTGAAGGAGTTAACAACAACTGAAAATTTGGATCACCACTCATTAGGTCTGAACTGCACCAAGCTCATCAAATATAACTCTAGTTATCAAACATAATATTGTACATTTTCTTTCTCAAAACATTCACTGAAACTGCAAACCCATATCATATAAATGAAGATGCACCAAACGTGGTTCCAAATGAAATAGAGAGTCCATGAACTGTGCTGAACTAAATGTGGGAACTAGATTTATGTCACAGTTCATTCAGTAAAATTCTTATACTGGATTAAGTTCAGGAATTTTTCCAAAACAATTGGTTATAAGACCCTTTTTCACTTATTTGCTTTGGGTTAGGGTTAAGGTTTGTGTTTGGGGTATTGTGGTTGTTAAAAGTGCAGTGAAAATAGTTGTAGTTTATCCTGTCATGGACAGCCATTGTGAGTATACACAGCAAGGATTTTAAAGAAAAAAAGAAAGAAAGAAAAACAACAAATAGGCATATCATATTGCTTGTGCAGTGGACCACAGAGATGGAGGTTCAGCTTAATAGAACTTTCTCCTTCATCGAAGGAATCCTATTCAAATTTTCCCACATATTCATGTATAATTTGTGCTTTTTGCAACTTACTTACTTATTTGTCTTTGTGTAAAAGGCACAAACAAATCCTGCAAGATGCAGTGTGTCCATCTTTGTGTCAGATTATAATGGGACGGCACTGATTTCCTCGATATTTGGGATCTTGGGGCATTTGTTTCCCACTATATGTACGTCTAGACTTGTTTTGTGTGTGAAAACTTTGCAAACTAAATGTCTAGTCTGCCTATCATTACAACAAAAAGTAAAAGAAAAAAAAGACACTTTAATTGTGAGATGCTATTCATTTTTTAAAAAAAATATTTTCAGACATTTTCGCTATTGTCTTGTGCCACTGCTAATCTGGCCCAAACATGACATTCTACAGTTTCGATTGTTCTATAACCATCACTGAGGAACAGATTATGATCAGTTTCGTTTCACTTATCCATGAGCAACTGTTGATAAGGTTACATTTGAATAATCAGTATACATCTATTATAGCTGATGTTTTAATTTAATATGAATGAGAGAAAAATTGAAGTGGATCTGGCAGTTGAATTAAGTGACATCTGCCAGGGGGCTGATTAAAGTATGTGTCTGTGTGTTGAAAGAGAAATTAAGAGTGTGGGTGAATGAGTGTGTGACTGTTTTACAGAGACAGCTGCCCTCTCTCAAAAGGAGTTTGTGAGAGAGAGCAGACCTGTGGAAGGACACTAAGCCATGCCAGACTTTCTGTAAGACCTTTAATTAATAGACCCATTACCTTTCAATCTAACCTTGTTCCTTCTCTCTAGGATCTGAAAGAGACTTGTCTGTGTGAAGAATACAGCCATTGGACTGTTAGCCATGGTTCACTGACGCTGCGCAATGGATGTCACTGTAAGCAGGGTCCCAAACAATGAGGAGAGACAGAAAAGTTGCATATTAAATTCCTCTTCCTTTCCCAGCCAATCACAGAAAGGCCATTATCTCTCCATCTTCATCGTCCAAGCTGTGTCATTCTGGATGCACAGGAAATTACAACACCCTGATGATTCTTATGAACAAGGAGCTGATGATGGGAATGGAGGTGTATTTTGGGGACCCCTCTTACAAATATTATTGATGGGATTATTTTTTTCTTATTCTAATGATCACCTAGGAGATGTCTCATTACAGCAAAGATTGTATTTAGTTATTTATTACAGGATGCCTGTTTTCAGCTGTTTATCAGTGCCGACCAAGAATGACCTTGGTTACAGAGAGATAAAGCAGTTTTGCATATATAAAATTGAATCTGGCAATGAAAATAGGGAAGACAATGGCAGAAACAACATCAACAATGTAATCCCTGTCAGGTATTTAATTGTTTCACCTCATCGCACATTTATCACCTTTCAGGATTTGTCTTTGAAAATGAAAAGGGAAATGACTGTTGGTTTTATAGCCTCATCTTGAGAAGCATTCTTGAAGGTTAAACCACACTGATTTTCTTATGAGCAGATGTTAATGATTACTGCCCTTTATCTTTTTTTTTCTTTCTTTCAATTTGCACAAGTTAGTTTGCTAATCTTAATTCATGCTCTTTCTCTTGAGAAAGGGGGATCTGAGCATCAGCCCTGTTTGGGCCACCCACACATTAACCAGACTGTGAGAAGATCCAGAATGGCCAGTGGTCTATAGACAGATGGATTGCTGAGCTTCTTCATCAGGCAGTTTTACTGGTGTGCCTTTTGACGCAGTGAATCTACCCTTGGTGCAAAGACTGCTGGGTATTTGTCCTCATTCAGCCTGCATTATGCTTGTTCATGCGTAAACACATCCAACATGACTCACTTTGAAAAGTCAACAAAAGATGTGATCTTCCACATTAATTATGTCTGACCTCTGTTTGCATACATTCATTGGTTTTCCAATGAGCTTCTGACCAGTGACAATAAGATAATTGTTTAAAAATGTAAATTCTTAGGACCTGACAGAGAAACCATGTGTCCTTCTTTCAGTAAATGCTTAATTTATTTAAGGGTATAGAACACCACGGATTTCAGCAATCACTTTCTTCATGCTGGTATTACAACACTGTCCTACAAAATAATTGTTCAGACTTCATATTAGACATGAATATTTATAATAAAGTTCATCTTTCACATTTTTTCATTTAATTTGAAGATAACGTCTGGAAGCTATAAAATCCACAAAACAATCAAAATACTGCAATATATAAAATGAAAATGAAATTCACAACATATGTTATTTATGCTTCCTGTTACCAAATCCAGAACCGGCCCTCAGGCAGTTGGGATGCTTGCAGGTTTAAGGTACTTGAGCTGGAAATTGAAAGATATAATAATACTCCATTCTGAAATCCCTTAAAGCATATTGGTCGCTTAGAGAAACAGCTTCTGACCACAAATTTTAGTTGATGCTGTATGCTATGTTCTAAACTGTTCTAAACTACTGTTCTAACAAAAACTACCTCAAAAACTGAGGTATTTTGTGTATTGCGTCTGATGCTCTGAGAGTTTCAGACTAACTGCACGTCTGTATAATCATTGTGAATCTAATTAGAATTTAACTGTAAATGAGAGACGGCTCTCTGAGGGACAGACCCACTGAATAACTGAATGGCTGACTGAATGAGATAATTAGCCTTTGCATAATAGAGGTTAATATTTTTGTGTCTGATATTTTGGTTATGCAGACCTAATGAATGGGATAGACTAGAAAAATAAAGTGGCGCCATGGTGCCATAAAGGATCTCACTGCACTCTGATCACCTCTTTAAGTGGAGAGAGCATCAGAGCATTTCTGTTTGGACTTCATGCATCCATACATGAACTTTCTGTTAACATATTAGCTATGCCTGTGTGAGAAAACACACAGGATGAAACACACAGTTTTGCTTCTCTTTTCTTGTGCTGTGTGCCAAAATGAAGCATTTTTCACAACTCATTTGTGCATATAAAAGAATTTCTGAGAAGATGGTGAGGGATTCTGCTCAGTAAGAACTGATTAAAATAATTATACACTAATTGTACTATATGTATGTTTTTAAGCAGGATTAATTAGGATACAGAAACTGAAGTTAAACTACAATCTATCATTTCACCTGTACAGTAAAGTCACACAAACTTTACATGTGAATAGTCGCATGTTTCAAATTTGAAATTTAAATATGTGGCTTTTAGGCAATTCACACGATATGTATCACACATTTCCCATTTACACATTTTTCCCCACATTTCATTTTTTTCAAATGTGACTTTTACACTATTCATTTATTTCCAATGCAGTGAATGTGTTTTTATTCATCACGTGATTTTTATACATGATTAATTTATTTCCACATGTTCATTTTTCGCATAATCACACTGGCTTACTGTTCACATGTGTTTACTAGAAGGCACAATTTCATGACGCTCACATGTGAAGAACATATGATAAAATGACTAATGTATACAGTTTTTCCATAAGGGCAGCACAAATTGCCCCTGGCAGTTAATTTGCTATAAAGGAGATTCAATGTCAGCAACTTCAGGAAATTCATCATCAAGAAGGATGAGCTGTATATCTTTTATACATCAGGAAAACCCCCTCATGGCACAGCCCCATTCCCCCTGGCTCTAATATTCAGATGCTATGGAAAGCCTTGATTAACTGGATCAGGTATATTAGATTAGAGCTACAGCTAAACTCAGGCATTTATGTGTACAAAGGTATATCAGGAAAGCCATGGATTGCATTACCAATGTGAAAAATGGTGAGGTAATTAATGGGATAAGAAAACTGCCCATTATCACTGAGTCCATCTGGAATTGTTACAGTATCAAAACAATTACTAGATGGACCTGCCAATTTCCATTAGGTGAATTTTTTTTTTTTTTTTTACCTGGGTTTCACTTGCTGCTTATGGAGTGCTTGCAAATTAATAAAAACAACAACTGTGCAGAAATCTTTTCTGATCCATTTTTTTGTACTTGGAATAAGTGGTTTATACATTATACAACCCTTTACTGCACATTGTTGCCATATGGCAACAATTTACAAACTACCTCCCTAATTTTTTTTTTAAATTTTGAAANTTATTTCTTGAACTAATTCAAGTAATAAAAATCCATAAAAAATAAATAAATAATTCATGCAGTAGAGGGATAACATATACTGTATGGTTTATACATTATACTACATCCGGTTGACTTGACTTGACTACTACTTATTGAATAACTTGTATGACTGAAAACCCTCATAGATGGTTATCCACCCACTTTCTGTCTTTGGCACTACTTCGATACCACCAAACCTTCTTATCCAGATAGTCAGCAACCGTAGCATCTGTTTGCGGTAGAGCGCTCAGGTTGCTTGCCGCTTTAATGCCCTCACTCACAGACTGCTTACAACAACTAAAAATTTTTGTTTTTAAGATCATGCTTCTGTAAAAAAAATGTACAAAATAACTGACTATAAACTGCAGTTAAGTCTACATGCTATATTATTTAGACATGCTCAAACACTTTGCATTCATCATTCCTGACACTCAATTTTCCTGTTGACTCACTTGCAGACAGTTCTTTCAACTGTTATCTAACAATGAAGAAAATACAGCGGGGAAAAAAACTTCAGCAAGGCAACCAAAGCCCCAGAGTCTGAATCTGAGCTGTGAGGTGAGGTTGTAAATAAAAGACATTCCTGGCAGAGTGATTGTCTTCCCATAAAGCCTAATAGAAAGGCTGGCGTGCATTTATGCTAGGGTTTAGTGTACATAGTAAAACACGCAGCAGCAGGCTGTAAATGTGGAGTAATGAGATATATGAATAATGTCTTCCTCTCTAGCAGTATCTGCAGCTGAGGGGCTGTAGCACACTGTACGGGTGTGCACACAACACTCACTATCTCTGCTTTTAACACCTGCCTTGACAGTGAATGGCAAATTCAGCAACTCAATTATGGCCTGGACCCTTCGTTTGGACAGCCTGTGCTTAGCTCGAGGCCAGGGTTTTAGAGGCCATTGTCCTCCTGCACCTGCTCTTTGAGGCCTTGCAGGGATCGTTTGCCCCAATTTTTGTCGTCTTTCACTACTCAAATCCATTATATCCCACTCCTCACCAACAGCGGGGGGCTGGCGGGCTTGATTGCTGAGATGATTTGTTTTCACTGGCAGCCCTGACTGGGGGCTGCGCTAAGTTTTCCACAGAGCCTGAGATAAAGAATTTAGATGAATATCAGGACATTGTATTGCATGTATCTGTCACTGATGTGAAGGAATAGTACACATATGGCAGTCTCTTGCTGTTTTCTGTCAGTTTGAAGCTTTAGTCTTTAATAAATAAGTCTTCATTTTCCATAATATGAATATTGATGTTCATCTTTGCAGTTAACTACATCTTTCGAGACACTGTGCTAAAGCATTATTATGATTAATTAAAAAAAAAAAGAAAAAAAAAGTCTGGTCTTTGAACACATTATTACCGCCTACCTAAGAATAAACCTTTTAAAAACAGATTATGTCACTTACTGACTTAATATTGCTGTTCTTTATGCTGGAGAAAAGAAGGGTTGCTGTTCATTGTACATAAGCCTGCTTCAGGCCATTGAATTCCCTATAGTCATCTCACTGATTGTGCCCACATAGCTTTCCCCAAGCCAGGAAGTGTTAATGAATAACATGCCATGGTATCCGGGTCTATGGGAGGGAAGATGTGAGGAGATTTTAATTCTGTCCCCACAGCTTCACTCGCTCTGGCAGGTTTCTACAAGCTGAGAGTTCAAGGGGGCTTCCCACTGTTGGAAAGAGAGATGAGCTTTTGTGCATATATATGTGTGTTAAACTGGGGTGGTGCTCTGCTTGGGTAGGTATATCATTAAAGTCTTCCTAAAGAGGCTCTCAAGTCCCTCTAATCCATATTAAAGCACTCTTCCAGCATAATTTAGTGCAGTCCTTAACCTGCAATGTCTGATTCCTTTATTATTTGTGTGAGCACTTGTGAACAGTGTAGTTATGGAGTGTTGAGTGAGGATTGTGGGTGGTGAGTCATTAACAGTGTCTGCAAACTAGTGGAGAGAGTGAGAAAAGTGTGCGTGTCTGTAGGAGTGTGCAGGCTAAAGAGAGAAAGACACAGGGAGAGAGAAGTGATGAAGATGAAGAGGTTGGCAGTGGGCTAGGTGGGGAGTCTGTGGCTGAGAGACTTGAGGATTCCATAGACAAATACAATGCAAATAGGATTTTACACCATGTTGTCAGGAGGAGCTTGGCACGCCAATCTGGCAGGCCCTCAGTGGGAACTGGAGTCTAACAATAGCAGAGAGCATTTTTGCATAAAGAGCCACATATATTAGCCAAAATGGCAGGGTTGTGGGTTCATTGGAACTCAGCTGAACTACTCTGATGAGTTTCACCTAAAATACCCCACTTGTCAGCGCTTTATACAAATATTTGTACAAAATGTTAAATATTTGAAGTGCAGCAGACAATAGTGTGATAATGGCTTTATAAGGGTGTGAGCTCCTGAAATGAGGGAAATACTCATCAAATGGAATGTCTGAATTTTCTTATTTACAACAGAACCCCCAAAAGCAATTTAGATTTTTTTTTTTCCAAATGCATTGAAAACTCTGAAAGCACAAGAACTTTAATGTTTATGTGACTTCTCAGGAAATTAATTGAGGTCTGAAACTGTCAATCAAGTTCCTATAGTGGGCTGGGTCGCTGAACAAATATTATGCTTGGATTACATTGTTGGAGAAGAGAAAACACTGTAGGATGGCTTCATTTTAAGATGGTCTTTTTGTAAGATAAGTACATAAATGACCTCAAACCACTGGGAATCACCACTTCAGCATCGAGGAATTTAATCATTTGTTCTTAACTGATATTGGAAAACAGCCATTGTATTTGAAAACAGTTAAATTTTTAGTTTATGTGCTTCCTTAATTTATGCCATAGTACAGGTATTGCTCAATACATAAGGTGACCAGGTTGTACATGGCTTAGTTGGAATTAGTTGCAAAATGTCTGTAGTGGAACTGTTTGCCTGTTGTTGAGGCAAAAGGCAACCATAAACTCTCCCGAGACCCACAAGTTATAAAGGGAAATGAACAGCAACTCCGGTGCTCCAGGTCTGTGGGAAACCCTACGAGGGCAATCAGCAGGATTAATTCCCCGAGTTGATCACTACAGCACCAAGATAAACAAACTTACCAAAAAATGAGCATGGCATCACAAACCTACTGAATTCTCACAATAAAACAAACAAACAAACAAACAACAACAAATGTTAGTGGTATAAACTCAAATTTTTGAACACATTCTTAATTAACCCTAACAGAACCCTTTTGGAATTATACAGAGCTGATTACAATGAGAATTTTTGGTCAAAATTCCAAGCTGAGCTCCAGTTTAAAGCATTCACCAGAGGGGTTATGGTTCACACTGGACATTCTGTGGAAAATCTGCTTCATGTCTGCTCTCCATTGCACCTGAGTAATACCCGGGGGTGAAAAGGTGGGTGTTTAGACTCAGTGCTCCGTCTTCACTATGGGATTACAGTATCATATAATGTACTGTATTGTAGGATTAAGTTGAAATCTGCTACTTAGCGCCATCATAAACCATGTGAACTACTGAAATAACGTGCAATAAGATCAGAACGCAGCATATAGCAAAAGTATTAAGTTTCAAAGCAGTCATCTTAGTGAACCATTTTATTATACTTCATAAAAACCGAGGCACTTATGCATAAAGCTTAGAGAGCAATTAAATCCATAGATATTGCTTTGTTAATTACAGATTTAATTGCCTATTTCATTGTTATAATTAAATTTAAACAGATTGAGATGATGTTTACAAGCTTATTAAGAGCTTGGTCAATTAGAAATAGATTTAGATTAAGCCAAAGTCTATGCTTGGCTCTGCAAAAAAGACCCTAAACCCTTGCTGTTTAGCTATTATGCAGCAGTTTGGATGATGAAAAAAAGTAGCATGTAGAAGGCCATGGTTTGTGTTATACCTTCAGCAACACAATCTATCAGACTTTCAGCAAATACATTGTGGATATTATAAAATAACATGCAACATATTTGCTTAAAATCTCCACTTTTACATGGCCCACAATCTGTGTAAGTCCTTTTGCCCACGACAGCTGATTCGTTCACAAAACATCTAGGACAGAGACACTGAGCACATCTCTATGTGACTAAGCACAATGGCTAGTCCAGCCCAACCCAGCCACTCTCTTGGGATACATCCTGTTTTGAATTTAATGAAAGAGAGGAAAACACCAAGCTGCACAGAGCACAAATGGGACCCCAGAGAATCTCAAACCAATCTCCCGGCTTTCAGTGATGGAGAGGAAAGCAGAGGTGGAACAGACAAAAATGGGATGGTGATATAAAGGAGGGTGATAAAAGTGTGAGGTACTAATTCATTAAGTGGCTTAGGACAGAAGACTCAGAGTGACAGTTCACCAGCCTCAATGTGCGTTCAAACAATCATTAAGGACTCATAGCCACCATAGCTAGTCTATATGCAAACAGAAGGAAAACTGTCTTTTAGTGCTATAAGGAATGTTAAAAGAGAAAACAGCAATATGCTTTGAGTTACATAGATCTAAATGCTATTGTAGAATTTACAAAGCACAGCTTAGCACTTGCTGTAATGCTTAGGACATGCTGTAATGCCATTTTAATGTGAACTTGACCAGGCTCATGTTTGTGTCATGAAGTATTTAGCTAAAATTCCTTAAGAAAACTGTGATTACAAATATGTATAAATTTTCTGTTGGTAAGAGAATATATTTAGTATGGATAATTTGATCTTTTAAAAATGATTCCTTCAAATGAACTCATTGGAAAGCCTCGCTTTGATGTTTTCAGATGCAGCAGTGACTGAGTTAACAGGCTTTGAGCGCTCTCTTATTGAGGTGCATTGGTGGTGACCTGTTTAGACTGCAGATCTGCAGGCCTCTGGCCAGTTCATAGTCTCTGAGGTGAACCATGCAGCTGAATAGAGACATGTCCAACCACAACTACCTTGGCCTATGCCTGCTGAGCCTATTGAACTACTCACCCCTTTAGAAGACCTCCTCTCCTTTCATTATGGAAATAATAGCCCGTCTTGACACCATTTTGTAGGTCAGCCAGCAGTGTCTTTGTGTGCATGCTAAATAACCACGTGAACCACCTCCAATTGAGTGCATTAGTGAATGACAAAATACCTGCCTTCTTGAAGATGGAATGGCAGCAGCTAGTATACTAAAGTGTCCCTGTTTTCATGGATTCCTATTCAAGCAAAATATATTGCTAATTGCATAGTTTGGCGGATAAAACTGTGCAGCATGGGTTTAAATTTTCCTGTCATGGCTGAAGTGTCACAACTCTGATATACAGTACAATGGCAGTAACAAAGTTGTTCATATGATTCTATTGTCTGATGCTAGCAGGGAAGGCAATCAGTGAAAGAGTCAGAACAATAGCAGCAGTTTAAGCGGGCTGCTGAAATGTGCTAAGACACACATAAAGGAACCTATGTGCTCCCCTGAAACAATCTTTACTTAGAGCTTGGATTTGCATCTGTAATAGAGTTCAGCCTCCTGTTTGTGAAAGGCTTTATTTGGGTCTGACCCTGTGGCACAGCCCCACATTGACACTCTACGTCCTGCTTTAGCCCCATCTTGCCACAGCCCAAAGCGCTATCATGGGAAACTTCACCAGGTTAAAAGGGCTTTTGGGAGCAGGGTAGTGGATATGAAAAGCTCAAAATGGCAGCACTTGTGTTTAGTAGGGGAAATTACTTGGACCTACAATGGAACACACTGCTGTTAATTACTGGTAAGAAGGCTCTTAACAAAACAAAAAAATATATGGCACACAGACTGGTGAGAGAAAATAACTGGAAATGAGCTAGCTTCTAGATCCAGCTAAAGCCCCTGTCTTCCCAGCATAACTTGCTTTGTTACCTTCTAAAAACACTCAGTAGGACTGGGTGGTATTATGGGTGAAATACTATCCAATTAGTTAGCTCAGCAATTTTGTTATGATTCATTGTGAGCTAAGAATAAGTTATGCATTTCCCATATCATGGGTTTCATAGTTTGGAAATTGGTTACATATGTACACGTCGAATGGTCCCGACCTTCTTTATGGCTCTCACAATTATGTTCCAATTCTCTCTCATGAGGGCATGCTTCAACCCTGTGTTCAAATTCTGTTGGAATTTAAAAAAAAAAAACACTCTTAATATGGTGGTTAATATTTATTATATATATTATATATATACATTGTATTTATTACATAATGGAAGGATCATTTACGTTTCCAAAATCATTGGAAATAACTCTTCTTTATGATGTTATCTGTTTCATAACTATTGCTTTCATTAAAAAAAAACTTATATATACATATATAACAGCAAGAGAGCAATCAGTTCTCGAAGTTAATGTGTTGGAAGCAGGAAAATGGGCAAACGTAAGGACCTGAGTGACTTTGAAGGGCCAAATTGTGATGGCTATTCAATTCAATTCAATTCAATTCAATTCAATTCAATTCAACTGAATTCAATTTTATTTGTATAGCACTTTTAACAATGGACATTGTCTCAAAGCAGCTTTACAGAACATAAGAAA
>CM074949.1:13507806-13569098 GCA_037577455.1 Pangasius macronema
TTGCCAGAAAACATCTAAAAAAGCCTCCCATGTTCTGGAATAAGATTCTCTGGACTGATGAAACCAAGATTAACTTGCACCAGAATGATGGGAAGAAAAAAGTATGGCGAAAGAAAGGAACATCTCATGATTCAAAAAAGTATACCAGAATTTGAGTTTTGAGAACATGGGCGCCAGACTTCAGGCAGTCATTGACTGCAAATAATTTTCATCCAAGTATTAAAATTATGGTTATGGTTATATATATAGTTTTAAACTATATGTTCAAAGCTGCAGTAATTACAATTGCACCACAGAACAGCTGACTACACCAAACATATACATAAGTCTGGACATTTGCCAGGTTACATTCAATTACTGAGAGTGAACTGAACTGTGCTGTGTGTGCAAGATAAATAACAAAGAGCTCAGGCAGTAAATGAAACAATTAAACTAATCTATAGATTTAATTAAAGAAACACATCTGGGAATGTTGGCTATGTAGACAGTGATTGTTAGTAATAGACAAGTGCCTTAGAAATCGAAGCATTTAACACAATAACTTTTAAAAGCTTCCTCATAAAACATTCCCTTAGACAAGTGGGACACTCCCTAAGTCTGACTGAGCCTATTTCCTAGGGAAAGAGCACTCCTATTCAGGGTTGCTAACATCTGTCATTAAGCATCAGGGTCCAACTGATGACTGTGATTTATTACTATGAATGCAAGTATGCACTAGTTATCCTTCAGTAAAAAAATTCTGGGAAGTGAATCAAAATTTGAGTAATCCATGAGAAAACTACTCAAGTAGAAGTATCAAAGTACATAAAAATCAAACAAAGTATTTTATTACATAGTGCTTTTTTTGTACACATCACAGAGTTTATATAGTCCTAGATCAGGTGTGCAAAAGTCTAGCATGGTTTGATGCGTTCCCTGCTCTAACACACCAACTAATCTGCTGTTGTATGCTTTGTCAAACTTGCTTCTGCTGTCCACTCCAAACAAACTTCTGAAAGGCTTTTTCATGATTTTTCAGATCAGTAGTATTAGTTGTAGTAACTATTTGTAAATATCAAATGCACATTTTGCACATACCTGGCAAAGGTAACACCTTATGCAAAATATAAATAACAATCAAAAGAAGCTGTGCACACATTTACCACACATTTAACAAAAATAATTGTACAATTGCTCATACGCACCATAATAGTCCATAAGAAACAGCTCCATTGCACTGATTTAAGAGCAAAATGTACCTAACGATATTTGGTCTATAAACATACTAAGGCCTTACAAGCTACTTGATATTTAAAGGAACAATGCTATAATTCAATTTAAACATGCTCCTGTTGAATATAAATTAATAATGCTACAGTTCATCACTGCATCTCAAGTAATCTGTCATCAAATACCAGTGTTCACCCTTTCATGCATCACTACTGGCCAGGTGGGTGTAATGGTTGTTGGTTGATGTTTCTGTTTCAGACATGTCTGAACAATCACCCTGATTTCAACAGACACACTTTAAATGTGTGTATCGCAAACTGTTTTACTGTTTTAATTACACTTCTGTCACTCCACTGCAAGCTTCAGTGATAGTCACTTTTATTTCTAAGCTACAAAATATGTGCGGAATTACAATTAGAGTACAGTAGAAATAACTTATGGATTGATTTATAAACAGCATCCAGTGATAATGATGTGCTGCTTCCAACAGTGCATCCCACACAATTTTCTCATCTACATCTGAATGACAGTTATCTCTGAAATGGGGCGAGAGATTGACAGACTAAAGCGATTCAGTCAACGTCTCACCAAGCTGTTAGCTTTGAAAAACATCATTTCATAATAGTCTTCTGAATTAAAATAGGGACGAATCATTGCAATAACCAATTTAACAACTTCATTTGGGTTGTCCTCATGGTGTTTTCTCTGGCAAAGTAAAAATGAATCTCATCCTGTCTGTACCCTTCAGCTGCAACTAGAAGAATGAGAAATACATTTTAATCCTATTTTGTTATCAGAAATTCTCCAATTTATTATATCAAATTGTAGCTTATTTTGCTGTCATGGAAATTGCATTTTCAGAAATGAAATATGGAATTACAAGGTTATGAAGTAGTGGTTGAAAGCCACCATCTTTTTTATTTAAATGATTTGGACCAGCAGGAAAGGGTTAATACTGCCTTAAGCAGGGGTGGAAAGTAACTACATGTACTCCTGTTACAGTACTTGAGTACAGGACTCACTGTAATGGTACTTTTGTAAGAATAATTAAATCATAGTACTTTACTTGAGTTTTTTTTTTTTTTTTAAATATAACATTCAATTCCATTGCATTTATTTCTGGTTACAGAGTATAAAGTAATAGTAATAATGTATTTAACCCCAGAAAACTGTAAGCCAATTAAAACAGTATGTGCAAATGTTTAATATCTCAACTGTAAGACCCAAAGACATCAAAGCAGTTTCCTGCTGAAAAAGTTTCCAGGCTCCAAATGCTTACTCAGCAGCAGCAACGTCTGAGACAGTGGAGCAGATGAGCACCCCCGGTCCAATTTATCAGGTACCTTCACTTTTTAACACTTCAAAAGATATTATTCAAATTATTTTTAACCAAAACCCATCGAGATATTAGCATTTCACAGCACAAAACCCAACCTGTGGAAACATGTACAAGTATACCATTTGCTAGCTGAGTGAGCTAGACTAGCTAGCCAGATCTTTTGATGTTTTATAAAAGCTCTGTATTAAACTTAATCTGTACTTTATATATAAATATGTATGTGTGTGTATACACAGCCTATAGGTAACTCTATAGGTAACACTCAGGATAATGTGTAAAGGGCATCATTGCTAGATAGCTAACTATGTAGTTAGAAACATGATATGGCTAGCTAGCTAGCTATCTAAAGGGCCTAGCAAGCTATTGAAACCCCAACAGCATTTGGCTAAGTTAGATAGCCACCTAACATTACATTTCCTTGTATGTATACTGTTGATAATGAAGGTGGTATTCACTTCAGCATAGCACACTTGCTTAATTAACATTACTCAATAATAACAAATGACTTGTTTACTCTGTTACTATGTTAATTTGTGTAATTTTCTTGATCGCTACCTTTATGTTTACTCAGTTGACTTATTGCTACAGTAGCAGTACGTTTACTCCAAGTCAAGGCATTTTGTAACCTAGTAAAAAAAAAAAGAAAGATAGAAACATTATACTTACAAAGTAAAAAATATGAGACCATACTCCCTCTAAAGTATTTCTATATTGTTACTATACATCACTGTCCTCAGAGTTACATTTGTACTTAACCGCCACACTAATGGCTCCAGCAGGCACACAAGGACTGCATTTGTGTGGGATATAGGGGACTACTTTGACACCTGTACTATGTAGCTCTGAGCCCCTCAGGGTCAGGTGAGCCACTTACTGTATAGTGTGTAAATGATTCCACAGCCCCTCTGGTGTGTCTGAGTGAGCACCGGGGCTCGAGGTAAGCAGGGTTCCTTACCATTAAATGTCTGAGGGCAACTGAGGCCCTCCAACTATTATTCTAAGGCATGACTCTGGCTGCATTTTCTCATGGACCCAATGTCCAGTGAATGAAAGAACAATTTGTGCTGTCTATACTGTGCTGGACATGTGTTTCCTATTCACCAGGCCTGTTTAGCTAGTCTAGATTAACATAAAAGTGTAGGTTGAACTCTTCTCACATTTTGCTTTGGGCCTGAGGGAAAGGGGTATGAAGGAAAAGGCTGCTTCTGGATGACCTAATTTATTATTATTTAAATCGTGTTTACTTTCTTAAGTGTGCATCAGAATGTGGCAGTAGCTCATGTCTGTCTGCTAATCACACTCTGTTCCTTCCCAAACTGGAGGCTGTGCTACAGCAGTAGGCCTCTGTAGGAGATCTGCCAGCCTTCAGGCAAGCAAACACACACACACACACACACACACACACACACACACACACACACACACACACACACACATGTGCCAGACTGCAGTGTGTCAACCACAATGGTCTAGTTCCACACACAGGTGGCACTGGACTGCTGCCACAGGATGTAATTGAAATGGTTCTGGGTCTCAAATGCAGTAGCTGTGTGGCCTTTTCTCCCATTGGAGCACCTAGTTAGACAAATGCTCTCTTATCCTTCTCCTCCATCAGGCCCAGCCTTAACTCTTTTCCACATGCTTTGGGCACTTCCCTGTTAAGTGGTGTCAGCTGCGAAAAACAACTTTGCTTTGGCCAATGCTTAGGTTTCGAATTGATAGTTATTGCAGAATTTATTAGTGATTATGATTATGATTTATAGCATTGTGTAGAAGTCTGTTATTGGAGAACTTACAACAACAGTGTGACATTTTAAAATGAAAACATGGCAGACACTGGAATACACTGAAAATCTGCTTTTTGAAGTATTTAAACACATTCTCAGTTTCACAGTGAGCGTTATGGGTCCAAATTATCACAAAGCTTTTCATTTATCATTTTTACGTTTTTAGTCATCCCTTAAAATGTTAATCATATGGCAATCTGAGGACATGGTGTAGGATAATTTCTGATCTAGTACAAGTCTCACATATAGTTTTTGAGAAAATCTTTCTTTTAGTTTTGTCATTTTCATTAAGCATTAGCATCATGGTGAGGACTGGTTTGTTAGAGGAGAGTAAAAGTCTTGGACTGCCAGTGAAAGTGGCTTCACACTCAGTCAGTGCCCCCTCCTGGATGGCCCGTGGCTGATGGGCATTAAGCCACTGGGTCCAGACCTTTGCCAAGCCAAACAGAGACCCAGCTGCTTTAGTGTAAACATCACTAACTCGGACTGAAAGCAGCAAATGAAGTCATCCTGTCCTTTTATAAAAGAACCTTTTATTCTTTTGTTATAATCCCATGTCCCTGTACATTGAAGCCTTTGTGCTGACATTAAATAAGCCTGAAATTAAATGACAAATTAGGACCTGAGAAGGTAAACAGAAAAAACAATGCCAGTCCATGTTTCCACTGCAACTTACTAAGCATTTTAGGGGCCAATACAACTATATGACATTATTCTCTGTCACCATTGCAGTGTGCCCTTCATCATCTTCATTAGCTTTTTGGAAATTATCACCAGGATCTACTGTAGACAGATCCATCTATTGTTTGAAATCCAGTGGTTCATTGTTACCAAACTGCCACAAACTCTATTGGTTGCTCAAAGAAATGTTCATCCTTTTTTGTTGTTGTACTTTCAGTTACTCCTGTTAGGGGTCGCCACAGTGGATCATTGGTCCGCATATTTGATTTGGCACAGGTTTTATGTCGGATGCCTTCCTGAGGCAACCCTCCCCAATTTTATCCAGGCTTGGGACCAGCACTGGGAGTGTAGCTGAGGTTGGTTCCCTGGCCGGGAATCGAACCCGAGCCGTGGTGGTGAGACTGCCGAAGCCTAACCACTAGTCCTCCAGGGACCCGTAAGTTCATCCTTTTTATTTTCAGTAATTTATTATTGCCCCAGATTGGTATTATTTAAATTCAGGGTCACCAGCTATTTCATGTACTGCTTATGCACTTTCTGTCCTCCTCAGTAACCAAGTGATCACTTTTATGATCATTACTGAATCTTCTGGGGACAGTGAGGAGACTGGAATTAACTAGACCGAAAATGAATAGAACTAGTAAAAGAAGATGTAAAGTCTGGTTTTGTGTGTGTTTTTTGGGGATGGTGGCGGTCATGTAATGAGGCTTTGGGCTGAGGATCATGGGAGTTGTAGTCTACAATTTCAGGGAGGTTGCAGAAACTGGTGTGACAGGAATTGGACTGGACCAAGAAAAATAATGACATCCAACACTGCGGGCACAATCCTTCTCAGTGATGGTTGGGAAATACCTGCTTTATTGCCAATTTCTCTCTAAAATGTGCCTGTGGCCAAAAACAATATGTTGAAAGCACTTGGGCTTGCACAGGTATTGCATTTGTGCACCTCGTTTTCCTCTCTAACATAGGTCTCAATTGTGACAAAGACCTGAAAGCAAAAATGTATTATCTGTGGTTTCAGGAGTGAGAGTAAGCAGAAATGTGTTCATATTTAATAGTAATTACATTTAATTGAAAATCTTTGATGGATTCCGTAAACAATTCCAATGATTATTAGCAGTTTCATCCATGATGAAACACACACATGGTGTTGAGCCAGCACATTTCACTTGCAGCTTTATTTTCCATCTGGGTGCTTTGTGTACACCTTTGTTTAAATATACACACAAATGTAACCAAACATTTTGTATTGGAAAGTTCTAACACACAATTTTGGCACATATCTGTGCTTACGCATCATTGAGAAATGAGGGCTCTGGAGTTTCACCTTCCTAGGTGCTCTGTGTTCAGCACTTACACCACATGCCTGCCAGCCAACAATGAATGAATGAGCCTTTTGTCAGAGAATAATGAATATAATTTTTGTTCAGTTTGATTAAATCATAATGCGTTTCCTAATGAATCTTACACTCACTTCCATTATTCAATATGTGTTATTAATGCTAAATATAGCTGTGTAATGGATTCTGTCTTTTCTCACTTCATTCTGGTGAGCTCTTTTATGTGTGTGTCAGGTATATATTTAACTGCACTGAAATTCATCCATTAGCAACTAAAGCAGTTACTTACATATCGATTCATTCTAGAGCTATTTAATAAATGCCAACAGTGCTACAGTAAAAAGTAGTAAAAAGAGTTTATATCTTAATCTTAATAATAAAATGATGTATTGAGTTTTAAGACTGAAACATTTGCTTCACTTTTGACATGGACATCTGTTTGTGTGTTAAAATTGATAACAATGAATGCTAGAAATAATGTAGATGTATTCCCTGGCCATTCCGACTTGTCATTTATTATGGATGTAACTAAATTTAAAACCCTGTCAACATCCAAGGTTTCATTCAACTATGATGATCACATGGGAGAGGGGATTAACCTTAGATAAGAAACTCATCAGTGAATGTGTCTTGAAAAACTAATTTGATCTTGCTGTGCCTGAGACTGCTGTGTGTGTTTATTTTGAATCTTATTAAGGGACCAGCTGAGCAATTGCAATTTCAGTGCCGTTGCCATTATGTATTCAGGCCTTGCACTAAAACCTAAGCTTTGGCTATGTTGGCGAGTTATATGTAGGATATTCCAATTTTCCTTAATTATGTTGCTGAAAACAAAATACCTCCTGCTTTATTTAAAAAATGTATCAGTGGTGGACTCAATGAATCGGGAAATAAGTTTATTAAACCGGAAAATAAGCCGGACTCAGAGAGATGAGAACAACACAGGGGGAGCTGCAAGAGTCCTCTAGAACATTAAAAGAAGTTTTAGTATTATATTTCTCTCTGAAATTTGTCTTTACCGTTTGTCTGTATCTGCTGTAGCTACTTTGTCAGTTGGTTTGGATTTTGGATTGTAGACTGTATTGCTTTTAAAATAAACTCTTCATACCTGTAACCTGAGCTTCATGGTCTTGTGAAAGTCACTTGCAAGACGTTATTGCAGTAACATATTGCTGTCAACAGTGACATATGCTGGCAGCAAAAGCTCAGTTTAAAAAATCTGAAATCTTTTTGTTTTATCTGTGTTATTTTGTACATATTTTGTACAACCATGTGAAGAAACTAAGATTGGGACATTCTGTCATCATGAAATCTCACAGTGAGTATACATTATAGTAGATGCTTCTTTTCACCAAGAGTCATAGAAGAGTCACATCTGAAGGTTCAGTATAACTTAAAGCTTTATTTCTGCCCATGTTTTTCATTCCTTCCTTCCTTCCTTCATTCCTTCATTCCTTCATTCATTCATTCATTCATTCATTCATGTATCTTCAGTAAGCACTTTATCCTGGCCAGGGTCATGGTGGATTCGAAGCCTATCCTGGGAACACTGGGCAAGAGATGGGAATACACCCTGGAAGGCAGGCCAGTCCATCACAGGTGACCATTCACACACTCATTCAGAATCAATTTAGAGTCACTAATTCACATACCAGCGTGTTTTTGGGGAGGTGGGAGGACTACCCTAACTAGCATTCGCCAGGGGCCATTTGACTGACCTTTCATGACCTTTTATGGCATGTTTTGTATCTGCAGCACTGCCACTGCCACATCATTAACATACTGCTTTCTGTTTTGTAATGCAGGCTGAGTAGTGGTTGTCCTCTGAGTTTGTCAGTCCTGGCCTTGTGTCTCCACCACTGATACTGTCAGCATGTTTGTAGTTCACTCACGCTTCACACTTCCACGTTTTTCCATGCTCTCTGGGGGACTCTGATCTCTGAACCCCCTTTCCTCCACCCCCTTACCTCCCTTCTCTCCCCATGGTCACACCTGCTGTTTCCTTGGCAACCAAGCAGGTACTCCCCTGGTGTGGCTGGTTCATCTCCCTTGACATTCTGCCCTGCTGTTCAATGGCAGCCTAAAAAAATAAGAGCGGCTGTATAGTCACTAAAGAGCCAGCTCCTGCCTGTTAGTACTACCACGCACCATTAACATACTGGGACAATATGAGAGCCAAAGTCACCTTTCTTAAATGTGCGCAGTAATGTAGTAACAGATGTTTTCTGATATGAAATTCTAAATAATGGTTCATTTTAATTAGCAGCAGCCACAGTACATCACAAATTATTTTACTCATTGTATTTTCCAGAAAAACTCATACCAGTTTTTTTTGTGTGATGATGTGGACTGCCTGTTTTGCGGGGTTGTTATGACAGGTCCCAGCAACATGGTCAGTAATCAGGTGTTAATTCAGTAGGGCCTTTGGTGAGAGCCAGAGGGAGAAGAGAGCACAAAAACAACTTTGGTGCTATGTGCAAAATGTGGAAGAATTACGGATTGATTTGATCCAAAGACACTAAAGGAAATTCCTCGTTCAAATGTAGACTGTTAATATCTTAAAATGCAGAACATTTAAGTATGATACATAATTTACACAATTTACATTTTAATAATATGTTATTCTGCATTTGAAATCAAATTAGAGAATGGATTTCAGTTTTGGGATCTGAGGTAAATTTCTTCACTTCTGTTCCTTTCAGGATATTTTAATCCTTATAATTTGCTTACTATGTTTTTTGTGCATTAATGTTTTGGTGGTCCTGGAGCACACATTTTACATTCTGTGGGTCAGTAGGATCAGCAGCTGCTGAGATTGTGTTGGGCGGACCTGTGCGGACCCTAAGGGGCAGTGCATTGCAAGGTCATCTAGAGGTGATCACCCTGGCATCAGGACAGAACTATGCTAGAATCATCCCAAACACACGGACATGCTAAATGAGATTGGGGGCCTGAGGCCACCATCTGCCCCCAGTGTTGTGATAGGCAGTATGTTTGTTTCTTCAGGACCATGGAGGCCTTTCCCGGGGGAGCTCCTATCTGAGCATGACTGGGGCCAGGGTCAGGCGCTCTGATAAGGCTACAGCTTTTCCACTGAGGGTCAGAGGTAGCCCGTGAATTCAGATGATGCCATGAACAGGTGCTGATGAGATGGCGGTCACTCCAGTCCATCATGTTCTATTTGCCTTTGCCATCAGCAAGATTAATCTGGTTGAGATAAGTGTGCTGCTGTCTATCTTTTGGGTGCAGACAAATAGATTTAATATAATTAATCTGTTAGATTTACAAATAATCATGGCTGGTAAATTGAGGAAGCAGAAGGAAAATAAGCCGAGGATGTTTAATTTCTGGTCATCCTTATTCATTTTCACTCATTCAGCTTTCTTTCAGTGTCATTTTTTGACAATATTGTGAGGTGTGGTTGCTTTTTTTGTGGATGCAGACAAAAAACATTTAATTAGGCTTTGCATAATTAAATGATTAGATTTTTAGGCAGGTTTATTTGTTGTTGATGTTGTTGTTTTTTTCTGTGTGTAACATTTTCTCACAAAGTTCTCATGAATTACCAGCAATTCAAATGACTCACTGTGCATGAAAACTGAAGAAGGAGTGAAAGAGTAACCTACTTAAGAGTAGGGTTGAGGCCATATTACTGTTAATTTGTCTGTTCTCATGACTTGATTTTATTATTGATTATTAATTTTGAATATGAATCAGGTTCGTGTGTGTGGATGTGTATACACAACCCTTATTTAAGATTTTTTCCTTGAGTGACAGGCACTCCATGGTATCTACAGAATATATGGCATGTGAAAACACCTCTGCACAGTCACTACACCTGAATAATAAATTAATCCAATTAAGATTCTCATGCTATGTTCATACATCTGCAATCTCTTCACACATGGTGATTTTTTTTTTTTGTGGAGGTTTGCTTTCACTCTACTAAGGCAATCGCTAACTAGACTACATCCCACTCCCTTCTTGGGATGTCACACGTGTAAATGTAATTCCTCTAAAACTACTTTGACAGAAAAGCAGAAAGAGGCTCAGTAGAACTAGCATAAGTAGGAAATGGCTGACAGAACAAAACACCCTCCTCCCCTGCCCCACCCTAATCACCCCCCTCCCCTCAACACACACACACACACACACACACACACACACACACACACACACACACACACACACACACACCAGGGCTTAATTAAGGCTGAGAGGAAGAATGCTGCCAGACAGGAGTGATGGTGAAAAATATTCAGTGTGATGGAGGCGGGAGAGTGTGAAAGTGAGGTGAGAAGTGTGAGAGAGACGGACAGAAGGTGAGAGGAAGAGTGAAAGGTAGGCAATGATGCTGACACAGCTGAGTGTTGGATGAGGCTGAAGCATAGACTTGTGTTTAGCTCCAGGGAGCTCTTCTGCTTTCTAAACCACAACTGAGAGCGCTCTCCTTGTTCGGATTGCACACATATCTCCCTATTTTCTCTCCTCTATTTTGCTTGCTCTCCCTCTGTGTTTTTCCTTCCTAAACGCTCGTGTTGTTGTTTCATTTTCCGTCAGTCATTAATAGATCACTTCTGGAAAGGTCACAGTAAAGAGTTAAATAATTCACTAAGAGGACTGAACTCTGAACTCTGAATAAAATGATCAATTTAAATTGGGAACAAGTGTGACATTAAACAAAGCAGGGATTATAATTCTTTGTGACATGTGCTCTGACCCCAGCTAACATAAATTCAATGGCTGTCCTCTCTCATCCATCCATCCTCTGTTTTCCGTGTTCATATCTTTTTCACTATCTTTTGCTCACCTTTTAAAATATTCTCTTTAGTCTTCTTTATGCCTGGTCAGTTGAGATAACACATTGTTTTTTTTCTAGATGAAAACTTTGCTATTTCACAGTGAACTCCACGTTTGAAGATAAGTAATTAAAAAAAATTGAGAAGTGAATGACAAGAAAAAAATCTCACCAGTCTATTTTCATAAAAACACCAAGCTGACATGCAGGATACACCACAGTATAAATACAGCACAATGCACTAAAATAGCATAGATGACCTCAGCAGGATCACCGCAAAATTTTACGAGTTCATATTCAGTACCGTTCACAAAATGCTGCAGCTCAAATCATGACCTCTAAAAACAATAGTCGAGTCTATTCAGTGCTATTATGTGGTTCAATGGATTATGCATTTTCAAACTGGAATCCTTTAAACGCATGAAAATGGAGAGCATAGTAGTTTTGTGTGTTTTAAATATAATGAGAAGCAAATGTTCATCTACTCTTTTTTAGCAAACTCTGTTCTAGCACAGGACAACGTGTCCGGGCCACCAGCATGCTGTCTAGGGGTGTGAAGTATGTTCTCTTAGGAAATGTTAAAGTTAATAATCTTCAGTCATGCTCCATTTATAATAGAGGCCTGGAGCTAAAATAGAAGAACCTGATACCAGCCTTTTTTTATTATTGCTATTTAAAGTTTTGAACATATTATTCTGTATATGAAATGAACTAAATCTAATTATAACAGCCTATATATGCCCTATATATATATACAGTATATCTTCCCCTTTAGTTTGTCACATATCTATACACAGTACAATGGGCACCCTAAATTGTTAATATACATTTTGTCTTAAATGTTTATTGTGTGCATTTGTGTCTTTGTGTGCATTTGTGAATCAGTAGAAATGAGCAGTTTTTCTTTCATTTTGCAAAATATACCTACAGAGACAGAAGCAAGTGATGCAGCCAAAGTCTGGAGAAGACCTCACAACCGTGTACCAAAAGGATTTAATATAGTTTTAAAGGCAAGTGTGGTTACACCAATTATTATATACATTATAGATACATTTTGGTTATTTGACCTTTTTTCATTATTGTATATCCATGTACCTTATGCTCAGTACTGTAGGTTGTACTGATCGTGTCAAAAGTGCTGTTTCTATTTCTCCCAAAGTGGGCTTGATGGCAGAAGTGAAGTAACTAAGTAGTTTTAGAGAAAACCATGTGTAGCTGTTGCCACTTCATGGTAACAGAGCGGCCCACACTTGCCTTAAAGGCATCGCATTTGTTGCACATATTGGACTAATTGCAATATTGGTATCTCCAGTTATGTGAGTGTTTCTTAGAACACAGGTAATTGCTTAAACTGAGAGAATGAACTAATTACCTGCTCACTGTTTTCCCAGCAACAGTGAGTAATTTGGAAGCAATTGACCTCCTGCAGTTCACTGACAAATGAAAATATGTAGGCCAGTTCACTAATGACCCAGACTAACAACCTGCCTCAGGCTCCTGCTTTTTCTGCACTGACTCTGCCTTTATCTCTAATTTGCCACTTATCCAGTTCAGTATGAAATGTTACTCACAGACATTTCTATTTGTGGTATTATCGAACCTGTTGATTGAGGTTTCTTAGAAAATGTGAAAATGTTTAATCTGATTAATAAAATTCCATATTCATTTCCATTTGTTTTGTGCCAATTTTATTTTTTATAGAACTTATAACAATAAACATTGTCACAAAGCAGTCCGGATGTTGATTTAGATCTCTAAGGAACAAGCCAGAGGAGACAATGACAAGATAAAACTGCTTGAGATAACACGAGGAGGAAACCTTGAGAGGAACCAGATACAAAAGGGAACTCATCGTCCTCTGGGTGACACCTGACAATTATAGTGATTATAAATTATTACATTATACAGTTCCAGAAGAGTAAAGGCAAGTGCAAGTGCGTGGCAAGGATGTTTAGTATGAACATAATGTCCTGGGATTCACACAGACAAATCTTTAAGATCACAGCAGCAGTCCTTAGGTACAAGTCTACAGAATCCATGTGAGATTATACACTGAGATTATACACTGAAGCACGTACAATATTCATGTGATATTTTCATGTAAATGCTGCTCTGTTAATTTAACATACATATGTTAACTGTAATGTTATTGGTAGTATGCAGGTTTAATCTGTCAATCACATTATACATCTGAAATATAACCAAAAAAGTTTCTTTTTTCAATTTCAATCTTTTTTTCTTTCAATCCAAGTCTTGCACTACAGTATACAGACAGCTTGTGATACTGTGGTGCTTTAACATGTACTGCCATCACTGATGACATATGAGTGGAAATTGGAAGAAGATTTGTGTATGACATGCACACTCATTCATTCACTCTCTCTCTCTCTCTCTCAGGCACACACACACACACAGACACACACACACACACACACACACGGTTAATTTCCTGAGAGCTGTGTAGTAAATAATGAGTCATGTTTTAGTGACTGGACTTCTAAATGACTAACAAGGCCACAGAGATAATGTTAGACTCACACGAACGCCCAGCCCGAATCCTGCGTCTGTCAGAGATTTGTCGGGACCGGACTGGACTCCCATGGCCTGCTTTGAGTTATGTCAAAGATTTGAGCTGGGAGACATCAAAGCTGTCAGCTGGGAGGTCTGTGATAAACAGCGCCTGACGCTGCTACTTGTCTCCTGCCTGGACAGAGAGCTTTGAAAAAGAAGCTTTCCTCTATCCTCTCCACAGCCTCTGCTCCTTTAAACAAGCACATAAAGGGCATTTTACAAAGTAAAATGCATAACTCAGACCTCTCTCCTTGTTTACTGTGAAGGCATATGTCAACCTGAAAAGAAATATGAGGTGACGGCAGTGTTTTGAAAAGATGTTTTGAGTGAGCAGCAGTTCAGAACAGACACACTGAAACCTTCACTGTTCATTCTCTTTGGTGTTGTGTTATATAAAAAGACAGAAAAATAAAACATACAAGTGAACCTCATCTCATATGCAATGCTTCACACTGTATTTATGGTGGCGTTTCACTGAAGGAGCAACATTTTTAAACACGCTGGAAGTCGAGATTCCATGTGTTCCACAGAACACGGTTAAACGCCATAACACGTTCCGTATGTGTGTGAGAAAGGGCAGTTGCATGGGGATTGCTGGTTGTTTGTTTTGCGAGCATTACTCAAATCATACCTGCTCTGCATCTATTTTCATAGTGAGCATGAGGCTTGCCCCTCGGACACTGTGCATGCTGCTGCACAGTGAACGAAATAAAAACAAATGGGAAAACTGTAGCCTACGCAGGTTAATATTAACTCTGGTGAGATATCTTGTTTTCAATAAACATGATTGAGCTTTAAGTTGCCAGGATTGGAGTGTGGAGTGTGTGTTATGTGCACCGGGTGAAGAAACTAACCTAGCACTGGCTCGGTGTGCTTTTCAGTGATGGTGATGGTGCTGTGGAGGGGTGGAGGGGTGGAGGGCTGCTCTCTCAGATGGAAGCTAGTGGAAATCCCTATGTGCTCCTTTTCTGGGATCAGCTTAGGCACAGTCTTCTACTGCAGTTTCTAGCTGACAGATATGAATGATGGTAGTTTTCTTGGTGTCAAACTGCATGTCTTTTCCTGATCAAGAGGAGTTGTGGTGTAGGTTTAATCTGGTAATAGTACCAATTCTGTGTCTGAAAGCATTAAACTCTTGGGTTGGTACAGTTAACACCAATGGAGTTGGTCAGTACAGGCGAGGCAAGACAAGTACTGATATTTCCTTTAATGAACTACAGAACGTTACACTATCGTAGCATTTCCATGTCAGTTGGCCTGCACTTAAATAAATTAGCCTCTCTTGGCAATTTTGTTCACAAAAAAAAAAAAAAGCATTAACGCCCACATTCTAATAGGTTACAGTAATTAATTACCACTGTGCTCATAAATGTATAATCATCAGCACAACAATGAACATTTAAAACTTATCGGATTACTACCTATATTCTTTTTGAAAACATAACAAGCATTTCAATGTGATAGCCGATTCTGGCGTGTTTTGGTGATCTTTCACGTCTCATTTGTTTGAGTGTATTAACAGGAGTGCTAATTTAAGCACTAAATGGAGTGTACAACTGTACTATCATCATATTTATTTTTGGCACCATCTTATATGATACAAAGCAACTATCTGAGAATAATTTTTCTACTAATATTGTCAAAATACCTTCTTTGTTGTGCACTGTTAATACCTAAAGGAAGAACAGAAAGAAAGAAAGAAAAAAAAAACTTGCTAACATCTGTTCCACGTGCCTAAGCTTGAGCACTGCCATGTTTTTGTTACAACCCTTGTGTGAATATTCAATGAAAGATTTTAACCAAATGGTTGCAATTACCTTCATTTTATAGAACATTGTCATGTTTTATGCTTTTTAGTGATCATTAACGCAACAGACTAAAATATGTTTCTTACATGTTCCATTGGCAGGTGAAGTGAGACTGGGAAGTGTCTTCAGATAGATGGTGCAGAAAGAATACACGGCACCATATACACATTCTCACTTCATCCATTTTAACTGGGTGTTTTACTTAGAACGTAATTACAATTCATTTAATTTTTGAACAAGATCAGACTGACAGAGCTATTAGACTAATAAAACTAATTCTAATGTGTTATACCACTAAGAGTGTGCCTACTGCTCTCTACTGCACATTGGATAAGTAGCAAGCCCCTTCTGCTATCCAGGACGCTTCAAGTGGAGCTTATTCACTTTTTGCTTGAAACTCAAGTAACCACACAGATTTGTTGGATTACCCTTGCCAAGACTTTTTTGATTATGCATGCACCACATCTCCACTCAAATTTATTTCGCTCAATTCCACAGTAAAATTGCACTGCATCTGGTATCTTTGGTGAACTCAAGTTGACCGAAATCCTGACTACATAATAGGATTCATATCTCCAACGTCTCTAAATCCTCTCTACACTGAATTCCTGATAACTCTGACCCACTTCATTCATACTTGTCCTTGACTGTTTCTTGTATCAGACCACCATTATTATTTATGGACTTTGGAAACATATCAATAGTTAGTGTTTTAGTAATTTCAATGCAAAGTCTGTAATGAAATATTCACATACTCTTTGTGATAAGAAGGTTTTTTTTTTTTTTGAGTAATCTGAGGCAGTATGCCTGTGAAGTTTCCATCTGTCTATATTTCACATTTCAAAGAGAAAATAAGCCAAGGTGACATTCTATAAGTTGTTTATTGTGTTGTCTTTTACAGGCTGGAAGAGTAGAGACCCCCTAAAGGGTGATGACGAGGGAGACATAAGCTAATGTGGTAATGAAGATAAATAATGGTAATCTCCTCCCTGTTGAAAAGCATAGCCATGGAGTGGCCAGAGACGATCTCTAATATTTGTCCAACTGCCAGAGATTTCTCTGCAGGGAGTCAAATCTGCAATGCCTTAAAATCCAGATTCCCAAACATATGCACAAACACGATAGAGTGTGTGATTATTAGTGATTGCAGCCTGAATTATTTTTGGCTGCCTCACTCTTGTGAGGCAAGAAGTAGGACCTAAGTAAAGTTCTCCAGCATTCCATGCAATCATTGTTTTATCAAGTATTTGAGTATTTGAGGCCTGGCACTTTGCCCCCAACATGTCTCAAATATACAGGAACTAAAGTATATCATGACATCAGCCAGTGCATCCCATTGTGCATTGTGTTGTAATGAACTGTAAATTCCCTACCAATAATCGAAAAACAAATTCTTTGTTACGCAGCAATGAAAGTTCCAGTAAACTGGAATTTCTAGAATTTGTTTGATTTTTTTCTTGTTAAACGACTGACTTGTGGTGGGGGAGTTGTGCCTGGCCTGAGATGCCCATCATCCTTAAGGAACTCTAGCACAGCCCGACCCAGTCATGGGAACAAGAAGACAGCTATAATTATATTGTATTCAGTTAATTACCACCTAAAATCCACAGTTTTAGCAAAGGTCCCTTTGAATATGTGGATGCTGCTGTGTTGTAATTAATTCTCCTTTTCTTTTTTCAAGGACTCCTCTTCCGTTGGCCTCTGATTGAGCCGAGCATGCCCAGCTATATTTAGAGAAAACTCTGCGGCTTCTCAGGAAGAGACAGAAAAAAAAGCAAACGTGCTGAGCTTTGCTGTCAGCAGTGCAAGTTTTGGGTGTCTCCCGAGCTCAAACAGTGCTTCAGAGCAGTACTGCACTCGCCCATGAGTCAAGCTTAATAAATGCAAATGCCGTCAACCAGACAGCCTGTAATCATGGACCTTGTCTGTCAGCGTCCTATTATTAGTTGATAAGATTACTTTCAACCGAGCACAATGATTGCCTACTTGACAAATCACTTTGGTCGATTAAGTGTGAGGAAAGGGCTTTTTTTAATCAGTAATATCTGACACTATAGAAGTATGCGTGTGTGCGCGCGTCTGTGTGTGTTTGTAGGTCTGTGTCTGCATGCCCACTTTTACTGCATTTATATTGCATCATTAGATGTAGATCTCTGCAGTTTAAACTTTAAAGGTCTAGTAACCCCCAGTCAGGGGCACCAATTAAGTCTCTTTAAGTACTGTGTGGCAGGGATGTAAGTCTAATTAAAGGTGCAATTATTACATTCAGCTGTAAATGAAGATTCGACACAGCTAATTGCTTCAGAGGCTCCCTGTTTTCTTAATAATTGACCTGCAAAGTGGCTTAGCTTACGGTTATTCCATGTGACATAATAATAATACATATTACTGAGTCAAAGAAAACAGACATTTCAATTAACTTCTCATCCTCGAAGATGTGAATTATTTGCACAGTGTGGCTGGAATATAGCTCAATAAATGCAATCGTCAAAAGAGTAATCATAGTCATGCTGTAATGTGTAACTGAAGTCGGGAAGACTGGTTAGTATCTGGTTTTCTTCCCTTGGCATTCTTGGCCTGTTTCATTGCATTGTATGCTGGTTATTCAGACAGCTATAATTAAAGGCACTGATTAATGAATTGGTAAGGGATAATTCTCTGATTTTGACCAGAGACCGCTCTGGCAAGTCACTTGCATGATGCAAGGCTTTTATTATAATTTTATAGGTATAGCAGATTAATCACAAACACCCACAGAATCAGGGATATATAAGCTGGTTTTAAGGTCAACCCAGATGTGCAGACAGAGGCTTAACATGGCACAATTCAGTAGCACAGATTTGGACAAAGAGCAGTAACAGAGTTTTTGTACGTTATATCTTGTATGTGATGAACATTTTATGTTATCATGACTGATCTGACTGTTTTGTGATTCTTTCCGAAGGCACTTTTAAGCTTTTAGACTTTTTTAAATAATTAATCTAAATGCTGCCATATTGTAGTTTAAATATACTAGTCTACTTCGATATATGGAAATATTCAGTTACTAAATTGATGAAATCTGTAGGCATTAAATATCAGTGGAAATGTCATACGGTCAGGCAAGCCGCATTTCCAGTATGTGAAAATGATCTTTTTTTTTTTTTTTCGAGAAAAAAAATCATGATCTAATTTTTGTGTATTTTTTTGCACAGTTCACACAGTAAAATAAAACAATGTGAAGATCCAAAGCCATTCATGTGACGAATAATGTGTGTCATCTCTTTGTACCAAGCCAGAGAAAAACAACCCCATAGGCAACTACAGTACATAACACTGAAGTACTTACTGAAGTGTCTGTGGGATCCCTAGCCTCCCGGAGTCCTGTGGTCTACTATGTAAAGTTAAAAAAATTCAAACAATAAAATGCGTAAAAACACAACTAAAAACACCACTCTCACAATCGCCATGATTTGAAAAAGACTCTAGATAAGAGTTAACTTGGTAATACTTTAATATAGTCCACAAGTAAGCAGTATATTGCGACTAATACTTAATGCGTCATGAAATAATGAGTCATCATTTGAGCATCATATATGAGTAGCTAGTTATAATGGTAATTGCTAAACATTTCTTTTTAATAGCTTATTCTAACTCATTCTGTTAATTAGTATCATGACTTTAATAAAGATCAGTTACATTAGCTAGGTTTACATGTTCATCATATTCCGTTTAAGGTCTATATTCAGATTGCAGCCATATTCTGAATATGATGTTTACATGCGTACAGGCATTGGAATATTCCTGTATACATGATGGCTGTAAGTATGCCTGAGTTGGCATTCCTGAATATCTAGTCTACAGCTAAGCATCTGTTAGCACCTTCAATTCCTTGAGGACTGAGCATGCACATGTATCTCCTTTCAGTGGGTTTTCTGAATAAGGTGTTTTCCTGCAACAACTTTCTCTGATTAAAACAGGCATATTCTGGGCTGGGAATCAGAAATCAGAAAATAAATATTCAAAAGTGTCTCAAACTTTATATCATAGCCCATAATTTGACCTACATCGCTTACAATGATTTACTGCATAGATCATTATAATAATTAATAGAATAAGTTAACAATAAAGCAATACTTAACTATTACCATTATTAATGGCTATTAATGTATACATCATTATTTCCTTTATTATTTTATTATTTCCCATATTAATATATTATGGCGTATCTTATTGCAACTAACTTTATACATGCAGTTTATACATACGATCCACCCCTAGCAGTGTAATGTAAGCATTTATTTTGAAGTAGTAGGTCTTCATTATATGGAAGTAATGATTCACCATATGGAGTAATGGATCAGCTGAATAATGAGAGCCATGGTTAATAAAGAGTAGGTTGTAGCCCATGCAATAATTTACACCAAAATAAGTGCAGTGCAACTGTTATGTTGGCTGGCAAGACAGAGGTGCCATTCCAAACTCTGATTGGCATACTGCAAGAGCAGATGGTGGAGGGATGGCATCCAAACAAGTCTGGCACTGTGAGCACAACGCAACACTACAAATATGTGAATCCACAAAAGAATAAGATAGAAAAGAGGTTTTCCTAAAACAGTTACAGCACCATGCCTTAATGTCTCTATTATATAAAAAATTTGGGGCCAAGAATACTTAAAGAAAAAATCAAAGCAACTCTGCTGCAAGGGAATGGATGATTGTTCGAAATGAATTGCAATCATATGGGCAGTTATTAGTCGGGGATTGAATTATGTAAACATGTCTGAATTTTGCACCATTTGTTGGAGTCTTGACTATAACGTGATCAACATAAGCAATTCCATTTACTGTTCACGCGCTGTAGTAAGAGCCACACATGACAGTCTGAGGGAATTTATGCCTCCACACAAAACCTCAATGCCATCAGGAGTAACCAAATGTTGTTTTCCTTCTTTTTTACTGCCATTATTGATGGTTTGCCTCCTTGTTTAACTTTTCTTCACTAAATCATGCGCCAGTCATGTTTACTTGCTGAACAGATTGTTGTATTTGGGCTCATGCTCCATGACTCCAGTACTTTTGGATGAGGAATGTGATGTGAAATAACACCGGCTGATTTTGGGCTCGTTGTGTGGGAATGTCCCCTCTGGCTGCCTGGGCTCAGGCCCAGGTTTGTCGATAATATTCATGCTCCAAAACTCACTGCCCAACTCATCATTCAGCCACTGGATTCCAACCAGATTTTCTTCCTGGCAGCTCTTAAAATCATTATTACAAATATTCCAGATCATCACTGTCCCATATGTAGTGACCAAAAATACATTTTGAAAAGTTTTTTTTTCCCCATAAGACAATATATTGATATACTTTTGGCAAACAATACAGAAAGACTGATTAGGTGAATAGAAAGAAAATATAGCACTGTGCAGAGCCCACGTGAAAAGCACCATATTTCTGTAATTACAACTAAAATGTGTGTATTTTATAGTCTTTCTGACTGGTTGTAATTTATGTATAAAGTTTAAACTTTTCCAAATTTTTTTAAATGATTTTACAGCCAAAGCTTTCGTAGAAATCTGTTTACAAAGGAAAAGACATGAATAAATGAATTTCTGTATTACATGTGGCACAGATCTTAGTAAAGTTTTAGGAAAAGGTTTTCAAGGGATTCATTTAGAAATCCATGATACAGACTGCAAAATGTGGAATAATGCATTGTTTACATTTATATTTTCTTTGACAGCATTTATCATATTTATCATACATTAACCAGAGTGATTTACATAAGTGCTTTGTAGTCTCTTATTAAAAACACATCCTCATGCTAGTACACTCGGTCAGAGCCTAAGAACACCATCAAGCTAAAACCCTGTTAGAGGGAGGTTAGTACAGCAAGAGAAGAACTGATACACATTAAATAAGTGCTAATTCAAGTGCTTGGTAACGTGCAGAGTTAGTCATTGTTTGAAGATAGTTACTAACTCAGCTGTTCGGAGGGCCAGAGAAGTGGGTGTGAGAATAGAAAAGATTGTAGATAAATGTTGTATCATTACTTCATTTGTGTCAAACTCAGTAGGCTTACGTACATTATTATTTATTAGAACAAATCCACAGAATCACAACTGTTCTGTAAAAATGCAGGGCTCTCTTCATTAGCCCAGAATATGAATGCAGTTGCATGATCTAGTCAAAGCTGTAACTGTTTATCATGCATGATCATGCAACTAGCTGTTAAAGTGGATTTATCTGCATTATCTGATCTGTCTTTCTCCCAGGATTAATCATGGTACAGGAGGCTATACTTTTCACCTGGCATCTGCTCAGAACTGGATGGAATTCATGTAAGACAGTATTGCTTGTGTCTGTATGGCAGTGGAGGAATACTGCAGATTTGCCCAGTTAAACTTATGATCCGTAGAATATATAAATCCTACAACAGGCTGAGCTGTAGCATTGTCTCTGGTGTGGAGTGTGCGAGGTGGGCTGCCACAAAAAAAAAAGCCAACAATGACAGGGTATGCAGCAATAATTAAAGCTAAATAATGACTGAGTCTACGTCACTGTCGTGTTTACCTGTGTGGAGGTGGTAGGTGTGAACCCAGCCTGGTGGTAGGTGTAGGACCCAGCGGAAGTGCGGAGGGTAAGGGAGCGCGCGCGCGCGGGCGCTCGCAGACTCCTCCTTGTCTCCGGTGTCAAACTTGACATCAGCGCTCGCGCCGAGAATGGTAACTGGCCGCGCGGCGGAGAGCTCACTCACGTCGGTGGCATGCTTCATGGAGTTATGTACTTTTCCTTACCCGCTCAGCTGCCGTCATGGGTTGCACGCGCTTCCTAACCCTCCTGCTCCTTCTCTTCATGCTGGTTTCCTGCGCTGAATCCATCGTTTATCCGGCTAATGAAGGTAAGCAGACGCGGGGGATGCGAGGCGCGAGGCGCGAGGTGGGGAAGGCGTGCGGACTCTCCGCTCGTGCCTCGCGCGCTCTGCGGTGCTGTCCGCCGCATGACAAAGTTTTTACCTTCCAGCTCGTCCGGACACATGACATGGCAAACACGCGCATATTTGCGCAGTAATTACTCAGCTGTTCGGGTGAAATAAACGCGTGAGGCAGAAATCTGTGCCAGTCAGTCAGTTGTGCTGTGTTTGGTGTGGTGAAGAGTGAACTCGGGTCATCCGTAGCCCACTGCATGCATTAACTTCACACACTCCTGAAGAGCAGCTTCATGCATACTGATGGCTTATTAAGACAATTTCGAAATTGTGTTAGCCTATAATCTAGCACTGTTTGTTTATTTTGTTTGTTTGTTGGTATAAAACAACTTTGTGTTGTTTTTATTCAGCTTGAAATCCAGCAGTGAATAGAAACAGACATGCAGTAGTCTGTAGTTCTCTCATGGACCAGGCGACTGTCCTGCTCTAACGCCTGCTAGGCCTCCTACACTATACACACACTGTTACAGTATTACACTGTGTGTGTATATATATATATATAATTACTCTTATTGCACTTCAAATGTGAAAACACTGTACACATGTTTATACAAGTTTGTATTCTTCCAGATTCTACTCAGAGCATTAACTCTGCAGTGTCTGTACTCATTTCACTTCATCAGTTTGTCACTTTTCTAAGTTTCCGTTTAAAGAAAATTCAGTGTCAGGGTGTGACATGCCTTTCATTCTGTTACAGCTTAAATCCTAATTTAACTTAGTTTTAATGCATCAGTTGGAAAAGGCCAGATTTGCTTAATTTTCATGATTTATAGGAGATTAAGGTGGAAATAGTCATTTAATAAGGAAGGTGGAAAGTGAGTTGTATTCAGAGTTAAAGGTCAGAGGCTGATTTTGCGATATTGTGTCAGGGCTGTTTGCTGTAAATGCATCGACCTCAGTACACACTGCCTTACTGAATTATATATATATATATATATATATATATATATATATATATATATATATATATGCTTTAGAGTTTTGGAGTCTTGCTATTGAAAAGGTCACAGACTAGAGTTTCCAACAAAATACAGGTCTATGTACAATTTGCATCATTTATTAATCTTAGACGGTCATCTTCAACTAGGCTGCAGTGAAGAAAACAGACTAAATCTATCATTAAAAAAAATTAAATAAAATAAAATGCGTCCACGTATATAAAATCATATTATTTGCCGGTAGTTATTTCCACTGAACTGAAAGTTTTAGAATAATTGGTCTTTTATGTGGTGTATGTATGCGGATAAAAGACTGGATGGAGTGTATTCCCGTTGATGAAGCAGTGTATGTATATGTGTCACTGAAATAATCAAATCTCCAGAACTGGGTTATGAAGCAGTGTGAGTTTGTAGAATGAACTTTTTCCTCATGGGTACGAATGCAGAGGCGCTGTGTTTTATTGTTTAACACCCACTTCCAAATTTCCAAAGATTTTATTTTTTAATTGCTTTTTTTTTTTCTTCACGGGAATTAAATGGTCAAAATATAAACAGCCACAGCCAAAATAGCAAAAACAGCACACAGAGCGCATTATGAAAAAAATAATATGTGCTATGTGATTAAGTGAAAAGAATATTATTGAATATTAGCTAGCATTATTTACTGAAGAAGTAGAATTGAAGAAGCTCAGAGTCCAGACTGACTTTATACAGGCTCCAGAATATTCTACAAAATACAAAACTATAAAACTTTCTCTCTCTCTCGCTCTCTCTCTCTCTCTCTCTCTCTCTCTCTCTCTCTCTCTCTCTCTCTGTGCTCTTAATCATATAGCACCCAGGCAAATGATCAGGCATTTTTCTGCTTTTGGTTATTAGACCAGGTTTAAGGTGTGATGGTGGGCTACAGGCTCTTTATTCGCAGGTTTCTCACCAGTGAGGGTCAGTATAGAGCTACACGCTCTGCGCTACACCTTTCTATCGCTTACAGGAAAGTGGCAGTCTCGGCTTTTCACGCTCTTAATTAGGCCTAAAGTTTGCCGTGACAATGTAGAATTATTGCTGCGCAATTTTTTAAATTGCTTTTATGTCAAACTGTAAAATCTGCCATAGACCCTTTGCTTTTGTGCCTTTGCTCGTTGCCTTTGTAGCTCAGGATGACCCATATTATAAAAATCATTATTTTATGATTCAGCTTGCAGCCTGAATTTTTTAAAAGCTGTTTGTATCCTGTCGTAGCACTGAATTAGAAGCTTCTCTTTTATTCTTTTTGTTGCTGTTGTTGCTGGATCAGGCTGCTTTATGCATTTGGCCATGTTTTCTTCAGTACAGTAATTTAGAAGATAATAGAGATGATAGCAGCAGTTAGGCTGTAGTTAGACGTGCGGGTGGAGCTTTCAACTTGTATCGGCGGGATTTAGGAAGTTTTTTAAGGTGATGATGGCTTTTTGAGGTTGTTGTGTGTGAGGAGTGTGTATGATTGGGACGCTTTTTCTCAACGCAGCGAGTCAGAGCTGGAAGCGATCATACTATCCAGAGAAGAAAATTATACAAAGTGTATATAAAGCGATAAAGCTGTGTAAACCCCAGACTACACAGACTCCAGTCTACACACATTATTCTAATTACCGCTCCTTAACAAGAAGGGTTTCGTAGTAGGCTAACAGATTAAAAATGGCAGGAAGACATTGACCGGGGTTTGATAGACGCTACAGGCCCTGCTGTGACTGCGCCGTACTTCCCTTTCTATCACACAGGACAGCTGGGTTCCAGGCCCGCTCTGCTCTCTGTACACTGCCTAACCCCAGCTACAGCACGGACGCTAATGCACTAGGCATACAAGTTCTTTTACTGTAATAATAATAATAATAATAATAATAATAATAATAATAATAATAATTACTATAGTAATTATTATCATTATAATCATATTTGTTTCTTTAAAATTTGTCATTAAATCGTAAGATATAATAGCAATATAAATTATAATATACGCCACTGTATCATAATACTGTGCTTAAACTCTAGAAATTTACTGTTATGCGCACAATATACTTTTAAATATTTTATCATCTGGAATCAATTTAGACAGATTAATAAATGTTTTATTTGTATGATGTCTATGCTTATTGGAAAAGACAGCATTTCTATACTAAATGCAACTTTTTCTGATTATTTCTAGATATTTAACATTATATTTTTTTACAAACACATTTTCATGTGTTTCAGGCTTTGCATGGTAAATAATGGTATTTTTAGGTTCAGTAAAATGTGTGTGTGTGTGTGTGTGTGTGTGTGTGTGTGTGTGTGTGTGTGTGTGTGTGTGTGTGTGTGTAGTCCTTCTAGCTTCTCTTTTGAAGATTATTTTGAAAAATGTTGGCATTATTTTTTTATAATTAGCTCCTGGATAACGGTTAGCTCTCATACTATATTGATATTTTCCTACATAATAAACAGCTCATGAGAGAGCTAAATGTGCGGATATGTTTTGCTATCTTTTCTTTAATCTTGGCAGACTGCCTAGTGAAACATACTTTTGTTTAAAGAAGCAAATTAATTTTGCTGCCATTTAGCAGACCCTGTGAAGTCAGGTCTGGGCAACTCAGACCAAGCTGTAGGACTTTTATTTCTTATGCTGCGTAACTGCAGGTCAGCTAGTCCAGTAAATGTTGGAGAGCTTGTCTAAAACAGTATTCCCTTTTAAAGGCTGCGATTCGGAGAGAAGCATTGCATGTCGATGTTTTCAGAAATTCTTGGAAGCTCTCTAATTCTAGACATTTATGCTCTAATTGGAGTTTTTTTATGACACATCATTTAACGTTTACTGGACCAGCCTTTGCCATCTCGATGCCTTCGGTACTTTTTTTTAGAGAGACTGCCATTTTGGCAGGTTCAGGGTGTGGAGGTGCTTTTTGCTCTCACAGGAAGCAGTGTTTTGCGAGTGATGGCACCTTTCAGAGGTGCCGAAAATCTGCTTACACATGTGCTCATGATAAAAATAGTGCATTCGGGGCCGGCAGTGTGCTCGGGCTGCTGGAGCTGTGCGGGCAGAGGCTGCTCGGTGCTCACAGGGAGCTGACTGAGGGAAAAGCTGCACAGAGGCTGGAGCAGAAGACACATGCAGACAGAGCTGAATTATTCATACTCTGCAGTTTAATACTTCACTACACCACTGTAGGTTGTGTTGATTTATTGTCTTTATACTTTCTGTGTTTATTGTAAAGTATTTATTTCGGAAAGTACTGTTTATGATCAAATCAGTTGTATCCTATTTATATTTAGACATCATATACCGTCTTTTTGTAAAGCAATATATATTTATAGTTGCCACTTTTTTATCTCAAATTTCTGAAGTTCTGCCCGAGGAACTGAGTAAAACATTTATATAGGGAACATTGTACAGGTACTCCAGCTTTTATAGCCACCATAAATACGGTGACAACACACATGTATTTGTCCATTTTTTTAGAGATTTTCGACTGACGTTTAAACATCGTTCACTAATCAGGAAAGGCTCTTGGGGACTTGGCTAACTTAATATGTCTTGCATTCTTGTTTGAAAATCTTTGAAATCAATGCTCAGTTTCTCCATGTGTTATACACACACACACACACACAGTCAGCCTTTAATAAAGCCAAGCCTCAGCATGCCTCATCCCCTTGGACTGCACTTCTGAGGTGTCGCACCACCCGATTCCCATCTTAATTCAATACCAGATTTAATTAGCTAATCAGGAAAGGTGAAGGTTCGCTGTATGGCTGTCTCATCAAGCTCCGTCTGATTATAAACACTTTTGCTCTTTTTTCTGAGCGGTAATATACAGCTGTGCTTACTGTACAGTAAAGACTTGTCCTTGATACTGTAAATATTTGACAAATAAGATACTGTATACAGTTGTGGGCTGTCATATGATAGATAGGGAACGAAACAAGCTGTTGTGTTTTTTTCTCCGTGCCGCTGATGTGTTCAATAAAAGTGCAATGTGCTGATGAAAACAATAGTTACTGGGGCAGGGATGATTTATCAGGACAGAGGATGTTCACGGAGAGACTGTGGCTGTGATCCTAGATTACTGTCTCTGTCATGCATTGATTGCATCTGTTTTGCCTGTTGTTGTTTATTCCTGTGGACAAGCAGTAGATAAGCTATTAATAAGCTGGCGTTGCAGTATTGAGCTCGGAGAGGATGCCCGATGTACCCTCATTTCTTGGTGCTGGGAGGGTGGCGTCTTTGGCTGAGATTTCCTGCTCCTGCAGCTGAAGAATTTGCTTTACCAATATAGCCATCTAATTTTCTGTTCTCAAATTCCCCTGGTCGGCTCAATTTGAGACGTTGGCTCGGCTCATTGAGAAAGTTAAATTGGAACCAATGGAGCTGGATGTCAGCTGCCATTACCGGACACAAGCAGATATCTTCATTACAGTTAATAGGAAATTGTCTGCTGTATGGGAGCAGCAGTTGTTTTGGTAGGTGTGGTCCCATTTGCAGAATGCTGTGCTGAAATTGAACAATCTAATGCCCCTTTCTCTCCATTTAATCCTGGATATACACAGTGGGCCACAAAGTATTTGTACCAGTCACTCTCCTATTTTATGTGGATTCACTATTTGTTGTATTTGAAAGTATGCTAACTTATGTGACCCGTTCGTAATCTCTGTGTTACAAAAACTACCTAATTAAGCATACTTTACCGATCAAGTGCACTTGACATTTTCAGTAGTATGTGTCATTTGTTTGGGATAAACATTTACTGAACAGTGCATGAGAGAGGGTGAGTCACTGGCACCCTGTACAACGTCCCACATGGCAGCTACGATTATGCATTTATTGCACAGTGAAGCAGTCTTTGTTCTTTTTGAACTCCGTTTAGTCAAGCCGAGTAGAGCACAAGACTGAACGGTGTTTAAAGCTTGTCAGGAGTGGAGTATGACGATGTCTTGTATACCCTCACCGCTTCTGTTTTATAATGCACTAAAGAACTACATAGTGCGTTATAGTGCTCATGCTTTATAGACAGCCATTTTGTCCTAGATTCAATATTAAAAAAAACAAAAATCTCTTTGCGTTTTGTTCATGAAATGGAAATGAAATGGCTACAATCAGCACATTACGATGACCCATTTAATCTGTGAGTTTCAAAAGCGTATTAAGAAATACATAAACACCATTAATATTCATGTCTAATATAGTGTCCTCTGTTTGCTTGTTACAAGTTATTCAATAAAAAGCGTTTCTTTATTTATTTTTAAGTCTCACATTCTCTCAGCTTGAGTGTGCATGCATGCAGCCTGTTAGCCTGTCTGAACCAGGCTCATAATCTTTTCACAGCTTACATTACATTCATTTTTGGATATTGGATTTCATTTAGACAGTGCTTACCAGATGTGTTCTACTTAAAGATCAGTGAAAAACAGTGTGTCCTACAAAGAAACAATGCAGAAGATATGGACATGTGAGACACCTTTGCCCATCGGCAGCCTCTTCCCGTCAGCAGGGCAGGGATTGAAATCGAACTGTCCGACTGATGTGGGTATTTCCCTGTTTCCCCAGTGGCTGCAGCCACCACAGTCATTTGGATGATGAGCTTGATATACTGAGGGAAGAAGCTTGCACTGTTTGTTTAATTTGATCATCTCATAAGAGTAGTGCAGCTGAATAAATACTCTGTTGGTCAGAATGGACATGCCTGCCGGGGGACTGGTGGGAGGGTAATAGAGGCTAATGAGAGATACTCACTTGTTTTTTTTGTTTCTTTCTCTTTCTCTCTCTGTTCCTGCAGTTAACCTGTTGGATTCCAAAGCAAGCCAAGGGGAGCTGGGATGGATATCATATCCACCACATGGGGTATGTATGTCCATGTTAACCATAACTCTTAGTGAGGGAGAACAGACACGACATACAGTAGTGCTATTCAATATTTAATCTTTTTTGTCTTGAGGTTCTTTACTTTTGGTAAAATAAAAATATAGTTTAGTAGAAGCTTGGGGAAATAGGAGACCTAAAGACAGTGCTCAGGGTGTTTAAAATAGATAATTTATTTCTATTCTCAAAACCCAAAGTGCGTAGTAACAACTGTGTTTATTTATCTTTCTGTGAATTGGCCCCAAGGGCTACTTAATCCAACCATTATTAAACTTTATTAAGTGTTAAAATTACGTCTTGGCACTTGCTGAGGGTAATCCAGTAATTTTCTCCATATAGCTGCCAAATCTGGTTTCCGCTTGCTCTTTTTATTGTTGGCACTGTAAAACTAGACTAGACAAGGCTAGACTGTCCTTTTAGTATGGATGGTTGGCTAAAAGGGGATAAATTGACTTTAAGATAATATATCTTTTATGTAAAGACTTTGTTGGAGAAAATAATATAACTTATTTATTACTAAATTTACAGCTAAGTAAATTTGAGTATTATTTGTTAGACAAAGACAAGAGAACACAGGTGCAGTTTTGGATTCTATTAAAACTAATGGAAACAGACAAACCAAAAGGAACATGAGGCAATCTCAAAGCATAAACAGACAAATGCTGGGTTATCAGCAAACAGGCAAATGCTGTAGCTAAGATCTGACAAGGAATTAACCAAGGAATTGGCTAAGGTCAAGCCAGAGAAACAGGCATACAACGAGAGGCTCAGTAATAGAACAGAATCTTGAGTAAGACTTCAGATTACTTCAAGGGGTGCAAGAGCTGGCAAACACGTGTCCATGATTAGAAGTCTGGTTTTTGGAAAAGGGGATAAGTGACTGTGACTGTCAGCTGACATGGATTTTGGCAGAGGATCTTGAGTATTGTAGTTAGTTTTAATTGTTAGTAGTTTTGAGAGCAGGTACAGATGCTGGAATGACACAATTAATTGTTCAGACAAAAGGTGAAAATGAATGTGGTAACATTTATTTAGCACATGTCATTGTCATAACTGGTGAAGGAGAATGCAGAAGATCAAGACCTTGAGATAAATGTTCTATAATTACTCATGACTTTTACCTAGTTTTGAGTGATAAGCATTTTGCCCTAAGAGCCATGCCCTCAGAAATGATTGCACGTAATGTGCCGGCACAGCACCGACACTGATGGATGGGATCCCCGCCTTCTGCCGGTGTAAGCACAAATCGGCCCGGTTAAAGCAAATTGGAAGCTAAACCTATCAGATGCTCCCCACGTGGATGCCTGCCCCAATAAGGACAGTAAATATAAATCAGCTCAGCGTGGTTGACTTTTTAAATGCGCGGCTCTGTTTATTATGGCCCGTCCAAATTGCATCAGGCCTCAGTCTGGGATTCATTACTCGTGGCAGGAGGATTGCTTTGCCTTTGCTCCATGATTACCCAGAGTGCCTGGCTTGTAGCTCAGTGCCGACATAGAGATCATCTGGACTGTGAAGGGAAGGGATGTAGGGCATGATTATGAACTGTAGATTAGGGATTTGATAATGCCTCAACACTGTACTTTAGGCAACCTAATGCTGGATCACCTCTGGAAAAAAGAAAGAGTGAAGCAGCCATTTAATGCCTCAGTAGCACGACTCTGTCACTGCTTTTAAATATTAACTTCATTTGGCTGAACAAAAGATGGAAGTTTTGTCACAAAATGGTGGATGTTTTGAACTGCATAGACAAGTAATCTCCTGAAGCCCAAATAAATGTGGATGGATTGAGTATTTTTGACTCTGTGGAAAATCAGCCGTTTTGGTAAAAGAACAAAACCGCAAACTCTGAACTAATAGTCGCAAATTAGATTCCACTTTGCTTCAAAACCAAAAGGGGCCGCTTCTCAGAGCTTTGTGTATTGCAAAAACAGTATCCATTCCATTTAATAAAAATGTGAAGTAATGAGTAACTCTATAATCTGCTGGAAGCCAAAGACTTGGCCAGTACAACATGTCCGGTTCAAAACAGCCTAATCTACTGTATGAATTAGACAGAAATTCTCATATTCCACTTTACTTTGTAATTCTGGATCTTATACAGGCAAGACCCATGTTCATGATTCCAAAAGCACAATAGTATCAACATAAATGCCAAACAATTTTGGCTCTTCAGTTTTGGGCTCTGAAAAAATAGCAAAACTGCACCCAGCTGAATGAAGTGCAAAGAAAAGCTGCTGTATAAACTGGGATTAGCACATCATATGTTCTCGGTGGGGTAAATGGGCAGTGCACAGTGTGTTATGGTTCCACAGTCATAAAATAGTGATGAAAAGGCATTGACTGATAAGTTACAGTTGTCTTGATGGCCTAGTGTAGGAAATTTTATCTGGATAAACATTTGCAGCCACTTCTGCTGTTTCCAGCTATGGTGTGGGAATGATGTAGACTAAATTGAAATTCTGACATAAAGGGAGGATAGTAGGGCAAAGTGCTAGTTCTGAAAAACTAAAAAGAAAGAAGAAAAAAAACAGAATAAGCAACAGTTTTTAGGGCACTGCTGCTATGAAATTAGATATGAATTTATGCAGTTTGATTTATTTGAAGTCATTACTAGAATGATGTCAGTTATCAGAAAGTGATTATCAGAGTACATTTGATGTGTGTGTGTGTGTGTGTGTGTGTGTGTGTGTGTGTGTGTGTGTGTGTGTGTGTTGTTCTGTATATCATAGAAGATATCTCCTGGTAGATCTGTATTTTACCCATAAGTAATAACACCCTGATTATATGGTCTTTTGTGTCTTCAGTCTTCTGTCATCTCAGCACTTAGGTGTGTAATGCAGCTCTTAGAAGAAAATGTGCTCTAATTTGTTCATCAGAAGAATTACAGTGAACAAAGTAGACTTTGCTAGACTCAATTTTGTCTTCTATGTGAATAAGCAAATGCATATCGGATACCAAAAGAACTCAGGCTTTACTATTAGTTTTTTTCTAACTAATGCAATTTCACTGTAATACAAGAAAGAAGCTGTAATTTTATTATGTATCTCTGAAACATAAGCCTTCTCTCATTTTGTCTCTTTCCACACTAGTGCCAGAGCATCTATTAGTCAAAAGTATTTACCAGTTGGTCTGTCTACACAGTGAGAGTACACATAGAGGGGGATTTGGCCACAATTCTGCCAAATGTACCAACTGCTGATTTCCATGTTTCCTTGTTGCTTTCCTTGCTGGAGGGGGATTATTGATGTAAAGTGATATTTGGAAAAACCTTCAGTCAATTTCAGTCTGCCTGTTGAGTGTTAAGTTGCAAAGCAGAGAGATAATGTCTCCTTTTGTAGCTTAGAGAGATCCTACATGCTACGAAGCTGTAGCTTGACTCTCAGAGGTAATCACTCTCTGAAAAACTGTTACCTGTTAAAAGAGATTTCCAGACAGATGTATGTGTGCACAGTGGCTTACTGTTGTTCAGTGCAGCTTTGCACAGTGGTTTAAAGAAGGGTGCTACAGGAGGATGTCTTATGCCATCATGATGTCATACATGACAGGAGACCGTTTCTGTAATACGCTATTTTTAAGTGTGTCATCTATGCATCGTATATGATATTTCATTTACTTTGGCACCCATGGTCTAGACACAGTCCTTCACTGCAATATGATAATGTAGTGCAGCCCAGGCACCTGGAATCAATTTGGGGCATCTACTACTCTAGTGAACACAAGCTGGCAATTCAAAAAATACCTCATGGAATGAAAGTAACTTTGACAAATCACCACTTGAACTTTCCAGTGATGTATTTGACTTTGCAGCACTATTCCATTTTGTCTGGTTGGAAATTCATAAACACATGACATCAAAAACAGTTTTCTTTCAACTGTGGTCATAACACGTCTTTAGGATCTCCAGTTTGAAGGAAACTGCTCATATACCATACGGGCCAGTGAGCCAGGATAGCTGTAGCTGCTGATTTAAATGAACACATAATACCCCTAGAGTGAAACAGCTTATTCAGAAAATCAGTGGAGTTATCCTTTAATTGGAGTTATCCTTACTCAGCGTGTGTGTATATTTTGTAGGTGTTAATCACAAAAAATACAAGCCCAGATATTTGAAGCCCTGCCATGAATCTGAGGAACCTAGGAAAAGTCACCAACTGACACAGGTTCCATTCTTTAAAAGGTGCCAGAAAACTAACAGATGGCACAGCTGTTCATTAAAAAGGCTGTGAACTTAGACACACTATGTAAAACAGATACAGATTGTGAAACATACTCAAGAAGTTTGGATTGGACTATAGAAGACAAAGCCATTCTCTGGAAGGAAAAACCTTTACTCTTTTAATCCTACTTATGGCACCGTAACTCAAATTGGACTTGGTTCACAATATTTCATGTATTTCATTAATTAAATTAAATTTCATTCTTAATTAAAGACAAAGTTTTAATGAGTTTATATGAGGTTATGATACATGCTTTTTAAATTCTGTATTTATTTAATGTCTACTGTTAATTTTGGTAAACTACTACTGTGGCCATAGTAACCAATAGTGATCAAGCAAATGGGAAAATAAATCTGTCTTAATGCGCTTTCCCGGGTGTTTCATTAACCACTGCCACAGGAGAAACATAAACAAGCAATCGAGTCTGAGGGCACACTTGTCCTGCCTGCTAATGAACAGTTCAAGACCATTAAAGATGACCCTAGATGAGAAGCCAGACAGTATTCTGTATTTGTAAGAGAAAAAAACAATTTCTCTGTACATACTAGAGGTGTTCATCAGGACTAGAGCTATACATTGTGGGAGTGGGTGCTTTTTTACTGTCATGTGGGTGGGAGTGGGCGGTCAGTTATGACGCTTGTGGACAAAGAAAGACCACATTAAATGGGAGTGTATTGGACATGGCAGGCTGCTTGTGAGTGCGCTTAGCAGGTTTAGTCATTCATCTTCAGTAAACTCTTTAGATTCACATTCCCATTACAGCAGAGACTGGTGAGGCCAATTCATTATGTTACATGTTAATTATCAACAAAAGGATAAATATTCATTTAAATCTTCCTGGGCCATTCAGATGATACATATTAGTGTTGGCAGGGTGAATATCTGTATCTTAATATTAGAGTGGACGTCGTTAGTCCTGTTCCACACTCATAACCATACCTGTTCCCTTTTGCTTTTCCCAGTGGGAAGAGATCAGTGGTGTGGATGAGCACTACACACCGATTCGGACCTTCCAGGTGTGCAATGTGATGGAGTACAGCCAGAACAACTGGCTGAGAACCAACTGGATCCCTCGCAGTTCTGCCCAGAAGATCTATGTGGAGCTCAAGTTCACTCTGAGAGACTGCAACAGCATCCCACTGGTGCTGGGCACCTGCAAAGAAACCTTCAACTTGCACTACCTGGAGACAGATGAGGACCAGGGCAGTAAGTTCCGTGAGCACCAGTTCTCAAAAATAGACACCATAGCGGCCGATGAGAGCTTTACTCAGATGGACCTGGGGGATCGCATTCTTAAACTCAACACAGAAGTGCGAGAAGTAGGTCCAGTCACTAAGAAAGGCTTTTACCTGGCCTTCCAAGATGTGGGGGCTTGCGTGGCCCTGGTGTCAGTGCGGGTCTACTTTAAGAAATGCCCTTTCACTGTGCGGAACCTGGCCATGTTTCCTGACACAGTGCCCATGGACACTCAGTCATTAGTGGAGGTGAGGGGCTCCTGCGTCAACAACTCCAAGGAAGAGGACCCTCCCAAAATGTACTGTAGCACTGAGGGAGAGTGGCTAGTACCCATCGGGAAATGTTTGTGTAACATTGGTTATGAGGACCGGGGTGCCACCTGCCAAGGTATAGTCTCTCTTCCGCTATCATTTCCTATTTGCTGTGCCTTTCATTTCACGGCCCATTTTGTTTCTTTCATCAGCATAATGTACTAGCACCAATACTATATACCAGCACTCTAAATGAGATGCAGAATCTATTGTTGGAGTTTCATTCGTTTGTTTAAAACATTTATTCGTTGTCTGCATGAGAAAGTAAGTGTTTTTAAATGTGTAAATTTGTGTACTACTTGGAGAACAAAAATTAGTTTTTTCCTCACAGAGATACACACACCTCTGATCTGTAAGCCATAGTGGGTGTGTGTTGGGGCTGAGGAGTATGAGTACTCGGTCCAATGGGGGAGAGGATAGATCTGTGGAGTAGGCCTCCACAAAAAGCAGCTTGAAGCAGTTAAGATTGTGAAATACTCTTCAGTTTCACCTCATCAGGAGACAGAATAGATGTGTGTTCGGCATCCAAGACTTTGTGGAGGAAGGTGTGTGTGTGTGTGTGTGTGTGTGTGTGTGTGTGTGTGTGTGTGTATCAAATTGTTCTTAGAGGATCCTGGGAGTTATTCTGCTCTCCCATGATGGTTTTATAAATGTAATATAGAAGATATAAAGGAAAACGTTTTATGGTCCTCCATTCCTTTTGGTTGAAAGCTTTATTATATATGTATGGCCATTTTTTTGGGCACTTTTGCCAGATTCATAATGTTAAATGAGCAAGACCGTTAATGTTAGTTCATTACAGGGAGAGCTGTCTCAGAGTAAGGATACTGAAGCATGTATTTCGGCTGGCGTGTATAATTGTGCGAGGATCTGTGGTTGAGAAGGTTGATAATAAATTGGCTGGCAGCTGGCTTGTAGAGAGATTCAGTCCTGTCTGTGGTATTATTTGAGTTAAGCCAGCTCCCAAGAGAAATCACTTCAACTCATAAAGTACTCTGTATCCCTCTCCTCCTCTCCAACTGGGCCTCAAGATGTTTTTCAGTTCTGGAATCCTGTGTGATACTTTTCGATGTTCATGGATGCGTGAGAATTGATTGAGAGCCAGTGAGGTTGTGTGGCCCTGCCGTAGAAATAGATGGTTAGAGATGTGATGTGCTGAACCGGGTATGCTGAGAAACTGCTGAAGGTGCTCTGAACATTTATTGAAAAAAAAAAGGTATATCTGATATTAAGTTCTTTATATGAAAACATGAAAGGATTTTTGGTGAACATTGCGCATCGCCAAGTTTCGAAAAGGGAGTACTTGGATGCTTTAGATTTGTGCTTTTGATTAGTGCACTATTGAAGTTTTACTGTTATTAGTCATGCAATTAGTAAAGAGCATTGGTCATAAAATGGCCATAATCTGAGATTTAGTACCTGACATTTTAAATAAGACTGGTAGTTATGTACTTACATTCAAGGGCAAAACACCGCATCCTTTTGAACAAAGTAAAAAAAGACAATGAAATTGAATTTGTAGCAGTTTGTTAGGTACCAAGTTTCACAATGAACAAATGGTCAAATATTGCATGGTAATGTATTCACAGTGAACAAAAAATATAGCCCTTAATACTGATAATATAACTGATACTGATAATAACCTTTTTTTGCCTTTATAACTGCCACCAACCTGAGGAGATTTCAGATCCTCTGATTTAGCACTTATTCTCCCTGACAAGTTGTAACTCTGCCAGATATCATACACTGCCTTCTGTAGATCAGGATTGGAGTCTGAAGTCTGAAAGAAAACTTCTTTTTTTGCCTGATGTTTTATCTTGTTGCAGAATACAGCCATCTAGGAATCCTAGTTTGTTGTAGATAAAGTACATAATAGTTGTTTTTGTTTGTTTTTAACCCAGCACTCCTATGGGATGCAGACTTCCACCTGACTACTATATTTAGTTGTCAGTGCTTGTCCGAAAAGATAACACTAAGATTTCTTCTGTACTTTTGCAAACATTTTTGTAAAGCATAAATGTGACCAGCAGCAACAACAACAACAACAACAACAACAACAACAACAATAATAATAATAATAATAATAATAATAATAATAATAATAATGCTGTGCGCAAGATAAAAAAGAGAAAGATTTTAAGAAGTGCCTTTGACATGTTTAGGGGGATTGTTTTCTCCCAATCTATTATTCATCAAATGCAAATCATAGAAAACATATGTGATTTTTTTCCCCTTTCTCATTTTACCCCATGAAAGGAATGAGCTGTAGAAGCAGCCAAAAAGACTCTTTTACTGAAACTAAATACAAATTCTGATGTCTGAGGCCTAACCATACATTTGAAATAGTTGTGCATGGTCATGCATTTTTGCTCTCTGGTTTTCAAGCCTGTGGTTTGGCATGAACTTGGTGCATCTAAAGGTGACTGCTCCAAACAATTTGTCAATCCCAACACCGATTTGTGGTGTGTAAAACCAGGCGCCTGACAAGTGGTTCTTTGTGTTACTTTCATGTAAGTGATGATGACAATACAATGAGAGAGACTGAGTGATGGAGTGAGTGAGTTAATGAGTGAGTAAGCAAGCGAATGAATGAGTGAGTGAGTGAGTGTGTGTGCTTGCTCCATTTGTTTATAGATAATTTCTCATTTTTCTGTAGTATTGTAGTAACTGGAGATTTGTGCATTATCCCCCTGATTACTGTGTTGCGAAACAGCGATAACGCCTCAGCGACTCCCCTCAGGGCATCCGTTGTTCGATGTTCTCCTATTTGTGTGGTGCTTGTGTGAAAGTTTAGATGTATTTGACAATCTCCTATTAGTTTCGGGGCAGACTAATGGACACTAATAAGGGCTTGTATTACAGGAGTGTGACAGCTGCACCTCCATACTCATAAGCGCATTTGTAGGGGAAGGGTGTTACTCAGAGCTCACTCTGCAGGCCTGCTGTGTTAATGGATTGATTACTGTGCGGAGTCCAAGTGTCGCTCAAACGCAGATATTTTGAGGTATGCAGATGCAGAATTTCATCATCTTGAGTGTGGATCTGCCACACAGAGCGGACACGGCACTGAAGGAGATCCTTTGTTGAATATTTCATGTGCTGGTCCGTTTGAGAAGGTAGATGTGAGTCAATATATTTGCACCCACAGACAAGTTGAGACTTATAATTTACTTTGCTGACAAATATATTAATTAATAAATATGTTATTAACATGCCACTGGATATATACACCAATTTTACACCAAAACAAAAAAAATATATAAAAATACAAAATAATAAAAATGTGAAATGACTCTGCTTTAATGAAAGTCAAAGCATTGACAGAGAATTGTCAGACAGTACCTTATAACACCACAGTCTCAAAGTCTTTAGCACTTACAGCATTTCAAATTGTTTAAGTATTTTAACTACTGATTATACAATAGAATTAATTTTACTTTAGTGAAAGTAAATTAATGTGAGTATGTTATTGAAGGTTACTTTGATTGTTCAGGTCGCTGGAGAATTAACCTGAAGGAGATAACAACTATATTTTCATTTGTTCGTTATCTTTTATTACAGCATTAGCAATACAAGAGTGTGAACGTTTTAAAAGTCACCTTATTATAAACTTGTTGTTAACTTGCTTTCAGTACAGATTCATCGGCAGTGCATCGGAGCATTCTGAGCTGATGTGAATGTACGGCCTGTTACGATAATGAAACAGAGTACTAAAATCTGTATTAAAGTCTTAACAATAATTTGATCTTAAAACAGCAAATAAAAAGACTATGCGATCCGGATGTCTGTCTGCTTTCTGAGCTTCCCATGTTCGCAGCTGCCACAGGGCTCCTTTGAGAGCCACAATGGTTTACATTCCTCCTGGCTTTACCAGGATATACAATCCCTGTGCTCACTATCCCTGATTAGTTATCAGATCTTATTAATGCTGCTCTAGAAAGTGCAATGGGTATTTTAACAAGCCCTAAAGCCTTACTGAATGAAAGACACTGGGCCAGAGAACTGTGTTTAGTGCACACTGACCCTATTCTTACATTTCCACAGTGGGGCAGTCCAGGCACTTTAGGTCTAGGCCTTCAGTGACGGCTACGTCACTAAGAAAACAATTTTGGATAGAATGGATCACAGTGTGGACATCATATATTACACAGCCTTAATGCGTAACAGCCTTAATAGAAAGAGAACACTGGTCTTTAACAACCGCACCACACGGAGCCATTAACAAAAAAGATTTACAATGACTATCAGGAAATCCTCTTCCTATTTCAAAGGACCAAAACATCACACAGATATCCACATGGTACTGTCATTTTAAATGAACAATGAGCCGCTAAGAAAACCCATAACACTATAGTATATTTGTTTTAAACCAACTTTTTTCAAATTTGCATTTAGTAAGAAGGTACAATGTACTCAAAATCTAAAAAATGTTAGGTCGACTTAACCTGATATATATAAATAGATATAGATAAATAGATAGTGTTTGCTAGATTTGGTTAAACCTCAATCAAGAGAGTATTTACTAAAAAAAAAAAAGTAGATGCATGTTGCTGTCTAAATAGTTTTTTTGGTAAATGTTATAACCTTAATTATGTATTTAATAAAGTATGCATCAATATGAAAAAATTGTAAAACTAATTACTGACCCGTTGATGGGTCAGTGCTAATGGTGGTGCTGATCTAAATTCCAAACTTTTTTTTTTTTTCATTAAAATCTGTCCTCAAAATGGCATCGCCAGGGGCTTTGTGATGAAATCCAGCTGTCCTCCTTCTGCCATTGTAGCAGGTTGATAGATTTCATTTTTGTTTTAATAGACACACTAATATGTGTAGATTGTTGGCCTATTTTCAGAATTTCACAGCTCACAATTACAGCATTAGATTTATATACATCCAGTGTGTACATAAAAAGTGTGACTGGCCGTAAGAATAATACATCAGAATGAAGCACTCACTGCATACGAATATGACTGGGAGAATATCAGCACTTTTTGAAAGTCTTAAGCAGTAGACCTCACACTCAAACGTGGAAAAATTAGAGAACAAATTCCAACTGGCTTAAACCTCCTCCAATATTTTCCTTTCACTGACAAAATTTTCACACAGGAACAGAACGGAGAAAGGGAAATGACTGAGAATATACACATGAAAACAAAACTCCAAGTCCACCGGTACATTTCAGGGAGCTTTGAGGGCTCATGTTGTTTGTGAGATGCTCTGACTCAGGGTCGCATTTCTGCCCTAATTTAATCCCTCTGTTTTTACATGTCTAAAATGAGTATTTCTTCTGCTCCCACTGAGGGGACTGAATTTTTTGCACGTCATTATATGTCCATTCAGGAGAAGCATTTCTCCTTTAAATGCCCCTTTGTATATATAAAACAGATGCTTCATTTGAACATTTTAATGGACTTCCTTCTGAATGTTTGAGGATTGCTACAGTGTTATGTGGCGCAAAGAGGAATTTAGCTCCTTTGTAAGAGACATGAGCATCCTTGAAGTCAGTAAAAGCTTAAATCAAATACAGCTCCAAATCAAACTCCTATTAAAATCAAGCCTATCTCTCTTCAATCCTTTTTTTTAGTGCTGGCCACTCTCTGAAAAGGCCCAGGTGTTGTTATTGTAAGGTGTATTGCTTTATTGCAATGTAAAAATAAATAAAAATGTCCTGCATTTTCAGTCCTGTATTTCATACACTGGATATTCCAAAGAGAAAGCTGAAGGCAGGCCAGTATAACCGATTGTAGCCATTTGACATTCTCATATAACATGTAACAGTAGCAATAGCCACAGTAAATAAGGCCAGGGGTCGTCTGAGGAGAGTCACTAGACAGAATGTTTGCTTGATTAATCCACGCATTGCTGCTGATTCGCTGTGAGGTGGTTGGGGTGGTAATGTTCTGCCTTGGCGGCTGACGGTCCTAGCCGGAGGATCAAAGGCTGGTTTTGCATGCCTAGGCATCGGTCGCATGCCACATGTTTTCTATCACTCTCCACCCTTTCTCTAAATGCTTTCCCTTGTGTTTCCCCCTAATACAACCTTGCAGGGCTCATGTACATTGTCAAGACATTGCTTCATGTCACCCCACTGCTGATGGTCCAAATCATTGCTCCCAAACAATGGCAAAGCCACGGAATGGCCAAAGTGCTCCCACATGGAATGAAAAACTGAGTGTGAACTGTTCTGCTTTTTGGAGTGGTCGTGCTTTCAGGTTTCATTCATATTAAGGACTCTGCTGGGGCCATTTACAATAATGAGAAGACCAAATGAGGCTTCTGACTAAGTCTGCTTTTGCTCAGATCTGAGAGAGAATTGAGCAACAAATGTTCACCTAGCTTATTAAGAAATGCACTGCTTACTATCACTTCCTAGTCAAGGTAAATACCATACATAGAAAATGGCAAGAAATAAGCTGCAATTTAAACTTCCTTGTGTGTGTTTGATTTGCACATGTATTGAGTGATTAAACAGAAAGCTAGGTTTGAGTGTGCATTTAACTGGAAACTGTAAGCACACAAGTTTAACTGTCAAACACTGGAGTTCCATTTTAGCATCACTGACTGGTTTGTTTTCTGTTCATACTTTGTTGGTTTTTATGACACATACTTGCACCCTTGCAGTAAATTATCTTAGGAAGTTAAGCCATGACTGAACCATGACTCAGAAAATTCTGTGTGTGTGTGTGTGTGTGTGTGTGTGTGTGTGTGTGTGTGTGTGTGTGTGTGTGTGTGTGTGTTTCTTGTGTGCATGTTTTGTGTGGCATACCAGAATTGGAATAAATATAGTTCGCTGGCAAGTAATAAAGACGCCATCGTTTGTTTATGGTGTACATAATTTTGAGCAACAGCTCTCAGGATTGCAGCATTGATCTCCTCCCCTGTTGGAACAAGTGGAAAGCATTTAGAGTTGCTACAAACATTTACACTGACCTGCTGAACAGCACAGAAAAAGGTTGTTCTGGATGTAAGTTTCCTGGTTTTCAGTTTGTTTGCTGAGCTAGCTTATTAGGAATGCTGTGTCAGTTTATTAGCTGCCTTTGCCAGATGAAAACAGAGTTGATCCAGTCTCCCATGCCCCTTGCGTGTTGAGTTTGCTGGAAATTAGCTGGAGTTGGGGAGAAGACAGGGCTTGTGTGCTGTAGGGAGCAGTGCAGTAGTTCTAGGGTTTACTCACCTCACAGTAACTGCGTTGCTGCAGGCTCCTTCTGCCCCAGTAAATAGACTCTGAATAATCAGGCTTTGACTCATGGCCTTGGGTGTAAGTTTTTTCTGCTTTCCTTCGTATGGTAATAGTTTGACACCTTTGCAGGACAAACTACCTACCCGTACATCAGGCCAGATGCTTTGTTCTTCACAGTGCAGTCATTGCCAGGTTTGCTTTAGGCCTATTATGCTGGAATTATTCTTCATAAACCCAGGTCAGGTCCCAGATGGAAGCTATTATTGTACCTCTGACTCACTGCATTTGGTTTTTCTATCAGTTTGAAGTTAGGGGACACTCACTCCCTGCCTATTTTTCTAGCTGCTTTTCCACTGACCCTAAAGCATTTTCCACCATAAAGACTAATGTTTGACATTTTCCATGGGCAAATTGAAGTGAGATTGTTTCAGGATGGGCTTACGCATGTAACAACTGTGAGGGTTAGAAATCGAAAATGGTCAAGGCAAGAATAATTCTTTAATTCCTTTCAAAAACCAATTTCGACAGACAGCAGCAAACCAACGAAAAGAATGTGATAGAAATTATTTATTTAAGTCAAATCTGTTGACTGGTTATAAAACGAAGTGTTGTGGTGCAAAATGGGAAATGTTAACGAAATTGATCTAGCAATGTGCTACATGTGGGCTAATATATTACTATATTTTTGACACTTTCCACTACACACCCAATGAGATATATTTTACTTTTGAAAATCTCAGCATTTCACTGTATATAAGAAAAACTAATTAAATCTGAGAAACCCAGACAGCAGTAATGCTGTTTATATGCAGAGATTAACTGTGGTGGAATCTTTTGGGGAAGTGAGCAGTCTAAATACCAGCAGGAGTTCACAAACACTGCAATTTTTATGGAAGGCACCATTGACAAATCCTAACCAAAAGAATTAATTATGGAGAAGAGAATCCAACAGTGGGTGAGATGGGTGTAGTGTGTGCCTCTGTGTGGGTCTTACTGTCCCAAGACTCCATAAGGCATAATCTATTCTTGCCAGCAAAAGTGTTGTTGTTGTTGTTGTTGTTGTTGTTGTTGTTGACGACTTCTGCGTCTCCATAGCGGGTTTGTCAGAATTAGTCCAGAGAAGGCTCTATCTAAAGTGGTTGATTTTCACTTCAAAGATTGTAAGCACAGGCCCTGGTATGTAAATTCCATGCTGCAGATGTAGCCGCTTGGTCAGGCTGTTTATTTGGGATGGCCCCTGTTGGTGGATGGGACGTGGGCTGGAGGGGGGTGTAACTGTGATCGATGAGCGTGCTGCTAGTCTGACAGCAGGACAAGGCCATTCTGACAGCCAGTGTTTCAAGCATACTTCAGGCCGAGTCTCCCCCCATCCGCCTTCCACTTGCTCACTCTGCACAGGGGGAAGTGGCCCATTCACCAAGATAAACACAATGGCTTTCTCTTTTGGCACTGCACAGCACTTTTTTTTTTTTTTTTCAAAAATCACATTTCAGTTTTGACAGGAGTGTCATTAATCAACTATTCTCTTAAGTTGCTATGGTGTTCTATTGCTCTGTGAGGAATGGCAAATGAACATCTGTAAATTACCCAGTGAAGCTGTTTCTGTGACCTTTCATTCAGTAAGGTTGGGAAATACACAACTGCAGATGAATTGCAAATCAAAACACTCCCATTCTCCAAATTCTTACACTTTCGTGGGGCCCGGCTTGACATCTCTCCTAGTGAATGTAGCAATGCTAAAACAATACAAGCCCAAGCTGGTATTTGTATGTCAGACTGTCTACACACAGACCATCCACTGAGTTATTTGGACTGCCTGCATTCCCTGGGCCCTGTTTTAGGACACATGCTGCCTAAGCTAGAGTCCTTGGCAGATGTACTTTGAAGTCAGCGCCGAGCTTTTCTAGCGTTTTGTCTTAGTCGGTGCAGTAGACAGTAAGATTTCTGCTATGATTTGGTTTCTGCAGCTCCGTAGAAAACACATCTATTTTTGTCACACTGGACTATAAACCACAGTGGGGAGGATAATGTTAATGATGCTGTATTATTTGCTCGTTTTCTGATCTCCCATTCCTAATGAAGGCATCTGAAAAGCAGCATCTACATTATCACAAAATAGGTACTAATATTTTTAGAATAATTATTTTGGTGCTATTATCTTTCAAAATAAAGTAGTTATTATGTATGTAATATCCATGTTTGTGTGTGTGTGTGTGTGTATATATATATATATATATATACTGATACTGAAGGTTTCTTATTTTGAAATTGAATTTACGGTTAGTATCAGCTGCCATAAAACCGTAAATGTTGGGATAAAAAGAATTATCCTCAGGTTTACAGATTATCACACTAACAATAATAAATCTGAAAAAGTGCACAAAGCTAACTGGCATAATGTACCTCAGCAGGTATTCATTAATCCACGGCTAACACTGGCTACAGGGCAGGGACACACCTTCACACCTGCGGTAGCCAGTCTACCTACTGGCATGTTTTTGGAAGTGTGTAAACATCACACAGACAGTAACTTGAGCTCAGAATAGAGCCAGGGACCCTGGAGCTGTGAGGCAGTAATGCTACCCGCTGTGCCACCATGCCACCTCCCAGCAAGTAATTGAGTATATTTCCTAAAAAAAACACACATCTGTGGTGTGCTCAACCATCTCAGCTGTATCCATTGTTGACAGAACAATAGATTGGAAAGTTACAGTGTTTAGATCTTTGGTGTAATTGGATTATCTAAGTCTACAAAAATCTCTTCAGTCATTTAATTTAGGTTTCATTCTGTCTTATTCAGAACTTGCTTATAAAATGACTTTCAAATGGTCATTTTTTCAAATTAATAAAGCGATGGGATTGCTGGGGAGCTCTAAGCACTGCTGGCTGAATGTTGGCCAAAGTTTCTCAGGGTGTGCTAATAGCAGAATCACTCTGATTGATCCTGTATCGCAGACGTGTGCTAGGGTATATTACTGCCACAGGTACGTAAAAATGCAACTTGTGGGCCATGCCTTTGTGGTATGTAGGACAGACATTGTCATGTGTGTCTGTATAATGTCATAGCGTACATTTTTAGCCTAAATTAACTCTGAATTTGTTGCATTCACTTTCTCAAGCAGTGGAGTTCTTACGCACATCTGCACCTCAATACTATTAACCTGTGTCATGTTTTTTTTTTTTTAATCGGATATAAAAGCAGTTAAAAACACATTAAAATTTGGTGGAATTGATTAAATGCAGTGTAAAGTTTATGTCCATCATTTTCAAATTGTTCACTGTTTATTCCAGTGAATAACATTTTTAGAGGTCTTTTAGAATTTTTTTTTTTTTTTTATAAAAGATTCATGAATGAATATTTGGGACACTGGTGTCCAGGCTGAGTTGAACAGATTAATAGCTTTGCTGCGCTGACCTGCAAGTGTTTGTTTATTTATTTATTTATTTATTTTGTAAATGAGTACACAGTGTCTCTTGTGTGACTGTGTCCCATGGGTTCCCTCTGTGTACTTTTTCTGTATCTGCACCTTGCCCAGTCCCCTGGGATAGCTCCTAGTGTCCACATGATTAAGTGGCCTTACCAGCAACTGTGAGAAGGGCTGGTGCAAGTAAGAGAGAATTTCAAAATACCTGCACACCCTCAATAAGCTTCTTCTTTTCAAGAAACATTTGGGTTTTCTTTTTTGAAGGGATAATCACACAAATGTCATCAGCAAAAATACTCATACTGTACCAGATCTAACAACTTCTAGATTTGATCATTAACTAGCTGACACATTCAGGGCTATTTTCATGGTTATATGCAAAAAAAAAAAACAAGGCATAAGAATAGGTGGATGGATGGATTTTTGCTTTTGCTCCACTTACGGTGTTTCTCGTAGGTGGTGTGGATTTGAACACTAGTTAAACTAGAAGTTTGTTCATGACTAGAAGATGCTTCGTAAAAGCTTTAGTAGTGAGTTTGCCTTTAGAAGCCACACCTGAGTATCTTTTACAGATAAAATAATAAAGTCTGTTGTATTCAGTTGTGTTTGGGTGAAGAAGCCTGTATATGTTGAAGTGAGGTGATAAATAGTGACTCCATGACGCCTGGTTTTAACAAATGGGAGAATTTTAAGGATGAACTTAAAATCAGGAATTACCATTTTATCCCTCCATCTGCTATAAGTGGGGGTCTTTGGAGGTGCTAACACACTGCCTTTTTTTTAACCGAAATGGGTTAAAGAAATTCCACTGCATTTGTGACTTTTGAATGTCACACTCCCTTTGCTCTGCTCCATCCAAATCAGGGCAGTGCATTCATTTATGACCATGGAAATAACATTGAAATAACATTGTGCAAACTCAAAAAAAAAAAAACTTGCTTGCACCCAAACTGGTGTTAACCAGCAAATTACCCTTGCACTGTCCCAAAAATAAAGCCTTCAGTGTTTACCAGAACTATATATTATGCATTATATTATGTTTTATGCAATTATTTGAACAGATTCTGTGCAAGATCATAATGCTCAATTTCATTATATGAAGTTGTCGGACGTCCCTGTTCATTAACACAGCAAACGCACATCTCACAGAAAAAGATCTCCGCTGTCAGAAGAAATGCATTAGGAGGCCAGGTCTGGGTGTTTAAGGATGTGTTTCTGATATTCTGCTTTCAGCTACAGAGAGAGAGAAAGAGAGAGAGAGAGAGAGAGAGAGAGAGAGAGAGAGAGAGAGAGAGATCCACATCATGCCCTTACACTGTAGTGCAGTTCAGCCTGGTTGAGACCTTGCATCGCTCCAGAGAGGCCGCAATTTCCACACCCACAGCTTATTAAAGCGTTTCAGACTTCAGTGCACCTGCACAGCTCCCCAACCTTTTAGCATGCTCTCTACCTTGAATGCCAAGTATAGTAGTGAATCTTCCAGAGCAGCAGTGCGTAGCAGCTACAATGGCTACCCGGAAAACACAGCATTATATGGCTTAAGGTGATGAAAGACAGGAGCCTTGAATCCAAGTCGAGACACAAGCAGCAAATTTTCTTTCTTGAACGCTGTTCTATATTGATGCTATCAGGCAGCATATAAAGCCCAGACCCTGAGGCATCGTTGTGCTTTAATACAGCCAGCAGATCAGAACTTGTAATCTAGCTGTGGCGAGAATCTCGAAACAGGAGCGCTTTGATATGTCTGCCACTTAAAGAGGGGACAAAAAAGGAGACCTTTAAAGGTTGTGAGATGCCTTTGAGATGAGCAGTGACCTTTCAGGAAGCCTGTTTGAGAGATAAGTCTTTAAACACATCCGGCCAGGGCAAGAGACCATGGAGGTTTGAAATGCCACTGAGGACAGTCCACTAAGATTAATATACTCATCAGGTGAAATTGAGTGGAGGGCATATTTTCCAATACCAATCTAGCATAAAGGTATTTATCAAAGGGAATAGAACTCAATCCATACAGTACATGATCCAGTGGTTGCATTTAAACAAATACTGAACTTCTTTTTGCAGTTTTTGTTTATGTGTATTATATGTACTAGGCCTAAGGGAGTGCTTTACTATCTGCATCTCCTATACATGAGCTCAGCTTTATTACAAATGGTAAGTGATCTTTATTGCAGAGTATTTTGGATAATGATGTGTTGTTTTCTTTTTTTTCTCAACTTACACAATAGAACTGTGTTGAACCCCCCAGAAAATCTGGTGATTGGAAATGACAAGCCCAAACCTGTAATTATTTGTCTATCATCACTGTCTTCTTTTACTTGGAGCTCGCAGAAAGAATGTCACGTCTCTGCCAAGGGCTACTTGGTGAAGCTTTGCTGCACACAATTAAAGCTTAAAGACCATGCACATTTATTGTTATGCGTAGGCATTAGAATGCTAAAGAAAAGGCTTCCTCTCAGTGCAGCAATAAAACAAAGGCATCAGAAGCACTTAATTCCCCCTTAACAGAGCAAAACCATTTAAAGCCCATATTACAGATAAAATGTATGTCAATACTGTTGTAAATGTAATTAATTATTTTGTAGGTGTGTTTATTCATTAGTTTGTCTTCAGTACACCAGTATATCCTGATCAGGGTCGCAGTGGGTTTGGGGAACACTGGGTGCGAGTTGGGAATGGGAACGCCAGTCCATCACAGGGCACCAGATACACACTCATTCACGACTATGGGCAATTTAACATAGCCAGTCCACCTACTGACATGGTTTGGGAGGTGATATGAAACTAAAGAACCCAGAGGAAACCCACATGGTCACAGAGAGAACATGCAAAACTCCACGCAGGCAGTAAGCCAAGCTCGGGATCGAACTGGGGTTAAGATTATGGCATTGAAAGCAAAAGGGAGGGAATTTGATTTATAGTTCATGTGTCTCAACAAATTCACACATTTCATTTATTTACCACGTTAGAAGGCACATCTATGAAGATTGCTATGATTTCTTTTCTATGAATAGTAAAGGTGGGAAATGACAACTTGCCATGCTAAATATGGACAAACCAATTAATATATCAATTTACATTTAAATAGATAGGCAAATGTATCTGCTCCCTGTCATTTGCATCTCGTTACCATGTAAATTCCTGTTAGAGACTGGATGCATATGATTATAGTAAAAGTTAATCACCACATAAATTAAACATGTACTTTTAGGCACAATAAAGCACTGCCTTATTTGAATTTTTTTCTTTAATTAATCAAAATATCTTCTGTCTTCTGATTATTCCAGTACAGACATGACAGCCTGTAAAAGTACTCTGTGTGTGTGTGTGTGTGTGTGTGTGTGTGTGTGTGTGTGTGTGTGTGTGTGTGTGTGTGTGTGAGAGAGAGAGAGAGAGAGAGAGAGAGAGAGAGATGTGACGCAATGCCACTATCTGTATCTGTATCTTTATCTGTTCTGTGCTCCAAATATCTGTGTCTGTAAGTGTATTCAGATTTAAATCCAAAGTGGGCATAGTCAAAACTGGAAGGGGATTTTATTTGTAATTAAATTTGAACCCTGCCACTGTGCCCTGGGAAACAATGGAAAAACACTGGGGAAAACCCAGAGATAGAAATGCCAGCCCTGTCAGCATGCTCTGTGAATTCTGGCTTTAATTCCTCAACTTAAGCTACATCACTCAGGTTCATCATTTATCTCAACTAGGAGTGTGCATCAGACTGAATTAATCTCACTCGTGCAGTTATTATTTCTGTTTGTACCTGTCTCTGATATTTTCTACAGAATTTACTTCTTCTATTTCTCAATATATGAACAAATTAGTAACCTAATTTATACCACTACAACCCAGACCAGGCAGTTACTAAGGATGAATGAATGAACAATGTAAATGCATGTTAATGAACATAGAACATAGTGTGTGTGTGTGTGTGTGTGTGTGTGTGTGTGTGTGTGTGTGTGTGTGTGTGAGCATAATCTGTATCTGTGAGGTCTGTGTCTTAATTAGAAGAATAGAAAGTCTATTTAATCGTTATACAGAGTAAATTACTATGCTGTTTAAAGAACAATGTGCAAATGGAAATTATATCCGGCAGATCAAAGCTAATTATTGCACTAGAATGTACGAAGCATCTGAAAATTGTCTCCAGGTGTATGAAGAATTGGCACTTTTATTATTTATCATTTTAATTGAGCTAATTATGATTACTGCTGTTTAGCCTGTATTTAGGAAAAATGAATGCCAGAAGAGGTCCGGAAACACACCAGTGGAGCAGAGGGGAGTTCATCCAAAGCCAATATTTTTGCTAAGTGAGATCCATGGTAATAAATAGTCAGCATTTATCATCATCGCCTGCTCTCATGTCATTTGATGCACTGGGTCACTGAATCTACAACAGGCTCTATTTATGGTTCTGGTTCTGTAAAATCTAAATATGTGTTCATTTTTCATATTATACATAGAAGCGTCATGAGGGCTGATGTGAGCCTACCTTCTTTCTCATTGAGAAGAACATATGGAAGCCACATAGCTGCATGGGATTCTGGACCAGCAGGCAAAGTTACAAGGCCCAGTGCACTCTGACACGGCTTTGTGATCCTGCACTAATAAGAGTGGTCATGGGCTTTGCTAGATTCATTGTCCAGGCTGCAGCTTCAGAGGCTGCATAGGAGCAGAGCAAAATACCATGTGTGCACCCAGTAGGGGGACATTCCTGTAGGCCTGTGATTTCCTCAGCACATTAAGCACATTAATCCACCGGAAACCCCGCTGTAATCGCATTGTCCTCGGCCTTAACTCTCCACCAGTGCCTACTATCAGTAGGTCACCTTGTGTCAGGTTGGGATAAGAGCAGTAACATGTAGCTGATTCCACCACTGTGCTCAAATTACAATGCTGAAGTGGCAAAAATCTGTTTTAAAATTTACACACACACACACACACACACACACGTTTGCCATTTCACTAGTAAAGTGAGATTTTATTTTTTTTTTTTGCAGTGTATCACTGCCATCATCAGTAAGTTTTCTCAGTGTGTCAGTGGTGGGAAACTAACAGCTGCCATTAATAACAGCATCGAGCCTTTTCTCACCTTGTCACCCGAATCATGAACAGCGAATAAGCTCCGAGCTGACCTCTGGAGAGAATCATCTTTGTGATGAATGCTTGTGCTGTTGCAATGATAGGTTTAGTTTCAAATATGAGGTTATTGTTGTTCGAGATATTTTTGCTTTAGGCATTGATGTGGTTGTTTTTTGAAACATGCGAACCCTCAAGGAAGAAAGATCAAGTCTGAATAAAAAAATAAGCTGTGGAACAAATAAGCTTTGAGAACCTTTGTGCATTTCCTAAGCACCAATATGTATTAAATCGAATGATGTGACTAATTTTAATATTAGAATTTCCATAACAGGTAATGAACAGTTTGGTTGACTGTTGGAGGGTAAAAACTCTTTAATGTGGCACAATCAGGTATCATTTTCCACAGCTGTCAGCCGTGGCACGTGTGTACTCAGATGTGATGCTGAGAAATAATGAACAGAAATGCACAGATTCTACAGCAAGTGCTTCACTTTTTTATATTTTCTCACTGACTTCATGAGGCCATAATATAGGCACAACAAATACCCAAACAGTGTATTCAGTATTAGAATACTGAAATATGGTTAACCAGGTATTTGAATAACTGTGCACATTCCTAACTAAAACTGTTTCATTTATTTCCTTGTCAAGTAAATGGATATATGCAGTCTTAGTACATGAATAATATGCTTACCTAAAAATAATATAATTTACCTAAAACTATGCCCATCTCATATGGGAGTATGGGAGTGTGACAGTTATGGATATACTCATCACATCTTTAGTTTGTCAGCTGAAGATAAACAGTCCTGAGCTGAGTGAGTTCTGTCAGCTTCTCGAATGATTGGTTTTAGTTCAGCATAAACAAGCCTGGTTTTAATGAAGTTGAACCTCGATTAGCAAGGGTCCCTGATTGCTCATTCCTGAGTGTGTGCCCAGTCTTTGTCATGATGGAGAGGCTGGGTGTCTGTGATTAATGAGTTATTGTGGACTAGCACATTGTGCAGCAATCTGTTATACAAAGATCTTTTTGAGTGATCCTGTTTCAAAACCTTCCGTGCAAATGAAGTCATTTCACTATTTCTGAGTAGTATTTTTGTATTTTGACTTTCTTTTTGCTTTTTTAATAAACAGCAAATTTCTCAGATATGCATGCGAGTGCGCTAATGTGTTAGCATTATGGATATGATTTTTACCCCATGGTGCAAAGTGAGAATGTGTACCAGTGTGTAAGCGAGCATGTGCTGACATGTGTGTGTCATGCTATGGTGACATGCTGCATACTTGCTGTAGCAACCACACAATGGGGACGGACAGTCAGTGTGTCTGCATGTGTGTGTGTGTAACACTGGAACCATGAGAAGATCGATGGGAGGGAGCAGGGAAATGGGCCGCTGTCAAGTTGTGTACTGTCAGCTTCTCAGTGCAGGCCAATCAGTACGGCCCAGTCCTGACAATCCCGGTTTGAGTGTGCATCGATCAGGCTTGGGAAGAGAGGCCCACTGCAGGGATTACTTTTCAGAGTCAAGTATACTCTAATCTCCCCTCTGATGTCTTAAGAAATCCATCAGTGTAACTAATCGTGAGACTCTGTTGACCAGAGACAAAAGATGATCCACTAATAGATCACCATTAACGATCGACCTGTTCTGCACAATTGCTGTTTTGCTTCTCTATAAAGAAATCTTGTACTCCGCTTTACAAGCCTCACACTTTCTTATGAAACTGTGAAATGGTGTTAGGCAGGCAGAAAGAGATACTTATTGATTACTGTTTTATTGGTGTAAAATGTGCCAGGCGAAGCTGAAAATCTGTGTTTGTCATTAATCCCCAAATTGGAGATGTTATTGAGCAAAGGATGCATTTAAGTGATTCTGTGTTACAGTGTGTGCAGTGATGAGAATATGAAATTGGACATTATTTTGTGCTCAGAGAGCTTTGACAGGTTTTGCAAGTTTCTTGAGCTGACCTTGTGCTGTGTATGAAGTTGGATTTTGCTGCATGAGCACATCTGAAACAGGCTAGAGCCTCAAGGACAGAAAAGGTGAGGAAAAGGTGAGAAGTGGTGGAAAAAAGTTTCAGTACAAGCAGCTGAGGGACTGAATCTGAGAGATAAGTGAGTGAATAACAGTCATTCCAGGTGGGATGCAGGCATAAACGTGTGATAGAAAAAGATTCCTACAGAATTCAGCATACGTAGTAGGTAGTATACTGGAAAATTAGTGGTAAAATTAGAATGAATGCTACCACAAGCATCTTTTGATTAATTATACATCTTTTTATGGTTGGTGATTTTTACCTATTACATTTTAATAGTCAGTCACATGGCAGTTGTGTTGAATACATTTTGAGACACCGTGGTGAGAGTTGACCCAAATTGTTCATATTAACCTCAGAGCTGAGGGAGTTAAGACGAGTAGAATATGATGAAATATATGAATATATGAATATGATGACCTGGAATTGTATCTATATTAGACGGCTATAAGTGAGATGCAAGAATCTGTGGTTCATTAAAAAATTATGTATGGTGTTTGACCTGTGACCTGTTTCCTGGTCTCACTCAAAAAGGTGTATAAGTAGTAATCCAAGAAATATTTGAAACTGCATCTTTTCTTTAAAGCAGCCTAGTCATGAAATCCGTCTACTACTTTGTGGGCCCCAACCTGGACATGTCATCATGTTTATTACCCTGCCTGAGCCCTTTAAGGTTCACTTAGAGGTTTGGCACTGTAGGAGCCATGCATCAGGGGTCTCAGTGTGTCAGGAGAGGACAGCTTCAGGTGAGACCATGCGTGTCAGGGGACTAGGTGAGCAATCGATCCCATGGCAAGCTGCTGGAGTGGAACACTGTCTCTGACCTTCCTCTGAGGTAATTGCCCCCCTGTCTGCCGCAAACACACTGATAATTGCCACAGTGTTCTCTAAGTGAACAGAAGCATTGAAGGTCTTTTGTGTAAAATGTCTAAAATGTCAGCCCTCCTCAAGCGCTGGATATCTAAGGAGGACCCAGAGGAACTCTTTCTGTTCAAGAGGCTCCCATGGTGCATTGCTGATTCTAAGATCTGAAAGGGAAAGTAGCAGCAAGGCAGCTCCATTCACATTCACCTTGGCTATACCCTGAGGATGTTGCATCGTCGCCCTTGTGTTTTTCATCTCACCGTTGCTTTAGACTCGTAAATTCAGCCTCTCTAATGTGCCATCAGTAAGCATCTGAGGCTCCACAGGAGGGCATTTTACGTAGCACAATGTTAACAGACGGGGGTTCGCAGTTTGTGTGCGTGAGTGTATGTATGAGTATATAATTGATGTGCATCGATATTTATGTATGAGAGAGAAAGGAGGGGTAATCTCAGCAGCTGCTAGTGGCAAGGTAAGAAGAGATGGTTGATGTACACTGGTGTCTGGGGATCAGCTGCGGTGGCCTGTCTCCTTTGGCCCTGACAGCCCTGCTATGCTGCACTGCATTCAGTTCCTCTGATTTATGGAGGTGTGCTTCTCCATACCCTCAGCCTTCTCCCTTGAGTGGCCCCTTCTTCCCCACCCGTAGGCGAATGGGGACAGGCCAGCCTTAACAAATGTGTGGACACCCTGCCGTGTGGCCTGACATAAGAGATTGATTTGCAGGCCCCTGTGCCTGCACTAGGACAGTGTCACCTGCCAGAGGAATCTAAGTTGCTTGCTGCTCTTGTTTGCCCCTGGAACGGTAAGGATGTCACATGACCCTACTCGGAGACACTGATCTTTTCCTGGGATATTTTATATGCAGGGATCCTGTAGGCCTGTGCTTCTCTTGAGACCTGCATGTTTACAGCTTCATTAGGGCAAAGTCATAAAGTGTCATTACCACTCATAAAGTGCCATTACCATATTCTTCCATGTGGATATATTTCTCAGGTACGTTTTGTGAATACAGAGAGCTGGCTGGCTGTTGATAATCATCTCACTTCTGGGGTAGGGAGTGAAATACCCTCTGGTCTGAAGTAGAAGTGTGTTAAGGTAACTGTTGGAACAGGCCATATGGTTGCAATGAGAAATGAAGTTAGATTTTGGAATTTCTGCAGGTTTCTGAATACTGATTTGCATTTCCTTATGGGGCATGACTTTATTTCAGTTCATAAAGTTGATAAGTAAGGGTGGAACTGGTCTGGGAAAACCCCTCAGATGTTGCTGTGGATGATTTCTGGCAACCACCCAAAAGGGATAATAAATCAAGGGGGTGGTGGGGTATGGTCAGTTTGGCCAAAATAGTTTTTTTTGTCTGTAACCTACTTTGACACCTCTTCCTTAAGAAAACAAACATATTTCACGAAAACTACATGGAAATGTTTTTTATGGCTCCCTTTTTTTTTATTTATTTTTTTTTTTTTTGGCTAGACTATCTTCCTGTAAAGATCATGTTGGGTAGGGAGCCAGTCTGCCTAACAATGTCTAGAACATTGCTAGCTAAGTGTGATTTCCTCAGGCTTCAACCAACTTTTGGGAGAGTTTTGTGCCATAGCAAAATGAACATAAGCCTAGTCATGTGCTATTCCTAATTTAAATTCAAGTGACAAGTTAGTTCCTGTTATTACTCACATTAGAAATGGTAAACAGTCTGTCCCTTACCTGACGCAGCGTGTCATTTTACTAAGAAACCAGAATAGCGTAAATATTACAAAGCATTTACAACAGCGAATCCATCCATAAAAGTTAAATAAATGTCTCTGTTTTTCTTTGTTAAACAACATGTTTTTAAATCTGTTTATTAGTCTTAGATTATGTGGAGCATCTGCCATACAAGTTCCCGTGTATAAACTCTTACTATAGAAATGATAATGTATTAGAAGGAATGCATTAATAGCATCCTATCATTCATGTTAATGCTGAAACTACTGTCCGAGTCATGCTGTTATATGAAAAATAATGAACACCTTCTGACCAATCAGATTCAAGAATAAAATGCAATAACTTTACTTGTGGTTTAGAGACATGCGAAAGGGAAACACTTCAGGGAAACCCGCCGTCATGAGAATTATATTATGTGGTGTCTAATGCCAAAGTTTACCATGTGAAGGGTTTTTCCCAGACCTTCACATGAGTAATGGAAATTTTATTTCATGTTTTCTGTTATAAAAGCATGTATTAATCAAAGTAAAAATGTATATAGTTGTGAAATGCGTTATAGCATTTATATGTATGTGTATATGTATATTAACAAGTTTATAAATTATCCATGCAGAACTCGCACTCTGCATTGTCTCTTATGTGTGAGGATCCGTATGTTCTTCGTGTTGGTGTACATGGGTGTATGTGAGTGTGGCAGTGATGATATTATTATGAAGTGTGAATAGATGACTGTGGAGGTGTTGATGATAGGAGAAGTGGGCCATCCTCAGAGAGGGCTCAGTATTGTTGCTGTGGAGTATTCCAGCTGACCTATTTCAGCACTCCTAAAAAGAGGACACTGCCAACTCACTAGCCCTGTTCATTCAAGCAGGCCTTTGTTCATGGTGCTCTTTCCTCTGCCTACCACACACACACACACACACACACATGTACACTAATGTGAAATGCATATTCAGTTATAAAATGTGTGGAGCTGAGTGAGGCATAAGAAATTTGAATAATTACTTATGCCCTGTTGCATTTCCAGCCATTCTTCATCATCTTTTTATTCCTTTTCACATCAGAGATCTGGAGGATGAGCAATCGAGACAGGGCAGATAAAAAAATCGCCTGCCCATTATATTCCTCATCGTTGTGGTAATGGGCATATGCAGCAACTCCCACTGCTGTTGGCAGTCATTGTTGGCACATAGGGACAAAATAGATTGACAGACAGTGATTCACCGGCTTATGGATCCCTCCCCAACACACGGCTTGGTTATCTTGCTTTCATTTGGCATGGAAGCACCACAATAGCCTGAAGCAGGTTATTTGGATTCGAATGGGAAGTTTTATGGCTGCTGTTTGCGTACTGCTTCTGTGTGAAAATAATTCCTGTGTTATCAGTCACAGCCATGTCTGACAGTCGGCGTACATTAAAAGTGACCAGCACAATCCCTGAACCCTTGGCTGACCCTTCTCTGCCTTTGTCTGTGGGAGAGATTTATCAGTAGCAGCGGATTCCGTGTGGTCCAGAGTCTCCGGAGGAACGGTGGGCCGTGAGTGGCACAGAAAGGGGCGGCCATAAACCTGCCACAATGGGGGATTAGGTAGTGGCCAAAGCAGGGCTCCTATTGTGCTACCTTCTGTCTGAGCTGTACATTCTGTACAATAGAGCCAAGAAGGAGGACCGAAACCCAGGCAAGGAGAAACACATTCCAAAAGGCTTTGAAAACTATGCTAATAGGCTTAGTTGTTACAAAGCTATTTCCCACTTTCTTTGGCTCCCACTCCTCATCTGCTCAATTTGCTGCAGGCATCATGGTGGCTTATTGAGACATGTCAGGGGATTTCAGTGAAATGGTGTCCTAAAATTACTGACTGACCCAGTCACATCGAGCAGCTTGGGGAAAAATTCTGTGGAAAAGGTTGCAGAACTCCTTTTAGCTCTCTGCTGTCACACATCTTTGTGTGTGTATGTGTGCAAATTTGTGTGTGTGCATGTGTGTACCTCTGTGGATGCAGGGACATGCCCTCAAGTTTAAACAAAATGACAATCATCCTTCATGGAAAACCACCATTCCCCTTTTTTCCATTCTCTTTGGATTAGTGTCTTTATTGGAGTGCAACAATATGGAGTGATGCATCAATTTACATGATTGAAATTAATCGAGGCAACCATCATAAATCAATTATAGATAGACGATAGATTATAATTGAATATGATAAATTATAAATTGATTATTAATGATTATAAATTAATTATCATCAGAAGAGGAAAGACAGCTGGTGTGTAAACAGTGATCATGTGTAAGTAATTTAATAGGCTAGCAAGTAACTCTGATTTTTTAAAAGTGACCCCAGATTGTGAACAAAGTTGGTCACATATTGATTAAAGGCTACTAAATTGAATCATATTATATTGTAGCAGATTTAGTGGAATTTTTTTCAAATATTGAATCATTCTTTGGGAACTGAAATAGAATTATATTGTGTGAAAGCCTGAGTTTTACAACCTTAGTCATAGATACCTTAATTCCATCCTAATTTTAGATTATACATCAGGTTGTCATATCTGTGTGAGTTTTTTCATATCTAACTAACAGGTTATGAAGAAGCATGTAAACACAGACCAAGGATGTGCATTTGTAGAAATGTAGAGTAGAGTGTTTTGAGAAACGAGACATACCTTCATTCTTTATTAATCAGCAAATTGAGCATTTCTCTTTCTGAAAAAAAATACAGATATGATGGCAAGTGTTTATTGCAGTGAAAGATGTCTGAAGCAGTTATGACATTCGTTCATTTTAGTATCTCATTCATCTTTAGTATCTGTTTTATGGTCAGGGTTGCAGTGGATCAAGAGTCTATCTGAGGAACACTGGGCGTGTGTATCTCTCTGTGTATGATTATCAGTCTGTGTTTGAATGTGAGCAGACCCCATACTCCTTCTCCTACTTGTTTATGGTCTGTACACACAGAGCTAAGCTTTGCCCAAAGCACATACTCTTGACCCTAAGTGGAGGCAGGGGCACCGAACACAAAAAGTCTTGGTAGCTGTGAGCCTTGCTGACCTATTATCTAAGAACTTTGAGCAGTTAAAGTCCACTGAGGCATTTCTGTTGCAAATATATGCGTATAGCCTGTGGAGCCTCAGATATACAACTGCACTTTAAAACTGAACGGGCATTCCACCAGCACTTTCTCACCCTCTTCTGAGGATAAACAGGAAACAGCCTGTATGTATGCAAGAACTCTTTCAGCATATTTACTCATTAGAATATGAGGACTTGATTCAGATTCATTTTCTGTTGAAATCACAGTTTTGTATTGCATGTGTATGGCACATTAGCTACCTGTATGTTGTCAGTGTGTTTATCTGTCTGCATGCGTGTCTGTGTGTCTTTCCTGCGGCAAGGCCACTGGCTGCTGTGACAGTGTGTAAATGGGAAAAGCTGCCTAACAGAGATGTCATCAGGAAAGGTATGAGAGAGAGAGAGAGAGAGAGAGAGAGAGAGAGAGAGAATGTGTGAATGTTACTTGACATTAGTATTCAGATATTAGAAGGGAAATATTGCTTTTAATGAGGTGCCAGCTTTCTTCTCAGACATTACATGTCTCTTCTCCTTTTCTGTCTTGAAATCTGTTTGCTTGACCTGTAATTATAAAATATTTTAGATTGTCCAGAGCACTTTCCCATACTGGCTTCCTCTAATGTCTCTACATTGATGCCATTACTGAATCTTAGTAAATGCACATGCACAATATTATGACTCACTTTGTCAGATTCGTTATATGGCCACAATTCATTTGTAAGTAGTTTCAGAAGCAAACGTGTCAAGAAATGTAGTCATTACTGTGTTACAGCTGTGTTGTTGTAGCTCATTCCGAATGGAGTTTTTAGCAGAGAGCTTTCTTAGCGACAGAGAGCATTTGTAAGATAACACAGAGCAGAGTTTTAAGCTCATCAGTACCAGTGCCATGCATCCCACTGATGCTTTAATAGAAGATCAAAATGTTTATTGTTGCCCTTGATACAGTGTATTCACCACAGCCGAAGCTAATCAAAATGAAACACTCTGAAACATATTATGCGGATACTGTGCCAAGCGCTGAATGAGGGAGCTGTTGAACATACACTTTCTGTGGTGCCTCTTCAGTCCCAGATTGGTGTTTGTGCTGGTAACTATAAGGTAATGGTACTAGAGTAGAGGCTCATTCATTCCAAAATGGCCTTAAAGAGTCTCTTCAGATTTGGAGCTTCACTTTAGAAAATTGGCACTGTGTTCTGGACAGGCTAATTAAGCAATCTGATCCTGGTCTGATTTGAATGAGAAAGGCGTCTGATGAGCAGCTTGGGGAAGGTGTGGGCATGGGAGCGGCATTGAAGCTCACAAGAGAAAGAAGGAAAGAAACACACGTTTGAAGGTGTAAACAGTCCCTGAAGCATGGTGCAAATTGCTATGCTAATATTCATCACAAATTCCGTGGGTTTAGATGTCTCACTCTGGATCTGCTGCTTCTGGATCCGAGTGTTATTTCTTTCACTGAGGAATGGGCTTTTTTACACGGAACATCTGATCAGTTCTGAATAAGAGTTAGAGAAGAGATATAAGGTGTCCAGGTGGCACGAAAGTCTGCTTGACCTTGTGGAAAAGAAGAGAAGGAGAATGACTCTGTGGAAGCGAGAAATCATTTGTTTAGTGATAGCACTAGATGTGGCAGTCTTTCGGCAGGGCTGCAGTGGAGCAGAACCACATCGACCTCTCATTTCACCATGGTGGAAAGCTCCACTCTCCCTCTCCAGCACACTTTCCAATCTGGAAGTGTTCCCTTTTTTTTGCATTGCTCTTGCTGTCAGGTTCTATTTTGTTGTGTCAGGAGTTTTTTTTTCCTTTGGCAAGAATGTAGCCAATCAGGAATACAGAGTACACTATAATTTAGTAAATTCAAAGATATTGTTTACACTGCTAGGTGAAATCCTTTTCTATCCAAAATCCTGCTATTGGGGTGTCCAACTGATACAGGATGTCATTGGAGTTGTTTACAAGGCAGTGTGTATTGATTCAGGGTGAGGTAGCCTCATTCTCCTGTGAGAGTGCTATTGTACAGGCTCCAGGACAAACAGAGACTCGCTGACGAGCTCTGATCACATTTCAGGCCACTCTCTGTGCTACAGCTGGGCTCTCCTGTGTACAAGCAGTTACAAATGGCCCACTCAGTGGGAGATAGCTCTTGTGAGTGCAGGGCTAAGCATTTCGATCCGTGATTTATGTGTGCATGTCTCTGTGTGAAGACATGTGTTTTGTAAGTGGGGGCATTTGGCTGTGTTTTTTTTTTTCATAAAAACTGTAGCTTTTATTTAGTAATACTATTATGTGTATGAATGGGAGGGAGAAAAAGAGAGAGTTCGGGACTGTGATTACTGTATTTACCACTTAGATACCACTATTAAGATATCTGCTTATCTTCCAGGAAAGAATAGGACCTTTTGGTTTAGTCCCAATATCCCACAAAGACTCCAAGGAAATGTGATCTGCACTTCAAATGTGTGCAAACAGCGTTTTCTGCTAGACAGAGTGGCATGGGATGGTACTGTAATAAATCCAAACCCAGGATGAAAAAAAAACAAAATTTTTTTATCTGAGTATTAGAGGGCACTAGCGAGTGTGTACGATACAGTTTTGTTATACCCTATGCAGTGAGCAGACACAGTGAACATGATTTTGTGGCTTTATGTGGAGCGTTGGTAAAAATAAATTAATTAGTTAAAATAAAGCTAATTAAGAAAAATTTCTGGAAATAAATAAATAAAAACAAATCTGCAACCTTAAACTCTGTAATACAATTGTGATATTGCCGTGTTGCTGTGTTATACAGTCCATCAGAAAATCTGTAACCAGAGGCATTATCAGTTGACTAATCTATGATCTGCACTATTTCTGTCTACAGTTGT
>CM074949.1:13569198-13630065 GCA_037577455.1 Pangasius macronema
TTGTTATACCCTATGCAGTGAGCAGACACAGTGAACATGATTTTGTGGCTTTATGTGGAGCGTTGGTAAAAATAAATAAATTAATTAAAATAAAGCTAATTAAGAAAAAATTCTGGGAATAAATGAATAAAACAAATCTGAAACCTTAAACTCTGTAATACAATTGTGATATTGCCTAAAGCCACGTGAAAAAAGACATTTAAAAAGAGAAAGAAACTCTGGCAGACGTTACAGTAACAGAGGATTGCTGTGTTATACGCAGGTAGTCTTTTAGACATTGGTCTCCGTAATAGTCAACTGATTAGATACTAGACGTGATAAAGACAGATGTCAACAATGTCCCAAATAAGCTTGCCTGATACCTGAACAAATACGGAGGACAAAAATCAGATGGGTATGTGGTACAGCTGATGTTACAGTGCAAACAATTAAATACAGTCTGACAGGCACTGTCACACTGTCTGGCAGAAAAGACAGTGAGTATGTTCTCTGTAGGAGCACATAGCAGACATTGATCATAGTTAGAGGTCATTTGAGCAGAAACTTCAGGAGAGCTCTGGAGGTGTCCGGACTGGTTATGATGCAGATAAGACCAATGAAGAACCCCATGTGTGTGCTTTAATTAGATTTAATATTCTGCCCAATGTACTAGAATGCAGTCAGACACAGCATGGTGTCTGCAGTCGACCTTTACTTTGAGCTGCTATTTATAAATAGTTTTTAAACTTTTTCTATTTGCCATATAGGATTGTTTGTATTTCAGTGGTATATGGTTTTTGTTTCCTTACCTCCTCAGATCGCAGGAACAAAAGAACATTCCTCCTCCTCCTTTACAGTGAAGGAGACACTCACTCAACACTTTAATTATAGATGAAGGTATTTTGTGACTGGAATGAATTGATTGATCAAGCAAATGTCCAGATTTTTCATTCTGTGGCCTGTGAAGCTGAAACAGGCTTCCAGGAATAACCGCAGCAGACACTTACAATTCGTGAGTGGCACTTGGAGTGGGATTCTGACCTGGCCTTTGTTTGCCAATCCCCAGGGAAAGAGCATCTACAGCCCTCTACTGAGACAGATTCAGTTTCACAGGCAATTAGTCTGGACAGGAGCTGCTGAATGAATGCATTTGTTCCCCATGGCCTCCCAGTCATTGTGAGCTACTGTAAGGGTGTAACAGTAAACGAATCCAGCTAGCACTTTCTGTCATGCTATATTGATTGATGTGGAGCTGTTGACTAGCTCAAGTTCTCTCTATCACATCCATAGCTTGTGTGATTTTATTGCGAAGGTTTTATCACGCTCGTTCTGTACAAGTCAATGTGCAGTGTAAAGAAATTATTTTCAACCCCAAGTTGAAGATAATCGATGCAGACACCATTCAGTCACCATATATAATAATCAGACTTTTATAATAGACTTATATAAGTATGTGTATGACTGGACAGATATAGTATATACACAATATACTAACAGTATATACACTATAATGCACTGTATACAATGTCAGATGGGCAAAGTAATATCATCTGTCATACCCTCATTAAGCACCACTCCTCAGAGAGTGTCTATGTGTCCAGATGAAGACGGAGTGTGTATGTAAAGTGTCCTGAAAAAGGCCTGGATGAGAAATCACCTCTGTGGCTCTCCAAAGTCATCCCCCTTCCCAGCCTGTTAGACTGGAAGCCAGCTCTAGTGTCCCTTCATAGCACATGTGCAATCAATAACAGAACCTCTCTCTCTCTCTCTCTCTTGCACACATTTCTAAGTGAGGTGGGTAGCACAATACCAACCAACAGGTGAGGAAGACAGTCTCACTTCTGTTTCTATCACACACTCTGCACGCTTAGACAGGGATTGCAGGAACGGCTGAGGACTTTGTGTGAAGTAGAGGACGTGAAGGCCAGCCTCTGGTTAATGTCATTCATACCCCATCACTTTACTACATATAAAGGCTGTGAGAGATGGGAGGGAGATGTCACCAGGAATGATTACCTCTCAAGCTTCCATTAAAGAGCTGTCCAGGAGAAGCACTACCATGATTGAGGCAAAGCACCTAATTTTTTCCATGACTTATAGTTCCAATGGCCTCAGAAGTAGAAAGGGTCTCTTGTTTATGTGTCATTTCTATTTTTAGCTATTTGATCAGTTCGATCTCTTTTCATATGTACTCTTGGAACATACTCAAGGCTAAGCACTAAATAAATTGAGTCATGTTTGCTATTCTCAGAAGGGCACAGTCTTACAGTGAGGTGTCTCCTAGCTATGCAGACTGTGTGCTTATCTCATTTGGGACTCTGTGATTCCTGATTTGCCAAGGAAGCACTGTGTCACATTTGATTTCCTATTACTTGGGCTAATAGGCACCACTGATTTTTTTGTCAGCTGGGTTTTTTTCCAGTGACTGTTGTATTCTCCCAGGAGCAGTAGGTTAATCTAAACCTGATTTCTCATATATCACTTGGCCTCATGCCTCCCTGGTTGGCTCACAGTGCAGGGCCGCTATGGAGAAAAATCACTTTAGATGCTCAGTAGTGCTATAGGACTGTGAGTGCCGGACAATGTGTAATAACACAGATCTGCTCGTGACAATCATGCCCCAAAGAGACGTGCATCATGCATTATGTGTTCAAATGATCTTGTGCTGCATTCCTGAAGAGGTATAATTCAATCACACTGCTATAAATTCCACAGAAGAGCTGTGAAGTGCAATTGAGAAAAACCTTTTCGCAGACTTAAAAGTGTTGGTTCACCTACGATATCAAGTGACAAGTATTGAACCTGCAAAAAAGAAAGGAGTGGAATGCAGATGTGTGAGTCCTTGTAATTAGCGGGCTTGTCGTAATTTTTACCCCTTCATTATGTATAATGGAATGGGATTTTTTGTGAATAGGAGCAGATGAGCTGCTGAGCACAATTTAATACCAGAGATATTTAAAGAGAGCGTCCTTTTTTTTCCATATTAAGAGGTATATTTGCATAATTCATGCAACATCTCCTGGACGTGTCACTAAAGGGAGAGAGTAGCAGCACATTTTTTAATATGTTTTATCACCAGGTTTCAGTCTGGTACACGATTCCCCCCTTCTTCTTAAAGGAACAAACCCATTCTCATCCTCATTCTCCTCACACACGTTCAGCGTTCACTCTCCATGCCCTGAGTGGTTTGGGTTGGTTTGAGTCAGTCTTTTCAGTGCATCCACTGATGGATATTGTCATGTGAAATCATCCGGTCCATTAAAGGTGGCAGCATGGTAATGAGGCAACGGATGACTCTGTTGGTTAAAGTCTTTATGCATTCTAATTTGTCTTCCGCTCATGTTTGTCTTCGCAGCTTGCCGGCCTGGGTTCTATAAGGCTTCGTCTGGGAATATGAAGTGTTCAAAGTGTCCCCCACACAGCTACACCCACAAGGAGGGGGCTGTGCACTGCAGCTGTGAGAAGAACTACTTCCGTGCAGATGGAGACGGACACAGCTACCGAACGTGGGCATACATAAATATTGTCGTGGTAATGGTCCGAGTTTGCATCTCTCCTAGTACGTGAGCTAAATCATCTTCATACTGATGTAGAATCATTTCTCTTGCACCATGTGAAATATAGAAGACAGTTACTTCGATTCGAAATGGAAAATACTTTGTATTTTACTGGAGTATAATTGAAAATTAATACTAGTCTTACTAATTAAGAGTACTCTTATTAGTACTACTCTTACTTTATTTTTCCCATCTTCATGGGAAAAAAATAATATCTTTTATCCCCTTCACTTTCTTTGAAACCTTCCAAATACATATTACAAGTTCATATCAATGTTGTAAGTTTATATTATTAATTTTATATAAAAAGTTTGATTGAGGTGGGATTTGGAATTACAGTCGCAGACATTGATTTCATATGAACCAAGTCATATAAATAACTGAATTCCTCAGTGTGAGAACACTTATATTTTAAGCACATTTTTGTCTGTACTGTTTCCACACCAAATCTGAAGGTTTTTAGAGTTTGTTCTGGGATTTATGGATGTGTGTTGGCTTAGTCTGATTAGGTTTCTGATTTTCCTGATAACAGTCCAATTAGACATCGTGTCTCCCAGGCAGTGGGTCTCTCAGAGCCTGCGCTGTGGAGAGAGCTCGTCCATTCTCTTTTTATAGACAAGGCTGCAGATGGTACATCGCCTCTGACATACATTCCTGCATGTGTCATTCCATTGCATGTTATCCATAAACCATGGCGTTGCATCAGAGCTGATTCGGATGTAAAATGTGGCAAAAGTGTTGCATTCTGTGGCCAAGTATAAAAATGTATTTCTTATGTCACATCTAAAGCAGTCATGTAATGCCGATAAATGTCGTGTTTATTTGTGGCATCAAGAGCTGCTGTAACATTTTGTTTTTGCCTAAGCACTTACTGTTAATGTCTATCTTAGATATTAGATGCACTCATAATTTTAACAAGTCTGTCTTTTAAACTGCATAGGAGAAATGAAGTTCTATGTTGAAGTACTGGAGCAGAATATGCGAGTTTATTTCAGTGGTCCCCAAGCAGAGACATTCATCTAGAGAGAATCTCCCGAGATGCAAATGAGGTGCTCAGAGTAGAACAGATTAGCTTTTAGCATGCGTCTGAGAACAGCGCAGCGTTTCTCTGATATGATCTGTTTTAAATGTAGAGCTCATTTACTGTTCTTTAGAGATGTTCAGCTTCTATTTGCATTTTGTCTAATTTGCTAGTCCATGCTGTAACTACATAGTACAGATTCAGTTGTACATTACTATTGAATATTTATGTGTAATTCTGTAGACCCCTGCCAGCAAGATCTTGTGTTTATTCATCGTCAGGCATTTCAAAGGTGCACATATTTATGCCTGCTTTTAGTATGTAAAAATAGATGTGTTTATTTCTACCCATCTCCTTTTTATGACCCCATAAAACTTGTATTTTCAATCGCATAAATCCTCAACATGAGGGAAAGGCCTGGAGTAGAAAGGAACGGATGTTACATATCTGGTACATTAATCAATACCATGTAAACCATTTACCTCTCAGCGCCGCACAAACAGCCCTCATATGTCACACTCTCAATGTCATAGGCCCAGAATGTGTGGTGGCTCAGGTCTGTGGTAGCACTGCTAATTTAAGTCTATAGTGGCCATGAATGCCACATTCACACCTCAGTGAGCACGGAGCAGAGCTGCTTGTCAGAAGGTGTGTGTGCGTGTGTGTGTGTGTGTAATGGATGGCTCACTCCGGCACACCTCACATGCTCTTGCTGGCAGGCCAGCCAGTCTGTTAACGTTAAATGGCACACTGTGATTTCTATTATAAGTCCAGATCAAAGGATGCTGTGCTCTGGCAGAGATGTTAACCCGTAACAGAATTCCACATTTCCCCTGACCTGTAAGCAGACAAGATTGTTTATGGCTGTGGTCTGTACTGACTTTATGTCTTTGTTATCTGTATAATATTGAAAAGGATTTTATTTGATTGCTCTTCATTAGAAAGGAAGTATATTTGCAATGTTCTGTTGAAAAAAAGTCTTTGTTTCAAGTCTTTTAAGTAATAGGTCCTAGGTAAATTGCAAAGAAAGTCATTTTAATGATGCAAGTAATTGTGTTATCTTTGCAGCGCAGCTCATAAATGATCTTAAATGCTGACTTATAGCAGTGTTAAAACAGACAGGAGTTACATACTCCTGAAGCATATTTGTGTGTGTGCAATGAGTGCAATGAGTCTTTCCTTAATGCAAGGTTGAATCCTTCCCTCATTCTTTATCTTTTAGGAGATTATAGGAGATCTTAGTCAGAGTTAAGTAGACAGCATTTGGTACAACAATGCGCTGTGTAAATTCTTCATGTCAAATCAAACAACCAAACACTAGTTTTTATCTTGGAACATAATCCCCTCTTAACCCTCCGCACACTTACTCACATCTTCAGAGCAGAGCCAGAAGCAATTTAGGTTTGTTTGAGGTCTGGACAGATTTGATGTCTTGCTCCATGCCTTATCCTCAGATTTCATTTCAAATTGCTCTTGTGATCATATGGAAAGAGCAGTGAGTCCCAGTCAAATATCTAGCCCTTTTTTTTTTTTATAAGTCTGCTTTTGCAATCAGATGAAATCAGACAGCCTGCATGTTATCCCCACTTCCTTTTTATAACAGCAGTCTTTAAAATGAACATCTCAGTCCTTTGCAGAGCATACCCCTAAAATATGAAATAATGCCCTAACTTTAATAGACCTGATAAAAAGATGTGCAGTTCTGTATTCTTTATTTATAAGATGTCAGGACAGCCTTAAATTCCTTGCTGGATAGTATGCCCACATGCCTATTTTTTTTTATTAGGTCCCCCCTCTGCTCCTCGGAACGTGATCTCAGTCATCAACGAGACGTCAGTGATCCTGGACTGGAGTTGGCCAGAAGACACAGGTGGCAGGAAGGACTTGACGTTTAAAGTAGTGTGTAAGCGTTGTTTGGTTGGGTCTAAACAATGTGAGCCATGCAGAGGGGCTGTGCGTTTCCTGCCCCGTGCTTCGGGCCTCATGAACAGCACAGTGACTGTGGCGGACTTGCTGGCACACACCAACTATACATTTGAGATCGAGGCAGAGAATGGAGTTTCTTCCCTGGCCCCAGTCATGCGCCAGTATGCCAGCGTCACTATAACTACCAACCAAGCAGGTAAGGCTCTTTACATCACCTCTTACTGTGCTCAAAAAAGCCAGAGGATTTACAGTACAACTGAATGCATTACCATTGTTTGTCACTATCACTATCACTTTGTTTCCTCACAATAAATTTTCGTAAATAGTTTCTAACTGTGCCACACAGTCTGAGGGAAAAATCGTGCCAAACAACAATGCTAAAGCATCAACGCTATGCTCAGTGCCACCATGCTGCCCCAGAAATTTAGCATTTTTACTTTAGCAATGAAAAAAAGTTAACAAGAAAGTGAAGACTAATGTTCGACATAAGTTAAGACTGAATAGCTTCTTTTTTTTTTTTTGATTTCTTCAAATAACAGCATCTTTGGGGTAAAAGTGCAGACAGCCTTTAACATATAGACACGTCATTGTTGTCTCATTCAATTTTAATGGCATCCCTCGGATGATACACAGGGTGTCGTGTAGCAGTATCAGGCACATTTACATCAAGTGTGTCCTAGCTTTGAATAATAAAAACACTTTTATATGTTAAAATAACCTTGGAAGAATGTTTTCGGGGACTTACATAAGTATTTCCCTTTAACTATTTCTGTTAAGTTAAAGGACCGTCGCTACACGTGGTTTGGAGTCTTTTCCATTTGGAGAGAAGTAAACATGCATTTAATATCTCAGCAAGCTTGTGTTTGATCCTCCCATTCTCGAAACTTCCTGTGCTATCAGAGCAGTTTGTGCACATATCTATCTGCAGGTGCTGGAGTACAGTCAGGCGGCATGAAGGTCATGATTCCTCAGGTTACTATAAAGCTGGAACGCAGGGCCATCTGCCTTCCATTCCACTAGGGTTTCCTCTGTAAAGATGAGCAGTTGTGCTCTCGAGCCATATGAGGTCTTGGCTTCTGTCTCTCCTGTCAGTTCTGCTCTAGCTTTAAAGTGATAGCTGCAGAAACTGGTAGATGATTTAGCGCAGGCTTTAGAACTGAGGTTACAGACACTAGAGTTTGGAGCCATAAAACTGTAGGTAAGGGGCTACTGTAGATCAAAGGCATTCCTAACTATCAAAACGTGGGAAAATGGTGTCCCTCGTCCAATTTGGAGATTTGGAACATTTTCGTGATGACACTTGGAGAAGAGACTATATATATTATATATTATATATTATAATATAGTATTTAGTCTTTGTAGCATCAGTATCCAGTATGTGTTCCATAGATAATGATATATTTTTCATGATAATGAGGAAATGCTAGTGGCAATTATTAAATGACAAAAACCTTGAGTACTATTATTATTTGTGTAAGAGAGTCTGATGTTCTGTTTGAACAAACATTATATGATTAAGTACTCATTTAGCCTTCTGATTCGCTACTATAAAAGAACAGTTTCGACTCACGTAAGACCAGTCTACAGCAACACCAAAATCGAAAGGAGTACAACAGTGTGCTGTGATCTATTAACAGAGTGATTGCCAGACACCGATGCTTTGAGAAAAGCTTTAGGCCTTCAACAAGTCAGGCAGTAAATAAACCTCTGGCCCTTAAATTATATGATGGAAAATGTAGAGGACACTGAGTGTGACCTAAATTGACTTCGATTTCAAAATAAGTTTAGGAAACACAGTCAGTTTATTCTGAATGCTGATATGCGGAGATTACAAGCTTCAGAGAGCCATGAAGCACCATCTGTACTATTATAGCTACTATTAATGCTGTGTTTGTGTTTCTACCACAAGTCTAGTCTCACTATATCTCTCACATTGCAAAGCTTTTTTCTGTTCTATTCTACAGCAACTGCCTTTGCTCTCCAGCACAGATAAACTGCTTAGCTAAAGTGTTCTCTCACTTTTGGCTTCACTCATCTCAGTGTAAACAGTGGATATAAATGCGTATTTCATTTGATCTTTTGGGGAGTTCGAAACATGCAAGATCACAACCCCTTTCACCACAGCTCTACTCCCTCGACCTTGGACAAACACTGCAGCTACATTTATTGTCTTATAAAATGCAAATGAAAGCGAGAGAGAGAGAGACGAGTGAATGGCCAGTCCAATGCTCCCACTCTGCAGCTGTACTCCCTGTCGGAGAGCACATTTACGAGGTCTTACAGGGATGTCAGTGCAGACCTTTCCATGTAAACACAGCTAGCATGTGCAGCACAGCCCCAGGGAGACAGCACATGCCCTCTGTGTTAGGACAGTAATCTCCTCTTGGCCTACAAAAACTTTAAAATGTTTGCGTTCTGCCATTTTGACAGGGTGTCGTCAGACAAACCACGGCCTCCTGTTCATTCCTGCCAGCACAGGATGTAGAATTTCAACAAACCCGATGACAATAGGAATCGACCTCGACTTACACTACAGGAAAATGGTAAAAAAATTATAACAACCCGACACGAAATACCCTTCTACTGAAATCATGGAGCTGTACTAGAAGGCAGAGATTGAAGAGTTCTGTCCGTAGAGTGTTGCGAGATTCTTTCCTTAAATCTGCAGGGCCTACTGAGGAGCAAAGAGAAAGAAAGAATTCAATAGAGAAGTCCCAACTATACTATACTCCATATTGAGAGTGTTTACCATAGGGCAATTCAAAAGCCATGCCGAGGACATTCGGTGATGTAGTGATTGTCAGTGCCACGCCTGCATTTCACAAAGATTTTTTTACAAATGTTAATTTCTGAATTTATAAGGGCAGTGGTAGCTCAGTGGTTAGGACGTTGGGCTACTGATCGGAAGGTCATGAGTTCAATCCCCAGCACCGCCAGACTGCCACTGCTGGGCCCTTGAGCAAGGCCCTTAACCCTCATCTGCTCAGCTGTGTAAATAAGATAAATGTAAGTCTCTCTGGATAAGGGCGTCTGCCAAATGCCTAAAATGTAAATGAAGCATTTTGTTACACAGTGGTGGTGAAAACTTCTGGCCACACCTGTATATGGTACTAGCCCGTGCTTTTAATTTTAATCCGATACTGCTTGTTGGCGAGGTGATTCATCTCTGTGTTTTTGTAACTGAATCTTCTTTATACTGCCTACATGGGCTTCATTGTAGCGCTCATAAAAGGGGAAGATTTCTTATACACCACAAACATGAGACTTCACGGTTTGTCTTTCGACTCTTTCTACATGTATAGTCCATACACCATAAATCCTGCCTACCAAAAACTCCATAAACTGCTGTCACTATAAAACTTCACTAATACCTTATCAGAATTGTGTGTAGGCGTGCAAGGAACCGTCTGGGTCCATCTGGATTCATTAACAGTAAAAAAAAAAAAAAAAAAAAGAGGTTCCAAATGGGGGAAAATCAAAACTGTGTAATCACAGTCAAGAAAAACCTTGAACATTTCAAAGAACAACATGTTTTTTCCTGTGGTCTAATAAAATTAAAACATGGGCCAGTCAGATGCCTTCATGGCTTCATTGCTGCCTTGCAATTAGAGAGCTATAAAACTGAAAAAGAACGCAAGTGAGCCAGTCAGTAGAAGGGAGGGACAGAACTTTGACTTGAATTATGATCACATATTGGGACCATGTGAAGTACTGAAGCAGAGAAGCATATAAGAGATTGATAGATATTAGCCTTTAAAAGAGTGAGAGAGCTTAAAATGCTTGCTAGACCTGAACAGACAGGAGCCTCATTTATTGTGACAAAACCAGACTAACTATGCAGCGACAAAGCAAATTATAAACAAATGCATCATTGTGTCTTTCCCAACTTTAAAACTGGCCCCTACTGAAGAAAACTCAATTAGGTCACCCTGAAGGTTATAATCAATTCACAGGAGGCTTGGACAGTTGAAGCAAAATTGCTGAACTTTCGGTGAACTGTGTATGTAATGAAGTCAGAAGCAGAGTATAAGAAGCTAATCCTCTTCTTCATCCTCACTCTCCATCTCCCTTTATTTTTCTCTCTCCCTGCAGCTCCATCCCAGGTCACAATCATCAGGAAAGACAGAACATCCCGAAACAGCATCTCACTATCTTGGCTGGAGCCAGAAAGACCCAATGGTATTATCTTGGACTACGAGGTCAAGTACTATGAGAAGGTGGGGGCAGTTTAATCGCTATTCACTCTGGACATTCAACACTAATAGCATTTAACCTGGGTCTAAATCTTTCTCTATAGCCTTTTTTATGGAGATTAAAGAGGGTATTTTGTTCATCCAACTTCTGAAAGACATATGTACAGAGGCTTAATTGATATAATTAGCATTATACAAATTCCTGATTGGTGAGTGTAGTGTTTTGAGTAAAGTTATTTATTCATTCATTCATCTTCATTAGCCACTTAATACTGGATCACAGTATAAATAAAAACAATACAGGGCCAGTCAGGGTGAAATATTTTTTAAATTTGAGTCTCTCACATCTTTGCATCAGGAGAAGCAGTGATATAATGTGATGAAAAGACAACTCGGGTACACGCGATCTTCGGGTCCAAGAGAGTAGAAATTTTTTTTTTTTAATTAGTGTTGCTATGCTTTCCTGTCATAAGTCAGTTTATTCAGCCTCTATCCAGGTTTGCCACAGCTGCTGTGTGATTAATGAAGCGTACAGGGATTTGGCCCTGATTGATTTAATATGCGGAATAGCAGGGTGAGCTTTGTTGCCCCACATCATTGTTGCCGCTGAGAGCTTTCTAAGGGTCAGTGTTCAGTGGTGCTCTTTCATGCTGTCAGACACTGTGATATCTTCGACTCCTGCATGAAGTGGGTAATGTGTCCCTCAGGCCGGGCAGACTGCAGGAAGCGGGGCTCCAGCTTTGGCACTTAATTGGACCCTGACATTGTGTGTCTCTCCCAAACTGGCAGGGAATCTGAGGGTGTGAAAAAAGGCCTAGTTTCCAGTGGCAATTAGCCAGAATTTTCCCACAGAAACAACATTTCATAGTCTACTGAGTAAATGGGTTGATTCTATGACCACATAGAAACATTCACATGCATGTAAAATATGCACTAAATTGCACACAGGCTTCCGTTGTCTCCAAAAGTGGATAACAGGACAAAAACTATCATGCTCCTGAATGATGTGAAACTATTATCATAAAACTGTGATTTTTTAAAAACACTGTCTGTGAATTGTCTTGAGTAAATAGGGTTAGAGTTAGGGTTATACTCTATTTCAATATGAAATCATGTTTTACAGTGTGTAAATTATATTCCATAATTCCATAAAGACAATAATGCCTAGGAATAATGCATCATCAATGCTATTAAAGTTGTTAATGAACAGTAATGAAGGTACATTTTGTTGCTGTTGAGTTTCTACAAAAATACCAGGCCTTTTCGTATCTACTCTGTTGAGCTGAGCAGCTACAAAAATGTTTCAGATATACTAATAACACAGTTCAATCCACTGGCAAAAAGGAGAGCTGGTGAGGTGTGACTGACTCCTCTGCTTTCTGCAGAAGACCTTTGTAAAATTCCTTTCAGTGTGATCAGCCAAACTCCAAATCTCAGCCTGTGAAATGCTGCAGGTTGGCCATAATCTCCTTATTTGTAACCAAAGCCATCTCATCTGGGGCTAGTTTCATTGGCACATGTACACACTGAGGCCCCTGAAATCCATGTCTTGTTTGACCCTGGGTGGTGTGGTATCTTCCTTTTACAATCAAATCTATTGTATCTCCTCACTGATTCTGTTAATTACACATGCTACTGAGGCAACGTTTCCAAAAGGGGGTTTTAGAGTGCCCAAATCCTACACAACTGGGTCTGCCATGTGGAAAAGCAAAGGAATACCCCTGGTAGGACTTATAGTGCCCTTGATCCAGGCTGGCAGAGGATAACAGAGTGCCCCTCACCCTTTTAAGAAATACACAAACACACCCACTGAGAGAGAAAAGGGGCCTCCAGATCTGTTCACAGGGCTCACTGACTCACAGTAACCACAGTAACACCAAGAGTCCATGGCATTAAGCCCACAAAAGAGCTCTGAATTCATTAAGTGAGTTTTAGAGAAGAAATGGCATCTATGGGTCTCGGCCAAAACAACAGAATGTTTACACTATATAATGGTATATACCATAAACCATAAATAAACTGGTAACTGTCTCCCTAAACAGCATTAAAGGTGCGTGTTTATTGAAATAATGCAGCTCCTGGGGAAAACAGTCACGCAATGCTTCTCTAAAAAAAAATATATAATTTATAAAAACGCCCTTCTGCTTCATGCAAGCTAAATGCCTATATGGTAAAGCAGTAGGCAGTGAGGCTTGAAACTGCTCTATTGCCCTGATTTACTGCTTTTTTGCATGTGTAAAAACATTTCAACAGTACTCATTTGCAAGCTAATTTACTGTTAGGGTCTACAGAGATTTGCGTCCTGTCCATTTTACATTTGCCTATTATGTATACGTAAAACCCCGCAAATGTAGATTTTCCCGTTTTATATCCCACCACAGATACGTTTATCTAATTAATCGACCCCCTGTACAGTTTATTAAGCCTGAAAGTCACTACGGGAACAGCAATTGTGTGCTTTATTTGTGTCCTTAGTAAATCAGGGGCTAGATGTATGTAACATAAAATGTCATATCTTTACTACCAAATATCTCACCATTCAGACTTTTTTAATAGAAGTACATTTTATTAACCGGTCTTATCCCGTATCCTATAACCGAAAAATTAGGAGAATTAGTTTCGTTCCTTTGACCTGAGAACACACATTTGTGATTATTTATATCACTTTAATCTATGAGAGTAAATTGGGTTGTTTTTCGAGCTTGTAGTGAAGGAATGCGTTCTGAAATGAATTTAATATTTACACAGTTTCTCTTTCATTTGAAGTTGAGGTAATTTGCCAGATTGGAGTATTTAGATTGTCAGAGCAGAACATGACGAGCATATTAAATTCCACCGATAGCCTACACATTAACAATTGCAAGCCTCAGTGTGTGGAAGTAGCTGATGCACCACTGAGACATATGGTAAGAATCCGTCCAGCATAAAACGTTCGGGCACACCTGTATGTAATTTTCAGGGAATCACATGGTGTCATGAGCAGTGAACAGTGACAACCTGTGAAAAGATTTACGACTTGAACGAACGCACATACAATAAGATGCAGGGTATTGGTTTCGTCTTCCCAGTGAATTTAAAGCATTTGCTAAATCATAAAACCCGATGCACTCCATATGATGTTTCAGAGTGCTTTCTTTCCATGATTTCTATATAAAGCCTGGTAATAGTTTTACTCTTTGTTGGTGCTGAAGTCAAATCCAGAGGACATTTCCGAGTCGTATGCACATATTCTTTAGCATGGGAGGTGAAAGTACGAATGGATTTGTACAACTCGACAGATGCACTTTTGAACAATTGAACTTCTTCTAAGGTATCAGAGATGATCCAACATGCAAAAGGCTTTTCAGGTGACTACCTGTTATGGCACCTAAAGGCTGATGGGTGAAGAAGAAATCCTTGAGATTTTGACTGAGCCCGCCATTAACGGTGAATTCTTTTTCTGCTAAAACCTACAGTAAACGGATTAAAGTGCCACACCCTGTTCATTCCCCTGATCTCACTTTACCCCACCAGAGGCACGTTTGGAAACAGTGGGTTCAGAGGAATGATGCCCCATAAATCCACTGTAGGTTTTCTAGAGCAGTAGAGAGGATCATTGCAGGAATCTCCAGAAATCTTTTCGGTATTTCTATTTCCACCGGTAAATGGTAGTTCAACAATGGCGTATGTCGTCTGACAAACTTACTTACTTATGAATATAAATTTCTTGGACCTGGGAAATGACCCAATATGACTGAGATTGGAGGTGGTTGATGTTTTTATCGAGACTCCGTTCTGTCAGACGAGACTAATCCCGACTTGATGAAGTCTAAAGCTAAGATGAGCTGTCTGTATCAGTATCTATGTTATGTTAACATGTCTCTCTTCTACTTTCTTTTTCTTCTGCCTCCCTTGTGTCCTGAAGCAAGAACAAGAGACCAGCTACACCATCCTGAGGTGCAAGGGCACTAATGTGACTCTGAATGGACTAAAACCTGATACCAGATACCTGCTGCAGATTAGAGCTCGTACCGCCGCAGGTTATGGCAGCATCAGCCGCAAGTTTGAGTTTGAGACCAGCCCAGACTGTAAGCACAAACTGCTTCCCCAATTCAATATTGTTCAAATAAATAAGCATTACCCGCTCTGTTTACATACTCACAGAGGATTATACAGAATTCCGTCCCATCAGTCAGTCAAACTAAATCAAGGTTTAACGTTAGTGTATTGTGTTCGGGTAATTTAGGATCATTTTAGAATTAGACCCACTTTATCCATAGAGCTACGTTGCTAAAAATCCCTTCTCTGAGTGTTATGCTTGCAACTACTTATTGTTTGTAATTGTGCTGTAACTGTTAGTTGCTTTTTATTATAGCTATTTCGAGATAAGACAACAGTCTTACTGATGGCAGAAATGTTGTCATTGTTATATCAGTAAATCATCTGCATTTAGCACGGCATGTGTATTTGATACACTGTATATCCTGTTATCAGAGCAGAACCTCTCCTTTCTCTGTATTCGTCCCGCTAATGAAACATTTATAGGAAATCAATGGATGGTCATGGAATGGAATGATATAGTACAGGCAGGAGGCACTCTCCTATCTCCAGGTTACTGAACTGGTCATGGCTCCATCGAACTCCGCATGCATAGCAAATGTAAAATGATGACATAGCTCCCCTGAGATGATAGCTCCCATTATTCATTTGTTAATCTGAGCAAAAAAGCGTTCTACTTTTGAGATTTGGAGAATCAGTCACCAGAGCTTCCCTGTGCTTTAGTTCAGTCTAGGGGCTTGTCAGGATTCATGGCTTATTTAAAGAAAGTATTGCATCTGCAGCATAGATTTGATGTGGTAATTTGTAAAATGAGAGTCAGTTATAAGAAATAGATGATGATGCATGACGGTGAAAAATCTGTTTTAAGTCATATAATACTCTTTGCTATAGACTAAAGGAAGTTCTTGTTCTTGTCAAGTTTTCTTAAAAATTTTACTTTGACCTGTGCAGGATCGCGTAAATCTTAACAGTAATTTCTTTGCTTCTTCTCTTGTTTAGTATACTCTGATCCAGTCTAATGCTCTCACTGTCTTTCTTTATCGCTCTGTTTGTCTCTCCCAGCTTTCTCAATCTCCAGTGAGAACAGTCAGGTCATGCTAATCGCAATCGCTTCTGCTGTGGCCATCATCCTCCTAACCGTGGTGCTTTACGTTGTGATTAGCAGGTTGGTCTGTCACTCATACTCAACAACTTTACAGAGGCTTAAGTGCGGCCATCTTGAACCTGTCATTTCTCTCTTATACATGTCTCTTACTCAAATCTCCCTTCTTCAGCACCTACCACCCCCCATATCTGCTCGATGAAGATGTAGATGTAAGGAGACCATGCCCCTGCATGTCACCCGGCTATATATAGTTCTGGATGATTTACTTGGCAAAAGCTGTGTTATTTTTCCTGCCTCTACTTTACTTAATGTAACAGGCACCCTGAGAGCTTGAGTGTCAAGTCAGGCAGAGGGGCTGATCTTGGCAGACAGCACTGTTGAAAGACTGCATAAAAATCTGATTTATTATAAGACTCTAAAATATTGCTCTGCCTCATAGCAAGGTAGACAGGTTCATCCTGGCCATGAATTTTGTCTGTTGAGTCATTAAATGTTCTCTGGCATAGTATAGAGTAGCAGAAGTCTCACCCAAATGTCATTGATGATAACTGTTACGTTTCAACACTCTGACTGACAGGTGCTGTGGCCGCAGCAAATCCAAACATCCAGACAAAAAGAGACTTCACTTTGGCAATGGTAACTGTAAGTATATATCACTGTGGTGTCTTCGTGTATCCCATGGCCAGGTTGCTAACGCTAACCATGTAATTCATTTTCTAAATATAAGTCAATACAGCGGAGCCCAATGTTTATACTCTATTTGATTATTTGATTATTTGATTGTTGATTCGATTAAACATTTTCTCAACTCTCTTATTTTCAGTGCGACTGCCTGGTATTAGGACCTACGTGGATCCCCACACTTACGAGGATCCAAGTCAGGCGGTGCACGAATTCGCCAAGGAGTTAGACGCTTCTTGCATCGCCATCGACAAAGTAGTGGGTGCAGGTATGCCATGTCCCGCCTTAACCTCTGCGGCTGTAATGAAGCTACCTGCAACAGGGCAAAATGCATTTGTAGCACATGTGACAGGTAATGTAAATGAGAATCATTTAGCACCTCAGCTGGAAGTATATGCTTTTGATTGTGAGTGGGGAGATGGGGAGAGTGTTCCTCCCAGTGCTCATCCTCATCGCCTCACTGCCTTTAATAGAGTGTGTGCTGATGGAGCTGAGGAGTGTGGGTAAGCGGAGCATACCTCCAGCTGGGATATTATTTTTCACTCCCCTGTAGCTCATTCTCTCCCAGGCACTCCATGTTCCTGATGTCTTAAACAGTAGAGCACACATCAAAATAATGCCTCATAATTTATAGCTGCATAAGCCAATGCAAGAGAACCCAGCACATAATAAGACTATATTCTATAGGTTTTACTCTTAAGCCATTACATCAAAATAAACATTTATGCCTTAGAGTTTCGTACCTTCTCCCAAATTGGTGTTTTTAATGCTACAAAGTATTAGGAGAAAAAAAAGACAGTTTTTTTAATGTATTTACTACAATAATTATGTGCTTGCAAGTGAAATGGAGAACAATACTGCTTTATTTATCTGCAATGCTTATCAGTCTGAATTCTGTAATTGTGCGAGTTTGAGAAGGTGAGCATTTTATGTTCTGGCCAAGTCTATCATGGTCACAACAAGAGCCTCAAACTATGGAACAGTATTTACAAAAATGTACACATGTGCTTCTCTTCAACATATTGCAATGAGAACTGGTAAAACAATTTCTTTGTTTTATGTACAAATGTATTTACCTTTGAATTATTTTTAATGAGTACACAAACATTAAGAACATAAGTCTAATGGAGGTAGATTTTTATAATAGTACTAGCAAAAATATCCAGGACTCTAGGACTCCAAGCTGAAGTGAGCAACAAAATGCTGGACATTAATTATGCTTTACTGATTATGTGGCTATTTAACAAATGTGCAGGTGAGTTTGGGGAGGTGTGTAGCGGTCGTCTGAAATTGCCTTCTAAGAAAGAGATCTGCGTGGCCATCAAGACCCTGAAAGCAGGATATACGGAGACACAGAGGAGAGATTTCCTGAGTGAGGCTAGCATCATGGGACAGTTTGATCACCCCAACATTATCAGACTGGAAGGAGTGGTCACTCGCAGTGAGTTACATCTCAACACATTTCACTGTTTGGTTTGTATACTAGATACGGTGTACTGACTGTACTTTTTTCTTAATATCACTCTCTTGTTAAAGATTGGCCTCAGTCTGAAACTTCCATTAAGCCTAAAAGCAGAGATTTCAATGTCTCGCTATAGCAGAATGACGTGTTTAAAAGTGGTTTACGCTTGTAAAATGCATTTATGCATTTTGTTCTCCACGTGTCCGTGTGGGTTTTCTCTACGTGTTTTCCAGTTTCCTCCCACCTCCCTGAAACATGCCAGTTGGTGGATTGGCTATACTAAATTACCTTTCGGTGTGAATGAGTCAAACGTGTGTACATGATGCTCTGTAATGGACTGGCATCCCATCCAAGTGTTGCCAGGAGAGGCTCTGCTTCCCCCTCGACAATGATCAGGATAAAGTGGTTACTGAAGATGACGATTTATGCATTTTACATTTGAACACTGTTGATGTGTTGTTTTCATAATAAAAAAATTAAAACCAAAACTTGACATCCAATCGGGGACAATCTTACTGAAATAAGGTATGAAGCATTAGCTCTTTTGAGTTATAGCTTTGTTAATGTCTTGATGCTGCCAAGTTCCCTACTTAGCAAAGATACTTTTTATTGAACGGTTTCTTGTAATCTTTGCAACAAAAAAAAAATTGCTAAGAGGCACAATTTACTTGGTGTCATAAATCTCACTCAGTCTTCATTACATTCCATGATCAAAGAACCACAGAGATTAGTATTCTCCGGGGAATTGTAAAATACATATCTTATAAAAGTACATATTCCGGTAAAGTAGATTTAGTTAGCAAAATGTATAAGCTTTGAAATCTGGTTTTCGGTTAAACTTCATGCTAACCGTGACTCTCTTATGCTTGGTAATTTCAAGTGAAGTAACAGCTGAATCCAACATTTTGCATTGATTTAGACCTTATTAAACATTATCATTGTACTGTAGGACACAGAGAGAGAGAGAGAGAGAGAGAGAGAGATACATACAGTGTATGTATGTGAAAGCAGTTCTGGGTACATATTTTAGGCAGTGGGGGTGGACTAACTAACATGTGTCTTCTATAACCTCTGATGTGACATGATTTATTAACTCAGCCTTGTTAATTCTTAATAACCCAGAGACTTTCACACCCCGTTTAACCGTTGCTTTTGGACCACCATTTGACCGAAATATTTGTGGAACTACAACTGGTGTTTCCCAGGGACAGAACGGCTGCAATACTTATCACAAGCTGGCATTATGATCAAAAGTTTATTGCCAAGAAGGTTTTATTATTATTATAACTACTACTGCTATTATTATTATTGTTGTTATTATAAGAAGCCATAAAAGGTGGTGACTGAAGTGAGAAAGAACACTTCATCACAGGTCAGTGAAATGTAAGCGTGTGTTTAATAGTATCCCAGACTGTTTGGAGTACGAATGGCCCATGTGTTTGGAGAGAAAGGCAGGCCATCATGATATGTAACAGGTTGGAGTGTTCATCTACACTACAGAGTAAGCTATCTAATATAAACAGCTCCTACCGAGACAGAGAGTGTCATATGGCTAAAACAGCTTTCATTAACTGGGCTATGTTTGTCTACTTTACCTAGCACAGCAAGTTTAGTGCTGTGCTGTGCTGTTACCTGGAGCTCAGGTCTACTTTAGGCAGATGTGGGGTATTCCTGTTTCTCCATGTACAGGTTTGGAAGAGAAAGGAGCAAAAATAAAGCAAAATTGGACAAACATATAGCGGCAATAGATAGCTCTTCATCCAGCTATCCATGATTCGTCCTCTTTTTTCTTTTGTATATGAACAATTTATAGGGCCTGGAATAAGATGAAATTGATAAAAGCAGTAATTTATGACCAGCAAGGAGAACGAATAAAGCTGTCAGACAGTGACAGCTGACCTTGTGGGCCCTTTAGACAGAGGCTTCAGACAGAGGCTCTTTTTATCCTTCAGGAAGCATTCTTGAACTCAAGGCCACAGACTGACCTCACTGAGTCAGGAGTGTCATGTGAAGAAGTGCACCCAAGCACTGTGAGCTTTGCTATTGTCTTGGGAGCTTAGGCGATATCTCACACGTGATGAAAGTTCCAGGGCTGGCATTTGCCCTCTTTGCTCTTCAAACCTGTAAAAAGTGCAGCTGTTTTTGTTTTTGTATTTTATAATACCCATGTGCTGCCCGTCTGAAAGCAGTTAATTTCGTCTTGACTAAAATGGTGTCATTCCAGAAATAACTTTGCAGTGTTACTATGTGCAGTTCTATGTGCAGTAGGTCTATAGCATGAAAGAAGTTATCGCTTCAGTTAGTTCACATGTGTGGAAATGTTTTGTTCAAGTGTCACAAAATGAATAATTAATTTTCAAAGTAGCAAATCGAGCTTCCATGTAGCTCCAGTCAACACAGGGTAGAACTTCAGTTGTCTGAGATCATCACTGTTTAACTCTCTCTCTCGCTCTCGCTCTTTCTCGTCAGGTAAGCCAGTAATGATTGTGACGGAGTACATGGAGAATGGCTCCTTGGACAGCTTCCTCCGAGTGAGTATGACACACAGAGTGTGGATAATGAGCCTCCATTATGTATGATCAGACAAATGGCACAAAAGTTTAATCTTAAACTGATTTAAGTACCTGACTTTCTTCCCCATTCTCTCTCTCTCTCTGTCTCTCTCTCTCTCTCTCTCTCTCTCTCTTTCTGTATCTCTGCTCCCCTGTTCCTGTCTTTCTCACATCACCCTGCAAAGTATCTGCTTATCACAGCAAGCACCAAATCCTCTCCATTACTAAGAACATTTTGCTTTCCACGGATAGACACAAATTGCACTCTGGCGCAAAACCACAGTCTCTATTTGCTGGTTAGAGAACTGATATTGGGACAGAGAGTTTTTTTGTAGTGATTACTATGCAAAAGGATCAGCCATTATATTTTATTTTATAGCTAAAGGGGAATTGTCTTAAATAGAGCCTGATGTTCCAAAAGCTTTTAAGTGTCAGTGGTTTACTTGAACTCATGCACAATGCTCTAATTCTTTCACAAAGAAAAAACAAAGCATCTACTCGGGGGGGAAAGGAATGTAGATAGCGGGCATGGATTTGCAAATGTGGTGACTATAACAATGGCCTTGTGCCTGCCTGCTTAGCCTGGCCAATTAAACAGACTGGGCATGATCTGTCCTTGAAATGAGGCTACATAAGCACAGAAAAATTAAGCAGGCAAACAGTCTGTAGAGTATGTGTGCCATGCAGAAGGATGGCTCTTCTGAAAAAAAGTGCTGATAAAAGCACTAATTAGCTCATTAAACTGTTCAGATTAACCTTTGACCACCACAATCTGTCCTTGGCGGTTTTACATCTGACAATACCTGCATGTCTGTCATTTTTCAAGTAGTTACCATCACAGGGGCTATGTTGGTATTAGTGCAACAGACAGACATGTTGATATTAGTACAACAAGATGATCAAATGGCAAGTAGATGTTCATGGTGCCTTTTTCCATCTTGATCATATTCTGCTACATTGTACATTGTACCGGAAAAAGTTATGCTTATTTGCACCTTATTTCCCTGAGCACAGCAATATTTTGCCAAAAAAAAAAAAAAAAAGAAACATCTGCATCTGGATAAGGCAGCTGAGAGTACTTTGCAATTTGGTTAAATACAGGCCCGATGACTGAAATTAGCATAGCATTAAAACAGTGTGAGCAGAGACGGCCTGGTTTTAGCAAGAGCAGTCTGAACTGTATTCCATATGTGCCTGCACAGCATCGCAGAAAAGGCAGAACAGTTGCAGCAGTTTCCTGTGCATTTCAGCATGGCCTGTACACTATCAAAAAAATCCTGAAGTCTTCCCCAAGAGCCTTTCCTCACCAATATGACTATTATTAAGCCATCCTTTGAACCTCTCTGAACTCCAGTCAGTTCCAGGTGGTCTAGGGTTTGTTTTCATCCCAACTTAGTTTGTATGCAGCACATAAACATAGTTCTCTGCTTATTCTTAGAAGGAGGTGAATAAATATAGAACGTGAAAGACAGAGAGAAAGAAAGAAAGAAAGACATAGGACATAAGAGAAAAGGACTCATGAAAGGACATGTGGAAAAAGACCAGCTCTCACACTGGCCATCTGTTGATAGTGCTTGTTTTTAGTAAAGAAGCCTCTTTCTCTAGAGCTTGCTGACAAATCAATGCTATCTTGCTATCCAGTGTGTCTCTCCTCTCATCCTGAAGAGCTTCCTCCCTGGTGTTTATCTCTAAGCACTGAGTGTACCTCTCAACATAAACCCTTTTCACACATGCCAATGTAAACAGTGGCAGGCTGCCAGTGAGCTTCTGAAAAACAGATACGAAGCCTCGGATGTAATTTTGTGCTTTCTTGTTTGTGTTTTCACATTATAATGACTTGCTCTCATGTTCTGACTGAAACGTATCTGATTTTATCAGTTTCTCTGTTCACCTGTTCAGACCAAAATGCTGTCAGGTGCAATAAACTCAGAAAACTCATGACACATGAGCACATCCACTTCCAGTATTTCTTCCAGATTATTATTATTATTATGATATGGTACAGTGATATGAAACACCTACATCTCATCCTCTTTCTCTCTCTCTGTATCAGAAACATGATGCTCAGTTCACAGTGATTCAGCTGGTAGGAATGCTGCGTGGTATTGCTTCAGGTATGAAATACCTCTCAGACATGGGCTATGTGCACAGAGACCTCGCTGCACGCAACATCTTGGTCAACAGCAACCTGGTGTGTAAGGTGTCTGACTTACCGAACAGGTCTCACGAACTCCTACTAGGTCTCCGTCGGATGTGTTGTTCTCACTCACGATCAAATGGGTATGAGAAACTAATGATAGTGATATCATGATCTTATTGTTTGATTCTTGAAAATGAAAATTTTACAGCAAGAGGCCCGTCGCTTCAAGTAGCAGCTGAGATTTATTTTATAACCATTCAGTAAGTAGCTATGAATTAATGACTATATGTGTCCATCTGACATACACATACGAAGCCTTTCAGCAGCAGAGCGGACAGCCACAGTATAAATAATGAATCTGATAAGGCTAATGTAACTCCACAACATCACTGCCTCATTTAGAGCATAGGTTTACTTCACACCTCAAGCATATGTTTAGTAAAGGAAGTATTTTGCATATTCACTTGGAGAAATTTTTTCCCCCATTATTATCAGTGTACCAGCATCTACTTAAAAATGTACTGCTTGGTTCCCAAGTGGTCTAACAAAAAAAAGCCTTTGTCCTATTGTCCTATTATTATAACCAGGAGTTTAAGAGTGGGAGGGAGGGGTGGCATACTCTCTTTCCTGCCAGTCAGAGCAAACCGAGTCAACTGTGCAGAACTTGTGAGCTCATGTGTTTATGGAACGAGATGTGCTGGTCTTGAACTAGCATTTTACTGATACTGACATATTTTAATCTACTATACCACTTATTAAAATAACTATAATAATAGCTGAGTTTTAATAAAACAGAGTAGATGGAGAAGAGATTATGTTTTTTAAATTCAAACAACATAAATATCAGCATAACAGTGTTCTAAATGAGAATATCTTAAAATCACAAAATATAAGTTTCAGGTATGATTATGTAGGAATTCTGTGTGACAGAATATTTATCAAAAACAGATCAAGCAGCAGCTATTGTGATAGGCGTGGCTTCAGGCTAACTGTAGCTATCAGAAGTTACGTTATGATTAACACAGCAAAAACTCAATAGCCCTCGATCTCAAAATCCACAAACTAACTAAAACTAACACCATACTGTATATAACACTACATATAAGGAAAATTAGTTGAAAACTGTAATAAACTGTAAGCTAACTCTTATCTAGCTCTTATTTCCTTCATAAAATTGTCAGTTTTCACGTGTGATGAGTGATTCCCTGCCCTTCATACATCCAAATGCTGCACAGTGAGTCGGCATTTTATAGAAAATCATAATCGATGCTAAATTCAGCCTGAGCCAGTGTAGTTGCCCTATCCAAAATGGAGATGTCTCTGGTTTAGCCCAATCTACCTTTTCATATTTAATGTGGCCATTTTCACCTTCAGCCTCTATTAAATCCAGAGGACAGGAGAGAGTAGACCTATGAGATTTTGTACTCATTAGTGGTAATTCCCAGTGCAAAAAGAGCTGGGGTTGTGTGAGTGTGCTCAGTGGGGAGACCTGCATGCAAGTGAATTTATTTTTTGAGGACCAGGTGTTTGGATAAAGCAGGGCAGGAGTTGTGTTACTTGGCTGTATAGCTGGTTGGCTTTGGCTCAGCCACCATTCTCTTTCTTTCCGCCCCTGCTGCAGCAATGAGGGCTGATCTCAGAGTAACTCCAGCCTGGGCGCTCAGGCAGAGCTGGGTAAATACAGTGCAGCTCCTCAGGGAGGTGACTTTGCAGATGAAAGTAGCTCAGGCACCACTATAGCCTAGACCAAGGTCAATGCAGATCAGAGGCCTGCGTTTCAACCTCACTCACCTGATGCTTCGCAGCCAGGTCCTGTTCAACAGCAAACAAATGCTGATATTACATCAGCACTGTAATTTTATTCATTACATGCATATCAGTTCGACATTTCCTCCTCCCTCATGTAAGCCATCTTACATATGGCCTGCTTAAAATGTGCGACTACATTTTAGATAACACAGAAGACACTGTTCAGATATGATGTTAACCTTAAACTGAGTGCATTAATGAACACATGCTCCATATGCAGGTTCCAGATTTGTAACAGCTTGGCATAATAAAACAATTAAATGGCTAATGAGACCTTGTCATTCTTCAGGGTGGCAAGATTCCAATCAGGTGGACAGCACCCGAAGCTATCGCTTATCGCAAGTTCACTTCAGCCAGCGATGTGTGGAGCTACGGCATTGTACTGTGGGAAGTCTTGTCCTATGGAGAGAGGCCTTACTGGGAGATGTCCAATCAAGATGTGAGTAGAGCAATGTCACTATGGCAGGAAAATGAACTTCCTGCTGTGAGAGGAAGTAAAGCATGGAGGGAACAGGTGGCAAAGCATAACTTGATACTGATCACCTGAATGCTTTCATGCATGCCGAGACAGCACGCTCAGCCCCTCGCAGAGACATTGCTGAAAAAGTGCCAGAGCTTTCTGATGAGATTACTGATCTGGCAAATCAGTTAGGAAATCAGTTATTATGTTGAGTGCAATTGTTGTCTGTATCACTGTCTGCAGTGCTGGATTTTAAGATTTAAGATAAGATTGTATTTTGTCTAATGAGGAAATACATGAACATTCTTAGACACTTCTGGACCCAAGAATCAAATTATGTCATGTGGTTGCTATGAATATAGGCTCCTCTCTAGCAGGGCTTTAGCTTAATAGTATACTTAGAGCCTGACCGACCTGTAGTAGCATGGGGATATGTTTAATGGAGACAACGACTTGTTTTGGATAAGGGTGCCTTCCAAAACCTGTAAATGTAAGATAGCAAGATGGATTTGTTGACATTGTTGACTCCACTGTAACTACTGACCGAGTGGAACTAAAAAAAATGTCTGAAAATTGATCATTTAGTTTAACATCAGAACATGTGGCCTTTCAGCACAGCAGTGATTTTGCTTGTCTTTTCCATGCTTCAGGTGATCAAAGCAGTGGACGAGGGCTACCGTCTTCCCCCACCAATGGACTGCCCTGCACCCTTATACCAACTAATGCTGGACTGCTGGCAGAAAGACAGAAACAACCGGCCCAAGTTTGAGCAGATTGTCAGCATCCTGGACAAGCTTATACGTAACCCAGGCAATCTGAAGATCACAGCCAGCACCGCCTCCAGGTAATTGATGGTTCATCCACCCACAATAGCCAGAAGCTCAGCACTGAACATGTGCTTATTGCAAACTGCCACCCACTCATATTTTGCTCCATGTCACATTCTATTCGTCAACGTGTAGCTTTCCCAAGAAACTTAATGAAAAGAAACAGCTTCTTCCGCCTTTATACTCACGTCACTCAGATTTCCATTTCCACCCCCACCAACTGGCCACTGGTCGTCGTGCTCTGCTGTATGTGCTGTACTGAGGAATCAGTATTTGCTGGAAATTATTTTTGCTGTTTTTTTTTTATTAATGGACCCAGTTTGCGGTTATTGCCTTGAGACAGACACTGTGTGCAATAAATAGCCTTTGGCTTCCTGCTTGTCCTGGTCACTAGTTCATACGTTTGTGTCAAATGTATTCTTATAAAAAAAAAAATGGTCACAGAGTTAACTGTTCACCTTTACACTTCCTGTAATTCTAGAAATGGCCTTGACTAGCCTTTTCTGTGTTAAAATAGCACAGGATTTAGATTACCTGAGTAATATCCTGGTACATTTGCTCATTCAGTGCCAATCTATTAAATGAAACAGGGAGCTATTTAATTATTAAGATGCCCAAGCACATAACTGTGACTAATGATGTCTTAAGGAAGTGCAAATATGTGCCAGGGAGTTCACTTGTAATTTTCCTAATTGGTTTTTAACATGGAGAGCCAGGGAGCACTAGGCCCAGGTGATTTATTGCTCAGAGGTGCTGAAAAAGTCATTCTACAGTCTCAGCTGTGCCCGCTCCCATGCACCTCGTTTATCTACAAGCCCTATGTGCTAATAGATCAGCAATTCAGCCAGCATTAACACCCGGCCTCAGGCTCCAAGCCCTGACCCTCAGTCAGAGGGATGAGTAAAATCCACAGAGCGTGATACACAGGAAGTGAAATGGAGGCACTCTTCCAGCTCAGAGATAGCTCAGGCACCCTGCTCCCCTGCACAGCAAGAGGTGCATTCCTGTACGTGATGAAGCTGCCCAGATGTCTCTCCTGCAACGGAGAAGGGCAAGTTCTTCCTCCTCCCTTTTCTCCCCCGAGAGCATTAAAAACAAGATACTATGCAGCCACAGTTATTTAGAGGTCACTACACCAGTAGGGAAAATGAGAAGAAAAAAAGAAGATAGGAACAGACAGAGAGGCAATTGTTTACCCCTAGCTTTGTCCCACGTGTCTGATGCGCTCATGCCGAGAGAAGGCTCCGAGTCGAAGAGCCAGCGGGTTTTGGACACAGGGGTTTTAGGCTATCACTTCCATTTCCAACAACAAAGCTGTTTCTTTTCATGTTTGGCCTTCCCTCTGTGCTGTATGTGTTTTGTTGAGAATTCAGTGTGGTGTCTGAAAATAAACCATTAGATCAAAACATAAAAGAAAAAAAAAAAGGCTGAGGTCATTCATAGTTTACCGGTATAGTCAGTGGGTTAAGTGCAGAGCTTTGATTGATGCATTCACATCAATAGTCTCTCTGTATCCTTGGGAAACTTGTTCTTTGCCTGTTTTGACCTGAGCTCAGAGAACATCTGTTTACCACTGCAATCCTCCGATGGTCAGTGTACAGGTCAAATGTGCTGTTGTGCTCAGATAACCTGAGATCTAAGATTATGCTTCTAGCGATTTATTCTAAAACATATTACCAATGGAGACCTTGAAGTGCATCATTAAATACAATTAAATTATGCATTTTTTCCATAGTCATGCTTAATATTTGGTGCATGGGTTCAGGGCAGTATTAAGATGAAGGCTGCATAGTTTGGTGGACAGTCTTTCGCTGTTTTGTGTGACTGAACATCTGTGGAATATTTCTGATTTCACCTATGACATTGATAATCTGGGTAGAGTTCGACTCCTTGTCTAGTTGCCACAGCTGTTACCGCAGGCTTTTCCATTGTCTGCTCTCGAACATATGTGGCTAGAGGGTGGACTTTCTGATATTATAATTTGTTTATTCACATTACTGTTAATAGCTATCTGCAGGGGTATTATAATCTCATTTCCTATATTTGATTCTCTCGGTTTTCTCGTCTGTTCTGTTCTTTAAGCTTTTTAGGTATAATGCTCACTGAATTAGTAGGAAAGCCATCTCTGCCCTTTTTAAATTTGAACTGGTATGCAAGACCTTTTTGCATGAAAAGAACAAATTATATTTCTAGTGACACATTTTGCTCAGCACGATCTGTCACATATACTACAAACAAGTGTTGAGGAAACAACAAAAATGATTATGAATGATTGAATATAAAAATAGTGGCCTGAGAATTACTGTAAAATATTGTTATCATCTACTATATGAGTACAGAAGGAATTTCTATGCAGATTGTTTGGCTAAATCTGTTTTGAGTTAACATTAAGTTTGATTTAATTAGAATGGTTCTCAGAAATATAGCAAAACAGTTTCTTTCTAAACAGAATTTACAGTACGTTTAAATATAACTAAGTTATAAAGGCTCAGCCTGCCAACATAATGTTAAAATACTTCATATTTACATATTTGTAAATGTAACTGGATAGTTTCTGTAGTACTGTAACTGATTGTGTCTTAATGGTTCCATTGAATTATTCACTTATTGGACAGTTTTTCCTCACAAACGTGCTTCTGATATACACACAATCAGTGGAAACAAGCACACTGAGACGTAGTCAGAGATGGCGATGCATTAAAATAAACTTCCCTGCATGTATTGGATTTCGCCAGCGAATGTTTGCCATAATGTGGATGTTGGGGAACAGTTTAGCTTCTCCACAGATATTTCCTTACAGAGAAAGGCTCACATGAGCCTTATGTGCTCTTCAACATGCACTTTTATGAACTTATCATTTGGACTTTTATTTTTCAAATAAAGTATTATATTCACTACTGGAACACTAGAGAAATGTACTGTCTTGTGGTGGGGAAATAGTCTCTGCTACAGTGGACAGGAATAGGTAAGGAACCACTCTGCTTGCTCTCTAGTTCAGTATTATTTGAGTGCGGAATGATCATGGTATGATACAACCCTAAAGTTGATTATTTTTCAATAACAGAATGTACCGAAATGTTTTATTCTTTTTATACCACAAAATTTTTAAAAATGACACCTTTATTGACACAACATATTAGAGCGAGCACATTAATATAAACCTTGCTGTTGGCACTACTCTCAGAGCCCTGCTGTTGTAGGAAATTAATCAACACCTTCTGACAAATCAGATTCAAGGGCTGTGGTATAAGAACAATAACAATACAAGTTCCAAAACTTTCATCGTCATTCATCACATTCATTATCTTTGCCTCCCAGGCCAGTCAATCAGCTCCGGACCAGCACAGACATCACCTCATTCAGCACTGTGGGCCACTGGCTGGAGAGTGCGAGGACTCTACCCTGTAAAGAAGCCTTCAGTGGCGTCAGCTACAGCTCTTGCGATACACTACCCAAGACCTCTGCTGAGTAAGATTGCCTTCCTCTCACAGCGCTCCCTCACATACACACATTCAGAAAAAGCTGTACTCTAACTCACAACTTCTGTAGTTCTTGGATTTGGGTGGGAAAACATAAAATCATGTGTCTGGTATACATGTATAACACATAAAGTGATTTGTAAACACATAAGACCATAGAAATGTTTGATTACTTAGGCATCTGCTCTCAACTGCAACTGCCTTGGTTTTTTGCAGTGACAGACCAGCAGACATACAGAAACTCTTTTACAAGACTGTCACATAGAGGCAAATTAGAAACAAGTCAGACAGGCAACATGAGTGTGGTCCCTTTTTATGTGTGGACGGGATGCTGTGCCCACCCAAAACACTCAACACAATAAAGGCCTTATTTACAAAGCTCCTCCAATTAAAATATCAATCCCAGCTTTGGTTCACATATTTGTCTCTGCTTCTGAGAAAAAAAAAAGTTGAGTAGTAGCTGGAAAGAAATCTTCTTGTAGTCCAAATAACATCTGTACAGACACTTTCCCCCCACAACTGATAAGGTATTTGACAGTGTAAATAGCGTGACATTCATAATCAACATGATCAAAGCCTTGGTCCTGGAGCAGTGGTTTTCTTGTTCTGCACTGTATCCCTCTGGGGGAAACAGCTAACCAGCAAGAGACTGGCCCCAGAGAAGCCTTTATGTGTATATTTGGTTTAGAGGGCTGGGTAAATAATTATATGCAAATAAATTTTCTCTCCCATAGCCATGACCTCGAATCGGGTAGCTTAAGATGCAGAAGTTTTCTCATGACTTGGCCTTATACAGGGAGTCAGCTGTACCATATTGTCTGACAAAAATGGAGACAATAGAAGTTAATCTTCAAATGAGTATTATGGTGAAATACCCTTTAAATGGCTTTGTATAAAATATTTTGGTTAATACGATGTAACAAAACCACTGAACAAATATCCTCTCTGTTAGCTACCCTTGTAAGCCTCTGCTTATAATTTTGGTTTGTCAAGTATATACTGTTTATCCTGAAATTAGGATGTGATTGTGATATTTGGGTTTTCTGGAGTAATGGCATGCTCCAAAAAGCCAAACGTCTATTTCTTCCATGTCAGCTACACATCTCTGCAAAATTGGATGTAATTGAATATTGTTTGATTGGTTGATTTCTGGGGATATACACGATTATCTGATTGGTGTTTGATCAAATTGGCTGTTCTGAGGGAATTTACTCATCTTGTGAAGCATAGCTAGTCATAGTAACTGTCTGTTTAAGAGTGCACAATTGAGATTCTGTCAGAGAGAGTACATTACATTATACTGTTACACAGAATATATCAGCACTATACCGTATGTCTGTTATATGTATGAAGTAAACAACATATCTTGTACCTATGCAGGTCGTCTCTAACAGTGTGTTTTATAGAGATTAGCACCAAAATGTAGAACAAAAACTGAGCTTTAGTGCCCATTTTCTGGGTACTGAATAACACTGGTTATTATTCTTATGTTATCAGGTATAATTTTCTCTTACAAATGACTTTGTAGCATTAAACTGTTTTAAAATTTATTTATGTTGGCAAACCTTTTTTATCCAGATATACTGTATATGCAGTGATTGCTGTAATAATCAGCTGCTTATTTGTTTAGCTTTTATAACTTTTCTGTTTCTATTTCTATTTCCTGTACTATTAGAGAAATCCTAAAATTAATAATGATTTAAAATACAACTTCAAACCAAAATATAAAACTTTAATAAAGTATACATTTATTTTTACTTGCTGTTGATAAGAAGACTTCTGTGATAAAAGTGTCTGTTATTGCTAGCTATTTGTGCTTCTTTCTCGATACATTAATGGCTAAATAATAATACTAAATACATAAAATCTATAAAATGAAAAAGATGTTCTCTTAAATTGCCACCCTGTCATCTTAGACGCACTTGTGTTCCATTTACTGCTATACTAACCATCCTCAGGAGACACGCTGCTGAATTACTAAATTAAGCCTCAGTCACTAAAGGAAATGGTTCAGTGTCCTGACAGTATGCCACTTCTGTACAAAAAGAAACCCATTTATATCAAAAGATCAAACCATTCTTATTATGGTACAGTCCATTTATCAGAAAGGTGAAATGTTACAAATACCCATTAATTATTATTTCTCTATTTAGTCATAACTGTTCCTCTCAGGTATCGTTGTGTTAGTGTACATACACTTAAGACTGGATGATGGTCGTCTAATACATTTACCATATTGACACGTGCATTTTGATACTTGATATTCAACACAAATTAAGGAAATAAAGATAGTTGTTTTGGTCTCTGTACTACAGCATAGTGACAATGAGGTAAAATGTTTAAACTGCCAAATTTACTGTTTATCTGTTCAAATTGTCTGTATTGAGCTAATAGGAATCAGCCATTTTTCTGCAATGGTGCTTTTATAATGGTTTTATATGGATTTTGACTTGCAGTCAACAACAACAGTCATTGTTTTTCATATTTTTGTACTCACACTGTAGCTTATCATCCTATTTAACACTGCATATAGTATATCTATGTAGCGCTATGTAGTTTTTCAGTGTTCTGGATTATAAATTACCCGTGGAGTATTATAATGGTTGATAGCTGATGCATACTGATGCTTTGTCAAGAATCAAATGTATCACAGACAGTAAATATAGCAGTCAATTGAAAGGTTTGCTTTGTCCGTAGAATCTGCCTGGCTGAGGTCAGGCCTGCAGCCACTTGTCCTGAGTGGGAGCCATCCATGGGAATTACGACTCTTTAGGCCTTACAGTGTGGACGGTGGGTTTGGATCATGGTTTTCTGTGTGCTGGCTACCACCTAAAACCTCTTCTTACAAGACCGTACAAGATGCTGACTGCACATGCTAAAAGGCACAGCTAATTAACAGTGTGAATTCTAACCTAGATGAGCTTGTACTAATATGCTTTGATAAAATCCAACATAACAAAGCTATGAGATGTGACTGTGTTTTTGCAGAAAAAGGAAAGCCTTTTTCTCTCAACTGCATTAATTTGTTAATGTCACAATGTTTTAAACAAGTGTTTCAGGATGTTAACGATAACATTAACAAAGAAAACACAGTCTAACTTCCACTGATGTGCATGGGATGAGTAATGTATAACATGCTTGTGGATCTGCAGTCTCTGTTCTCTTACCCATTGCATGGAACTAAAAAGGTGCTGTTCTTCATCCCCAAGTTCAAATCAGAGCAAAGGAAGCTTACTTCTGTTAAATCTCCAAAGCAGCAAGTTAAACCTTTTATCAAAGTATCCTGGAGTCAGATTTTTTTCTGTCTAAAGCCTTTCACAGGACTCTTCCTCAGCCAACTATGGCAGTTCAGCGGCCCGCTGCAAATTTTGCTATCTCTGTGACTGACAGATTTGAACTTGTCATTCAGTGAATATTGCACCACTCATACTCTTTCTCTCCCTCTCCTTCATCTCCCAGGGACTTCAAGAAGGTCGGTGTAACATTTGTTGGACCTCAGAAGAAGATTGTGAGCAGTATCAAAGCACTTGAAACACACTCAAAAAATGGCCCAGTTCCTGTCTAAAAAGTGAATGAAAAAAAATCAAATAATAGATAAAAAGATGGACAAAAAGTGCGAGAAATTCAGGAGACTGATGCTGCTCTATGTTTTAAAAGAAAGAAATTATGAATACGAGAAAAGGCATAAACAACAATGTTAGCATATCAGGGCACAGTAAAGCAACGGTCCTGGAGAATGGCTGTTGTTCCAGCATCCAATCATGTTGCTCAGGCAGAAAGTGTGCCTCGTGGCCTGTTAAAGGATTGCCTTATGTAATAAAGACGAATAAAACGCAGGTGGGGCTTCTCTGCTAAAACTAAGCTCTGGGGCAGGACTCTAGGCTCCCATAAGCTTTCCACAGATCGGCAGAGCACTGTATGAAGAGCAAGATGGAGCTATCAGGAACTTGGAAGTGTCTCCTCTGTGCAGATACAACTAACAGCCCTTAACACATGACAGGAGGGGAATAAAATGCAAAAACTTTGTAATGCAGCCACCCTTTTGGACAGAATGAACTCAAGGCCTGTTCTATCCACACACCTCCCTGGTTTTCTGTCATGTTGGATGGGAGTGTCTTAGCTAGTTGAAGAGAAAAGCCGCCTGCCAATACATAAGAGATGCCTTTAATTTCAAGATTTCACTAGAGAGCCAGAGAGCTGGGAATGGATTCCAGTAAACTACAGTGCAATTGGCCATCAAAGCAGGAATGTCCAATAAAGGCAAATTGATATTTCTGTAATTTCCTCATTTTTCTGTGGGTGTGACACATTGAGCAGCATATATGATTAACTATTACAGAATTAGAAAATAGGGATCAACAATAAGAGACTATGTATGTACTTCTTTATTGTGCTCTTTATGCCACTTAAAGCAGACGCTTTCTTTTGTTGTTGACAAAACCTGTAACTGAGCAATTACATTAACCAAAAGTGAATATGTGAATTTGTGAAGTACTTGAAAAGAAAAAAAAATAATCAATGCAATTGTAAAGTCGATTCCTAGATGTATATCCCTAATCTGGCTTCCTTCTGAGCAACATTCAGAGATCACTTAGAGAAATGTTTTGGAATGTGGTCAAAAGTGTTTCTAACATCTGTATCTGTCCAGGAAGATCACAGAGAGAGAAGGTCAGAAACCAGAGTGGAGTAGGGCATTGGAAGTGTTAGATATGACAGGAATGAAGGACCTCAGTGAAGAGCAAAGCGTATCATTTCCTGCTGTGAAATTTCATAAATCTTCAAAAGGCACTAATATATTTGAGGGAAAGTACTTCAGGGACAATGTCAAGTAATATGTCTCTACTGCAAAAGCTCAGGATGCACAGCCCTCATTCGATTTTAGGATGCACACGAAAGAAAAGAAGGAAATACCACGCAACCGACTACTTCAGACTAATGTTCTGTGCCATTGGATCAGATTGGCTACAAACTGAAATGATCTGATAGGGAAAAGAGTGCATACTTATTAAAAAGGTTTCATTGATGTGTCTTGACATGGTTTATTCGGATCATGAATTATCTAGATAGACAGTGACTTGCTCTAAAATGATGGAAACATTTAGCTCTTCCTTTTCTACCCTTCCATCTGCCTGTAAATGTTGCTGCTCCCTCAGCTCTCTGCATGTACATATGTAAACACACCCTGTAAGAACAGCAACGGTGAACGCACCTGGCCATCCTTTTGTACAAAGGTTTGTATGTATAAAAGAATGAAAGAAATTCTGTTCAAACTTTAAAAAAAAGCAAAATTTCATTTGTATTATATTTTATGCTCTTTTGTATCATATTTGTTTTTTTTTTACTTTACAAAAAAAAAAAAAAATCAACAGTAATGACCTATTTATTTGATAACAGACAGTATACCGTGCTAATTTGAGTGTTTTTCGTTTTGTAGCATACAGTAAGTTATGACATGGTTATGTGATGACATTATCAGTGTTGTGCGTTTTAGTTTATGAAACATGACTTGAGAGCAATACTGTTTTTTTTTCCACCCTGTCCTCCTCTACTCTTCCTTTAGAGTGGTTCGTATGTGAGTGTGAGGATGTAAGTGGGCGTGCAAATGTAGATGGCCTTGTCTACTAATGTAAAATGATTTGTAGTGGAAACATTTATATTTTTATAATAAACTGTGTAAAACTATTTTCTAAAGAATGAATGCAGAGAGGGTTGTGTCGTAGTGCTTTTACTTGACCGGTCTCCTATTCCAGTGATCGTAGTGGCGATGCATTGGCGCAATCTTCCTAATAAACCCTTTAGTCACGATCTTCTGCTTCTTGGTCAAATGCATCATATAAGGAACAGCTATGTACCCATGTAGGAGCTCAGGGCAAGGTAGATCGAGCCTTATGCTGTGTTTCGTGTTCTTGTATAAGTACTTTAGGTTTTGATTTCGAAGGCAACAGGAGGTGCATTGCAATGTTACAACCCAAGCGGAAAGTTCCTGCAGGTTCTAGCATCTGTTATATCTACAGAATCAGTAATGCTACAGCAGGAAGCCAGTTAGTCTCGGAAAAAAGCCATATGTTTAGCTACAATCTCACAAGAATGAATAAGTTTGAGATTTGTTTTCTGCATTGCTACATTGCCTAGCTAGTGATATGAGGATGCATTTAGTCAGTTATAAAAACTGCTCATTCATAAGATGGGATTTGTGCTATGAGATTGGTCAGAAAATTCTCGCCCACAGCCGGAAATTATAAAATGATACTCCCTTTTACTTGGGAATGATACTCAAATCTATAAACAAGCATCCTATTGTGTTGATGTTTCATGTAATTATGCATCATCCATGTGGTTCCCATTTACCAAATCTCTTGTGTCCTCAGAACATAACAGATCGTCAATATAGGTCATGTTACAACCCATTTTCAATAAACAAACCCATATTCTTCCATACATACTTAGACCCTGGGTTTATTGTGTCATTTTGTTTTTAATGCAACTGATTTTTTAAGTTTTCCAGAACCATCAAACGTAACTGCCAGAGATATGAGTGATGGGAAATCTGCTCTACCCAGAAAGCATGAGACAGAACAGATGTGAAGGGCCAGATGTGCTGGAAGTTCACAGTCTCGGGAAAAGGAGAGATCAGGGTGAGATTAGGGTGAGAACAAATGAAGAGAGTGTGTGGGATGCTGCTGTGGTAGCTGTACAGGTGATGTAATGCCCAACATTGCTCCTTCAAGGCTCCTGTGTGCTAAGAGACATGACATGAGATGTAAAGCATAAAGACAGGTGCAAAATAAAAGCGCATGAGTGTAGTGTAGGATAATGTTTACTCTCTGAGAGCCATAGCTGCTTTGTAGCAGCTTTTGTAAAATAGCATGAATGATGGAAAATGTTACGACATCTTTTTATAGTGTAGATGATGTTGGATACTCTGCTGTGAATCAGTCAAAATGGTTTGTCTTTGATAGCATACAAAATCATACCAAAAAAAAAAATCATACAAAGCAACTGCTAAACTGCTTAGGATCAGATAAATATGATTGCTGCATTTTTTTAAAAGACACCCAGAGACACATCAGTCTTCTTCTTCCAGCCCTTAAAAAGTCTCCAGCTGTTTGCAGCTGCAGCATGAAGCAGAACAGCACCTTGCAAAGCCATAAACAGCCTTGATACAAGCCGCTTCAACTAAGGGCACGATATCCGCCATAGTCACTTCCTGAAAAGGGGTCATGGGTCAGCAATAAAGCTAGAGATGGCATGTGTTAATAATTCCAGCTCTGCGTTTGTCCCTAATGATGGAAGAGTCATTTAAAACCTCATTGCTACAACCTTTGTGCCTTTTTTAATGAAGTTCCTTCTCAAGGTTAATGAACTAAATATAAATGGGGCACTAATGACTTTGACTGAGTGCCACAAGGCTGAAGCAACTTCATCACAGCATTTGTGACTCTGTGAGTGTGTGTGTGTGTGTGTGTGTGTGTGTGGGGATGTTGATGATGACTGAACCGTATGGAAAGGCTGGAATCTCTGTTGTACATTTTACAGGGACTGGCTTGTCAATCTCTCTGTAACCAAGGGAAAAGTCAATAGCATTTCAAGTAGGAAGCAGGTCATGGGATTAAACATGTTCCTCTGTTCCTGTTTGTATAACAAATGACCTGTCAGATGCAAGAGGGAACTTCATCATCATAAATGTCTGACTATGATGTTCTTCCCTCCATGGATCAAGGAAGATAACATCTTTTGTCTCGATTCCTCATTTATACAACTTTCAAAGACTAAAAATTGCATCTTTGGTATAAGAATCATAATGTTTGTTAAAATAGCATGTTCAAATGAGAAGCATTTCAAGCACGAGAGATTGTTGCCAGCTAATGCAGTTATGCTTTGTCATCTGAAGTGGGACAAGTGAAAACCACTCAGCTACACTGATTAGTTTCCAAACATTCGCTATGGATGAAGAATAGTCACTTCCATTTCCAGAGCTGAAAACAGACAACATGCTGCGGCTCTAAGAATGTCGGGTCCATTACATCATGACCATTGGCTTTGCTCTCGTTATGATCAAAGCCTAAGCTGAGTCACTATAATACATCACTGCATGTGTACTTAAATGTGGCAAGTATTCAGTTAACATCTTGCTGTGTTTGTCTTAATTGTGGGTCTGTTTAAATCATAAAGCTAACCAGCACAGGATGAACAGAACAAATGGAGCTAAGACGCCTGTGTTTAGTGCCTTTTCTCTCGATAAAAGCTGCTTATGATATGGTGTCATGGATTCCCCACTCACAGCTTGAGTATGTCTCTTTGTACATGCATTTGATTGTATTATTTCGTTAGTGGAAGACCTTAGCACTATAGGATCCGCAAAAGCCTGAGTGTCGAGCATGGTCCCCCATGCTGTGTATGCACACTCTGCTCTCATATTGTATATATATTTCATATAGCACTGTCACAGATCAAAAGCAGTTAAATGGACCATTTTGATGATTTACAGACTTCTAACTGCTCTTGTCTTTGTCTGTGACTTTTATAGTATGGGCCCCTGCTGTGTACTCGTTACTGACTACTGTCGCTATTATGATCTTCCCCTAGCTATAAATGAGATGCCTTGAAGTGCAGTTAATCTTGTCATTGCTTTATGCTCCGTCCTTCCTTTATAGTTTTGAGAAGACACCTGCACACTTGATTTTTTTTTTCTTTTCTGCTTACTAAATGGAGGAAATTCATTTAAAGGTCGTATTACAGTGAAGTGTAAACAGAGTCAGAGCGGATCAGGCTGCTTGGTACATCAGGGGGTAACATCTGGACACTAGGGGGATGGGGTGGATGGGGTGGATGGGGCTCCCTATGGGCTACACTATGTGCCAGACAAAGAAGCCACAGAGCTGCTTGGAAGCAGCATGCTGGGAGGGGAACCCACAAGAGCTCAGGCTTTACCCAGGCTGAGAGGAAGCTGGAAGAATCTGCCATAACTCACTTATAAAACAACATGGGTCTATGGCTGCTGTGACCTCAGGCCCACAGGCAGAGCACTTCTAGCAGCCTGTGCTCCATTCCTGCATTTAGAGAGGGACTGCTTTTATGTTTACTTTGAAAGCTTGATGGCTTCCAAATCCACAAATCTTAAAATTGTAGGAATGCAGTTGTTTTTTTGTTCTAATTTAGTTCCTCTCATTAGCTGGCGTGCCCCTCCCTCTGTGCGCAGAATGTTTCCATACAGTTCAGACATGACTAATCCTTTCCTCCCTTCCATCATGAAACATAGCACAACCTCAAAAATACTAATTCCATGGGTATTATACTTTTCTATTCCCACTTCTGGACTGATTTCAAATGAGCCATTTTTATATTTCTCTGCAAATGCATTAATATCTTATATTCAAGAACTTATTTAAAGATAATGCAGAGTACATTAATATATGTATACATCTTATTGTATATTTACAAACCATGGTTTAAATCATCCATCCCCTGGTTCCTTACCTTGATATATTTTTATTAGTTTTGGTTTTTTTTAAAAAAAGCAGAAAAATTGGATGGTAAAAACTAAAGTATTTAATTTAGTCTAACAATAGGCCTAATCTGTGTCCCCAGAACAAATCCATCCTGTCTCAGCTTTATAGAAAAAAGGAAATTCTCAAAGCAATAAGTAAATGCTCTGTAATAATAAAAGCAGCTCTGTATGAAAATTAATGGAAAAGACGGGTTACTTATTCATGTGTGCACCCAGGGATGCAACAAATTTTATAGCGATAATGCACCAATTCACAAATCATAAATCAGTTATCATGCTATTGTTCATTAAATGGAACATGTTTTCCCAATTAGGAGTTGTCACAACAGGGCCTCCTCATTCAGAGTGCAGCGCTGCACTAAGGCCTCCCGTTGGGAAGAGTGGGTGTTTTTTCCCTGTTCTTGCTTTGTTGTTCTGCTGCATGAAGGTAAAACTATTTATTCCCCTCTTAATTCCTCCTGACATTTACAATTACCGGCTCTTTCCATTCTGGCTGTGACTCGTTTACAAGTGCTGTTGATTGTCAAACAGTATTAGAAGTGCTCAGATCACAGGGCGCTCTGTAAGGACAGTGTTCATGGCCTTTTACAAGCATGTTGTGACATTCAAACAGGATGCAGCTCGTTTCTAAATGGGAAATGATAAATACTCACAGTTTTCTGTTAATGGCCTGGGCAGAGACACAGCATGCCAAATGATTTTATTTCTATTCTTTCAGGAGCCCCTAAATAATTAACCTCGTTAACACTGAAGCATCAGTGGAACTGTTTTCAATTGGTGTCAAGATGTTGCATTATTTCCTTTATGTTAATCTGATCAAAATTTAAATTTTAAAATGATGAAGCGTATGATAATAATTATGATCATTCGAAAGGAGACCTAGTATTAACGGAAATGAGACAGCAGAATGTTCATATTTTTATTTAGGCACAAGAGCACAGTCAGATTTTCCTTCTATGACTCAGCTAAGACTTCTGTGAATTGAAGAGTTCCTTGTGGCTAATCCTGGGATTATTTCAGCAGATGATTCTCAGCAAAGAGAGCTTTGCTGCCTGATTTACTTCGAAAAGGAGGCATGGCTATTACAGTGCTCATTATGTGATGGTCCACTAACACTCCAGCCTGTGGACAATGTTGACATAAGGGATAGCTTGGTCCACTCAGCTAAAATATCCCTGCTTCCAGTTTTTGCTTATGCTTGGTGGGATGCCATGTTTCTCCTCTGCTCTTTTCTTCTGTGTGCAGGTGGCATATAGTGTGTACCACGTACAGTTCACAGAATGAGCTCCACATAAAAAGCGATTCTGTAGGCCTGTTTTTAATATAGGCTGAAACACAATAGAAATAATCCATTTTAGCAATAGGAATATGATCTTAATTCAGACTGATGCAAAGAATTCTATCAGACATGCGACATCTGATGAATGAGGGCATTTATAACTTGTGAGTGGTTTTGGCTATTTTACAACTTATCATTACATACGCTCTGGTTTTTATTGACAGGGTATTTATGATGTGGGTTAAACACACCTGATCAGCCAAAAAAAAAAAAAAAAACACCACTTCCATAGGGTTCAAGGTCTGTTATAAATATATGAGACATAACTAGTTTAGCTCTGTTCATATTTAAAGTTCGTGATTGCTTAAACATGCCGTCAAATATCCTGTCAAACATGATTTTGATCTACATGGAGAGTCTCAAACTGGATTATTCAAATGGAATCTTAGTTTGCTGACCCATTATAGTATTTTTAGTTTCTATGCTCCTCAAGTTCTTATTATTCATGTACAGCTTGATCTTACCTATGCATTCTTATGAATCCGAGAGTGTGCATTTAATCAAATTTGACTTTAGATTTAAACTAAAGCAATCTGAAAACATCCCAATTTAATTTAAGATGTAACCAATCTGATCTGGCAATGGCTTTCAATTATAATGGATTATTGGTTTAGAGCACGGGTTTAGAATTCAGCTCAAAAGCCCATCTGAGCCTCCTGACACGGCTAGCCCAAAACACAGGTCTGGAACATGTGCGCTGTTTTTAACGCTTTCTTCATGCAAAAATGTAAACAAGTCAAACGATCTGTACAGCAGATATTGATTGTGTAATGATATCCTCTGTTTGTCAATTTAGTATAATCAATCGTAAAAGTGGATCCAGAGGTTTTCACTCTGTGTGTTGAATCCATTTTCATGTCAAAGCACACCTCTTATGGAGATCTGTGCGTCTTTCTTAATCAAATTCTCAGACTGCTCCCCCATTTTTGTTTCCTTTCAGTACAACATTTGGACTTTATCTACCTGATCTTTTTAAGGGCCAGTTCGAATCTTTTCCACTGCACAGTTATTCAGCTTGGAAGGTGGAGGAAAGTTGAAGCCAATTTATCCTTGGTGTGAATTTACATTTGGAACATGAGCCTGAGCTTAGTACGACTTTGACAGAGGGAGATCTTCGGTTACTTCACCACAAATCCTGCAGTATACATTAACTTCCAGCTTTAAGCTATTACAAGCAAAATAGAACTCCAGCGTCTTCTCATCTTTGGACCACCCTGGTGTTCAGCAAGTCATTCTGAAGGTCAGATGATGGAGCTCTTTCTCAGAGGTGTTGTTAGACTGATTATACTCCAGCGTGAGGATGTGTGAGCACCCACATGTCTGCTCTCACACATGGTAAGATGAGAGGGAGAGGTGGCAGCCAGTGCCATGAATCACAGCTGAGACACAGGACAGCACGTCCCAGAACTCATTCCATAAAGCCAGGGTTTCTGCACACGCATGCTACACCTGAACATTTGTTTCAGTGTGACAAATACAGACGTCTGTTTTTGTGTTCATCACAAGTCAACATTGATATTCAAGTTTATCTATATTTTCTGTGTCACTACTGACTGATTCATTGATGACTGACTGACTGATTCAAGTTGACTACGTAATTATCCATTTAGAAAAAAAAATCATCTCATTATTTTTTTCACCATTTAATTCTGCCAAATTATATATGAACATGAGTGCAGTCTAATTGCAGTACTGTCGCTAAACGCAAGAAAATGATACAGATGTTTTTCTTCCGTATTTATCCCATGGAGTGGCAGATGGCTGTCAAATTTGACCTGATTGTGGAATGGACATCATTTTTACCTTCAGAACTTTATTTTTACTTTCGGCTGAAATTTCTGCTTTTCCAAAGTCAGACAAGTAAACAAATGAAAGATTTGCTGATGCCTTATATTTCTCCTTTTTTGGATGCATTTGGTAATCTTTCAGAATACACAGAAATGGTCCAGGATGTAATACCTACCAAGGTAAATATTTTATTGACTCTTAGAGTACCAAAGCCAGATATATTTCCTCTGGTCACAACAAGTCAAGTCTTATATTGCTTGGATTTTGTTCATGTGGATTGAGTTTTAATGCATGCTTTATAGTCTTGATGGACTGCAGATGTATCCAGGTATCTGGGCATCAGAACTGCAAATTTAGTCACAAAAAGTAAATGTAAAAAAGGGAATGTAAAAATACATTCAAATCAAAATATTCATTTTGAGCAATTTCTTTTTTAAGAAATGTATGTTCTTAAATCTTGCATAGAATTTTCCATTTCCATAATCATAAAAAACATGATTATTGAGTCAGGGAAGAAAAACTCTAATATTATGTTCCTGAGCTGCTGTGAATTGCCCTGACAGTCCTATAATAGTAATTCACAGTCAGCGCTGTGTCAGGGGTGTGATACATCAGCTCAGATACATCCAATGTCATCATGCCCCAACTTCAGGCATGAAAGAAGTCTGACTCCTCAGTGACGGGCAGGCAGTCAGAGGGGAGAAAGCATAAGAGAGTGAGTACATAAACAAAGCAAGTGAGAATGAGAAAGTGAAAGAATGATATTTATTTTAAAAAAGATTCAGGCATATATTTGTTTTCTCACTAGTTGGAAGCTAGAGATAGTTTATCCTCACTACTCAGTTGTGAGGTTGTTTAGCTAGAGCATAATGTCTAGCTAGAGACTTTCGCTGGCTAGTGACTAACAGGAGGTGTTTTTGTGTTTCTACTGATATTTGTATTTCAAACTCAGTTGTATCCCCTGAGTTATGTACTGTAGGTGTAACTTGCTGCTCTGAGATTAACCCTAATGTGTTTGAGTAATGTTTTTAATTGCTATAATTTTGTAATGCATGTATTTGAATGATGTTTGTTCCAAACAACCTAAAAAAGGTTCTAATTCACCTTTAGTCATTCATTCATTCAGTAGATATTACGTTCATACTGTATGGTAGAAATAATCCAGTGGATTATTTATGCAGCCTTCTTCTTTGAATGTTATTACTTAAAGAAACATAATTCAAACAAGTCACTACTCCTGAAGATAGCTACATGCCATGAGCATATGATTTCTGGAGGCATGGATCTTTCATGTTACATATTCATGTCTTCCTCTGTGGGGAAGTAAACCTTTAGCCAGCTGTTGCTGTTCATGCTGTACCTGAGTCTGAGTGAGTGGAGAGCTTGAGCAGAGCTTTTATTCAATGATCTGAAGCACAACAGGTGTTTCTGATAAGCTGCACGGCTGGTCATGGTTTGACACGGAGAGCAGAACACTTTCATAAACAAAACCAACCAGAGCCCAAACAGAAGGAAGTCTAGAATGATGCAGAGAGACGACTTGGCTTTCTTCTATTGGAAACATCTTCATAGCCAGAACTGCAATCTGTTTCTCGTAAGGCATCAACTATTAACCATCATTTAGTTAATAGCATCAGGAGATTTTGTCCAGCATAATTACAAGTAAATATGAGCAAACTTTTGTTTCCTTTAAAAATACTGAAACATTTTCTGGTTCGAGCTTAAGTAATCTGTCCTTAAGAAAGTCTTCATTTTCTTTAACTCCCGTGAACTGAGCTGTCTGCATGTGTTCAATTTCCTCTTGTGGATTTGGCATGTAGGCATGTGGTTAAAGCCTGAATCCATAAGTGATTTCATTTGTATGAGACAGATGGAATTTGGGGCATCCTCATATCTGAGAATCAGATGGTCCCATCCAGTCTAAAACATTACTTATTAAAAAATACAGTAGTGTCATTTTCAGCAAAAGAGCTCTAAAACTATTATGCATGCTGAATGGTGCAGTACTTTAATGAAATTACTAGAGCTGTTGTCAAATACAAGACAAGTCCAAGACCAGGAATAGCTGAGTTCAAGTCAAGCTCGAGACTGAAAACCATCAAACCCCTTCCAAGATCAAACCTTTACTTCAACTAGTTGGCTTCATTTGTGCATTGTTAATGATTAGGCTATATTTTCTAGAGGAAGCAATAACTTCTTGTCAAACATAATGTTTGTGTTGTCTTCTTACATAAATTTTTACAAACTCACAGGTCAAGATTAAGACCATATTTAGCAAGACCAATGGCCAAGAATGAGACACGTTCAATGGCAATAATTCCAAATCAATACAGAAAACCATTCTCAAGACCAGACTCTAGTCCAAGACCTACAGCACTAGCATTTACTGTCTTTGTCATCATGTAACATTGTTTTAAAAAGTTACAGGGGCTTTCGTATACATTCGACTACGATCATAATAAAAACACAAAGCTGTACTGGCCCTTGCCCCAAACACAATAGGTATTTATGTTATGTATATATGTCTATATATACAGTTATGTATTTAAATATTGGATTGAAGTAAACTGCTACTATTCAGTGCTTAATGAATACACATTGCCAGTCCATCATTGCTGTAGGCCTACTGGGTTGAGTCTAAAAGAAAATACCACAAATTTTTCCAGGTGGTTAATGTTAGACCGCTAGCTAACTTTGCTTACTAACACATTGTGTAACAAGCTACCTAGCACTACTCTGATATCCGTCATCGGTAGGCAAACCGACATAGCTTCAAATGGCCCCTCATAAATCTTTAGAAACAGAAACAGCTACGCTGCAAAATATTAAAAGCAAGAACTAACCTAAGGTCAAATTCCAAGCCAGTCCAGGAACAAATGTACAACTACAACTTACACCTGCTACCTTCATGTGCTAATGTAATTGTACTGTTTCACTTTACTGAAAAACAAATGGAAATTGAACAGTCTATCACTACAATAAGTGGCAAGAGAAATGTTGCTTACTTACTTACTTATAGCTTGCTATATTGACAAATTTATTATCATCTCTGCAACATATTTAAATTGCCAGCTATAGAAAACTGTTAACTGTGGTTATCACTAGATCGTATATGGTAATACATCACAGAGGGCACAAAAAGAGGGCATAGAGGCCATTAGTGTGTGTCCCACTTTCACCATGCTGACAAAGGCCAACATTGGCATTAGATCTGAATTCTAAAGCCATACCAGCCCTAAAAAAACACTAATAATGTACTGTTATAGCTATGTTAACATCCTTAACACATCACAATCACCTTACAAGAAAAACAACATACTTGTGTGATCGATTCCATGATTGAAACATGACTGAAACATTTACATATGTGTTTGTGTCTTTATTTTAAATGTAAAATGCTAGACTGTTTCTCTTTATATTTGGATTAACACATGTAAGTTTGATAAGCAAACCTTGTATAAGTGCTGGCTGTGCCTGATTATATATTACATATTTTTGTGCCTTTGAGCTAAACAGGTCATGACTCAAAATCAACTAGCATTGTCCTATATGTAGAAATATGAATGAAAATGATTAACAGTTTGAGTAAATTCATCTTATTTTATCTATTCATCCATACTCAAACACTGCACTCGCCTCTAGTCGGAAAATTACTGGAAGACACTTTTCTGCATGCTCTTGCAGAAAAAGTGACTGTTTTTAGAAAGTGCCTGCACTAGATATATAAAGCATCGCAGAATTCAGTGTGAACACATCTGCACTACTTCTATGCTCTAAACTTTCTTAACTTTCTGTAACTATTCTGCAGTAGGTCCTTATGTATTGTACTCTTCTTTTATTTGGAGTTATCTGATCATACTAATTAAAACCTAAAAACAGCCATAAAATGTTCAAATATTTACCTGTTTACCAAACAGCATATAAACCATGTTCTCTGTTCTGTCCAGTAAGTTTCCTCACAACCTTGAATACCTGCAGTTAGGAAAATCTTCACCCAATGCAATTCATTTTGTTAATGTAGTCTATCCTGTTTTTTTGTTTTTTTATTCTAAGCCATGGCTTGCTGTGAAAAATGACTTATTTGCATTCTCTTTATCACCTGGCAGTATGATGTATGTCCCACTATGCACCACCCACATCCACTCCTTCTGCTGCAAAACACTTCCACACCTTTACTGTTCCATTTGCTCCTCTCTGCCATTCAGATGACTAAGTATTGCCACCATTATCAGGCCAGCATCAGTCCAAGCCTTTAAACATGGTTGTGGGTTTTTCATTACTCAGCAGAGACCAGTGAACAACCCAGTATTTACACAGGACCTTACTACTTTATCATCATGACAAAGTGCTCCTGTAGCCCTGTAAACGATCGTTTCCCTTAAGATACAAACAACTGGGATTATGCACCACTCTTTATTGATGCTTTCCACTGGAAAGCTGGTTAGGAATAAAAAGGACCTGGGCTACTGTTTATCCTGGTGCCGGTCCACATTAGGAAATAATAGAGGTCATAGACAATAGACCTCAGTGAGAGTCAATGGCTGGAGACGGTAAGTGAGAAGAATTTTCCTTGAAGAATTCCAAACCAGAGAAAATTGCTGGAATCATGAAAGAGTATAAATCGTCTGACTTTGTGTTTTATGCTGCCTCTTTCTGCTCAGTACATCTTAGTTGTCTTTAATAGAATGAAAGCCAACTTGGAGTAAGTAGAAAAAGCATACCCCTTACTTGATAACTAACTGAAAATCCCTGATTGATTAAATTATACACCAGTTTGTCATTATTTCAGACACAACAATGCATTCCCTTAATGAAACGACTCCCAAATATGTCACATAAATTTGACAGTATGTTTTGACAGCAATGTGTGTGTATGTGTGTGTGCACCATCTGGATTTTAGCTCTGTGGACACCGTATCCACTTTATTGAGTCTGAAGCTCTGAACATACTCCAGCAGGATGCCTGCCTGTTCCCAAGGCTTTCACACGCTCTAGGGCACACCCATTCAAGCTAATGCTCTCTCGCTATGCTTTGATTTTGGATGTTCCCAGAAACAAATTGATTTAATTGGGTAAAAGTAGTGGTTAGCCCAGCTCTTTTAATTAATGAAGGTCAATACTGGAGATAAAACAGGAGAAAATACATGTGGACTCTACAGATATCCACCCAGATGAGGTACCCGCAGAGTGCTCGCTCTGTTTGTTCTGATGGATTTCTTAACCTATTCAGGATGACACATAGATGCAGATCATTTCCATGTTGGCATTTATTCACTATCCACTCTTCCCACTCCCAGGTCTAAGGCTAAGCCCTGGCATGGCCAGAGCAGGCCTGGGTAAACAAAACACTAAATGAGCTTGCACACACCACAATTAGGCACACACACACAAGATGAGATGCAGACTCTGTTGTAAATGGCTCTCATTAGTGACTATCCTTGATTGTGCATTCCTCTCCACATTGGTGAAGGGCCGTCTCACAGCGCTCTCAGTTAAGAATAACAGAAGCTCTCTTGCATGGAGGAAAACATGCTGTGGGTGGTATTTCATGCTGGACTACATTTCAATAAGTCACGCCAAAGCACGGTGAATTTTGGTCCCGATGGCATTTAGCGGAGTTGTTAATGTATTCTACAGAGTGTGGTCGTTTCTTTCACTGGCTGAATTAAGGTGCAAATTTAGCCAGTGACAAATTGTGACAGGTGAGAAAGGGCACACAAATATGCCTTTAAATCTGTTCTCGGGAAAAACAGAGTGGTGAGAGAAAAGGTGATACACAATGGCCCAGTCAGCACCCAGACAACAGGATAAATTGTGTCATCTGGGATTTAATTATAAAACAGTTATAACTGCATTAAGTGTCCGTTGGATCAAATTGTAAACAAAACTAAGACTGGAAGGGCAGGCGCTGAGTTGATTGTTTGGGCCATGTGTTAAAAAATGAAATTAGGGTGCAGCATCAAGGTAGATAAAAGCCACCTTGGGATTTTGAAGAGTTGCTTCGATAGTATGTTAGTCGAGACACTGAAATGTGTTCTTCGCATTAATTATAATAGATGAAAATTATCTCTGAATTGTTTGAACAAGTCAAAGAATGATTGAATATCCTTATTCTGAATAATAGAAATCACAGAAAGTCGTATAATCTAAGTGAGAGACATTGAATTTCATGACGCTACATTTGAAATGTAAATAGCTGCTCATTTAATGTGTCACATGTCAGATGAAGGCGAAATGCCACTCAAACTCAGAAGATGTAAATTTTATTTGAACGTCAGGAGAAGTTAGCTGCAGTTATGTACATAGTCTGGGTCTTGAGTGAGTGACTGGAGAGACTGGATTATATTTTACACCCAACCCATACTAGTAGAAAAATCTACCTATGCAGAGGTTCAGAAGTCAGACAGGCAGTCATGACGAGTGTCAGAACAGCTGAGTATACAATGTTTATTAGGAAGTGAGAGCACATTAAAAAAAAACAGTGTAAGTCAATATCTACCTACAAACATGATTAGCTGACTAGGAAAAATATTTGTTCTAATTTGTTTTAACAGATGTTTAAAACAGATTAGATACAATGCTGCACAGGAAACAAAGTAAGCTACAAAGAACGATATTCAATCAATGCAATCAAATCTGTACAAAGGAATAAAACAAACAGCAAGCAAACATAAGATTAAAGTTCTGTCATCAGTTAACCTACATTTAAACCATATATGATTAAAATGAACTACCTACCCTTCACACGTGCTGAAGTTCTGTTAATGAAACCAACATTTAACATAAGGAAGAAATTTGACTAAGCTATTTTTGTCACAATGGATTTCTACACTGAAAGGAAATGATGATGGCAAAGAAAAAACCAAACTATTCCTCCTTACTTATCGGTTGCAGGAATCCTACTGAGCCTGTCCTCTCTAGAAATAGCACGGCATGTCGTCTTTGTGTGAATATTGATGGTATCACAAAAGGTAGGCATGATCTAACCATATTTTTGCTTTCATTTATCTCTGTTAGATAAACCGTTGCTGCTGTTAGTCAAAGTGATTCAGTTCACACATGTGATTTCTCTTTTGAAGTGCTGTAACATAATAATGTGGCGTGCGTGGTGTTGGACATTGGATTGATAATGACTTGAGGGAAGTCTGAGACTGTGCTTGTCACAGAGGAGATTCAATTTATGACAGGCTCTCTGTTGAGAGGCAGACAGAGCCCAGGCCAAAATCACAGCCTTATCTTAATAGGATTAAACATTCATTTCCAATTGTTCCTTCGTAGATTAGACTGGGAAATCCAGTTTCTATGAATTTTAATTGGAATTGTCATTTCTGAAGTCCACGCCTCAGTACAATGCAGTTTATTTATTAAAAAGTTATTCAAAAGAGATGAAGGTTTTCTTTGCTGGAATAATTATGTAGTCTTATTTCACATTATTTGAATTGAAGAAAAATATATTAATGTGTCAGTGGTAAATGAGCAAAAAAGTTCCACCACTACACCACACCACTTCCACACCACGTTCTCCACCTCAGAAGCTGAGTGGTTATACCTGTGGTTATGGATAGTGGTTATAGGTTCATTATATATTCTCAGTCTGTGGATTGTTGACCTCATGCCTATGTCCTGATTCATTTTCCTTGCATGTCATTTAATTAATCAGAGTACTGGTTTAATCACTTTATGGTTATTAATCATTCCATTCATGCAAATGAGGTTAGATCATTGATGCATTTGTACTTTTTATGGCTTCATTTACATGAAATTGGAATTAATGAAAATTGTACATTTTTTATTAGACCTGTTTCCATAAATTAGCACCCAAGGCTGGAAATAAGTCATTTTTCACATGTCCAAAAAAGGGACACAACAATTTGGACCAATTTCCAGGGTAATATTTGGCTAATTGACCAGTAATAGCTATGGTCAGTAATCTGGATATATCTTGTGTCTTTTGAGGAGGGAAGAAAAAGAGGGGCGAGGCCATGCTGGCTGGTTTGACATCAACACCGAAGTGTTTGAGCTCCTGAGCTGATTGTGTTCCAGTTTTATCCATTTTCTCTGACATCATTCCCATTTCTGATCTTTATTTTTTCATTCATTGTCAGTTTTTTAATAAATCAGAGGATTGGCATTACTCAACAAATTTATTTTCAGTCTTGATTATTCTCTTTTCCAATTAGTATCTTTATGTGTCAAACTAGAGACAGAAAATGTTCAAAGCTTTAACTTTCTGTAGATTACTGTAGCAATAATATTTAAAGTTACACTAAGTTCAATGGTACAAAGGATTCTCTTCTGTTTTTCCATTTTTTTTTTTGGAAAGCAGGTCTTCAGTGTACCTATCATAAAACAGAATCATTGGAGTGCCTTTGCAGTAATAAATTAACCCAAGTCAGTTGTCAGATTCATATCTGGAGCAATAATAATATATCCTGTACTGCGCTCACAGAGGTGCCCTTACAGTAAATTACTCGGGATCCAAAGAAGAAGAGAACATTCGGGGAGTGTAACCGTATGGGACTGTACCCTCTCCTGAGTTTAGCTAATGCTCACACCAGTAAATCTGTCAGCTGATGGTTTTGCAAGACGCCAGCGATGCAGTGGTAGACAGAGGGAGGCTGAGGTTGTGCAGTTCAGAGGTCAGGCCTGCAGAGAGTGGGGTTCTGAGACTTGACACAAATGATGTGATGGTTCAAGGAGCAGGGTTGTAAATACGATACGTAGTATGCTGAAGTACTTGGATGTGGGAAACACAGTGTACATCATTCGTTTCGCACTATGACCGATCTCTTCCATTTGCCAAATGCAGCACAGACAGCTCTTTTCTGTAACAGGCTCGAGTCACAGATCTTCAGCATTGATCAGATTAGCCACCTGCTCTAAGCAGAAACCGAAAAGAGCCACTATAGCTAATATTTATAGCTAACTATCACTTGACAGTAGATAGTAGAGTGAGATAGGACAAATATCTTTTATTTATTTAAAGGTGAGATTTGAATTTGAATTTCTGTGGGGTTTGTTTGTTTATTTGTTTATTTGCCTGTAATTGCACATTATTGTCACCTTTTTTTTTTTTTTTTGCAAATAACAGTGACATTAGCAAACCACGTTTCTGCAAAATGTTATAAAAATATGTCCATGTGCAATTACAGACTTCAGGCAAAATATGAGTGTAATAGTGGGAATATCCTATATTAATAATTCAATGCGACATAAACATTATGAATGTCAGAAGTATAGAAAATAGTAATTAGCCTGTATTTTACTGCGAGAACTCGTCATGTGCAGCATTTGAAAACAGAGACAGGTGAAAACAGCCTAGCAGAGAAGAGATAATAACACACACACTCTTCTCAGTGAGGTGCGGTGAGTGAAAATAGCTTCTCTTCTCATCTGAGATTTCATTCAAGGTTAGTCAAGCAAGAAGGCGCTTAGAGGGGCTGGTGTTCATTTTACCTGCCTTTTTTTCATTTCAAGGAGAAATGTTTTATATTTTTATCTCACTGTAGCATTGTTTGAAGAATTAAAACCGCTTTTTCATTGAAAAATGGAAAAATTCTTCTACGTATGTATAATAATGTTGCCTCAGTGTGTGACAGTATATGGCTATACTATATTCAGGTTTGTTTCCTCTCTGCTGCTGGTCCACTATAACTACTCAATACAATCACAATAGCAACTTGATGTCAGTAGCTGTGCTCCCTGATCCACATGCACTTCTTAAGAGGAAGAAGCAAACGGAGTATTAAACTAAATTACAAAATCCATTTATAAAATATTTGGGAAGTTAAGAAATTTTAAAGATTTGATGCTCTTACAAATACATTTACAAATACAATGTTAAAAACACTTCCCTTTACTACTGTCTTTTTTTCCAAGCTATTGGAATCATTTTCACTCTCTAGACAGTAACTTCAGTATAGAATGGCTTCCTAAAGCAGACAAATAGACACAGCAGACAAAAAGAAACAGACTGTTAACTATTAAATTAAATCTCCTAATAATTCATTTATTGGCTGTTTTATTTCCTCGCCTTTTTAGTCATTTCCCACATGTCGTTTAACTTTGGTTGTCAGGTACTATCATTAATGAAAGTAAGACACAATCTCAATCACAATCTCACACATGGTGTCAGGATCAAAGTTAAAAGTCACATGGGGAAACAGTCCATCCAGTGCCTACCTTGTTAAAAACACATCCAGTTGTGTGTTGAGTAGAGCTGGAAGGTCTCTGCCCCAGGCCAAAGAGCTCCTGTTCAAGGTAACAATGAAGGTCCTTTTGCAGCAACATATAAATATACTTACTGAAGTATTTACATATTATAAAAAGTATTCAATATGTCCAAAAAAGTCTTTGTTAAATTTGTTTTCTCACCCGTATTCTGTCAAATTCATCAAATTCCTTCTCTTCCACTTAGATTAATCCCACTTCCTGTACTAGGACGGGCTCAGAGTACTTACTCACAATGAGTCTAATTGTGAGTACTTACTTATAATCAGACTCATTTAAAAACCCATTCACTGTGTCAAATTTAAAACAAAAAATGAATCTGAAAATGAAACGAGTCTAAATAGGAAAGTGAAAACCAGGAGGTGTGAATTTCTACTGAACATAAAATAGTTTACTGAGGAAATGCTAAGGCATAATTACTACACTTTTCTGTCATTTTGAGATAATAAAAAAACTAATAAAAATTCCAAATAAAAACACTCTCATTGTTTTGAGATACTAATGCATAATTTTTAGTAATTTCCATGTTAATATGACTTAATAATTGTTTCTTCAAATGCTGGAAACAGACTGCCAGAAACAGGAAAGATGATCCATCTAAAGAGATTTGTTGGAATATGAAAAGATAAAAAAAAAGCGAGTCTCAGGAACTTCTTAATGCAGACTGTGGGCCAGACCAAATTTGGTGTTTTGATTCATGTTAGTAGCTCACTAGCCAGGCACTGGATTGGATACTGATAAGGTAGCTTACATTTGTAAATAAACTGAGTGGTAGTATTCAGACTAAGGCTGGGGTTTCAGAGGAATATTACTGCTCAGCCAATTCCCTCATTTTGGATAAAATGCCACGCTTCATTAAGTGGGCGTGGCTAAGTTTAAGACAACTCACTACGGCTTCCAGTTGATCACTAGGCCTTTGCTATTTGTTTTAAGCTCAACCAACCTGTCGAGAAAAACAAGAACTGAAAGTCAGCAGCAAAAGAATAATTCCAGTAGTAAAAGCAGCTCCATACAGACACCATGCTAACTTTAGATAAAAGCTACTGCCTTTTTAGCTACTAAACAAAATGGCAATGCATAATGGGGAGTTTTATAGTTCTCCTGAATTCTCACAGATGACCAGAATGTGAAATAAAATCATAATAAAACAAACAAAGGCACAAGAGAATGACAAGAGTCCAAAATAACACTGCAATAAAATGAAAAAAAAAAAAAAGACTCAGGAATGATGGAGTTCCTGCAATTCACAACTGCACTTGGGAAGTTGGTTTTACTAGATAAATAGATAACAATTAGCCAGATTTAGTTGCATGTTTCAACTTCACACTTGATTGTGAAATACTAGAGCAAGTTGGTCCTTCTGTACCTCTATTTAGCTAGTGTGGTAATCTGTGTTTTATATCCTGGGTAGTGGCTAATGGAGGTGTATGGCACAAATCAGATTAGATAAACACACGGAGAACAAGACCACTCACTCACTTTCAGTAACCACTTTGTCCTTGTTAGGGCTGTGGTGTATCCGGAGATGGAATTCACCCTGGATGGCATACCAGTCCATCGCAGGACAACACACACTCACACACACACACGTCTCTCTCTGCTGCATTCAGGCAGAATTTCCAGAGCTACTGAGAGCTATGTGACTTGGACAGCAGAACTAGCTAACAGCAGAGTATGAAATAAAAAGCTCTGTTCTTCAGACACTCCCTCTTGAAAGCCACAAAAGTGAAAGCTTGGCCAGAGATCTTTTGTCTCATTATATGCTGCCAAGAGTCTGAATGGATCATATAAGCGCTTTGCAAACTCTGTCAGGATTAGGTTTCAGTTATTGTACTTTTATAATGTTAAATCTTTTAATGGAAAATGGAAATTGAAGACTCATCTGCAGGCAATGCTTGCTTTTCCTGTATCAGAAATGTATGGTATCGAGACACCACCATATCGTATTGAATTAGAATTTTGTGTATTCTTACAACACTACTTACTACTTGACTTTGTTGGAAGATCTTGGCATACGTTGGTGGTTCACTGAGCTTCATAGAAGCACAGTTACATATGTATAGAGCATATTTCTCTTCCATCTAGTACTCATGTGACATGTGTCGTGTTGATGTGTACAGTAACGTTTTTAAAGATGGCGTCTTTACCAACTAGGCATAGTACTATTATGTGATATTGAACACAGCCTTGAATTCTCTCAAAATGGATAATGATTAGCACTGGAGCCATGAGTAGAGGAGAACACAACCCATGTTATGTATTGTTCTTCTAAAAGTAGATTGAAGCATTTTTAATATTTTGTGTCCAGATTGTGTGTACATTCATACAAAAATCCTGCCTGAAAATCAACCTAATACAACTAAGACATTTTAACATGCTTCCCAAAAGACACTTGCTAGCACTCGCCAACACTCTACATTACTGTAAATGAATTGAAGGGTGCTGAGCCTGCACCCGTTCATCAGTAGCTCTCTGAACAGGTAAAGTGAATGTGAGCTGTGGCAGGATGCCTACTGAATATTAATTGACTGTGCAGCAGATGGTTCTCAATGGGGAGTGAGATCTACCCTGTATCTGTCAGACCTCCAGGACCCATAAATGCATGTAAAACAAACAACCTAATTGCATATGTAACACTACTGAGCTTGTGAGTCTATACAACACAGGAGGGCAGCAAGCACAGGGTGTATGGATTACTACCGTGACCTCTGTTAACACTGATCTCCAGTCACAGTTTGTTCAGGATTACACTGTTGTCTAATGCTAACAACTATTTGGTGGCAGAAATGCAGACTGAGGCCAGAATAGGAGTGGATAATAGTGACTGTTCTTGCAGTCTTGCATATTAAAGATGTTCTAACTGCAGACGTGTTCTTCTCCTTGGGGAAATTGTCACATTTGGTGGTTCTCCATTGAGATGTACTCTATTCTGGGAGCACTACAATGTAAACTCAGTGGAGATTTGGGCTCTCCACTATGTTTTTTGAGATTTAGTTTCCTTCCTAGACAGAGCTGTCTTCTATGTGCTTTAGAGAGAGGACAGCATGGGACGAAATGTCCTAAGAACGGTAGAATATTCATGCAGAATTATAATGCATATGGATTAGGTGCTTATGAGATAACATATGTCCTTAGTATATGTCAAGGCTCACTGGATGTTCATCTGGCAGACAACAAATTTCAGCATGTGTGTTCCTAATATTTACAAAGCAAAATTACGGAAGCATAAAGGTTGGAGATAAAATATAAGAGCAAACTCAGCCCCAAGTCACAAAACCTATTTTCTCGGCATAGCCACCTGCGAAGCAATACCCTCAGCCTATTAACACTTCTGAAGCATGGCTGTCTCAAGCTGTGTGTGTTGTGTGTGTGGCCACTATTCTGAGGACTAACATCTGTTGGCATATTGCATTATCATACCTATACCTGAAGATAATTACTCAAAACTGGCTGATCGTATTCCTATACTGTTATGAATTTAAGTTATTCTACAGTCTCATAAATGTCCTTTGCATAAATGTCACATTACACACATTGTGTTAGTGCCTACTCACTCTGTTTTCCCCCATAGACTTATCTGAACTACATGCACAACAGCTTTCTGAAACAAATGTGGTGCTATTGGACGCAGCAGTCTTGGTGGTACGGGTGTTCAGACAGAACGGACTGTAGTTTACTTTCACCTTGAGTGAACAGACATTACCACAGCCCAGATGGCCACAGACAGGGTGTGAAGGAGACAAGGAGAGAGCAGACACAACACAGAAGGGACAAAGGAGAGAAAGAGAGACCGGTAGTGGTGTTGAAACCACAGACAAGAATAACACATCCCTCTGTCCTATTAACCATCCTTGTACGCCTCATCACTCAGACGCACACTATTGATGTTATGTTGAATGTATTATTTGAATAAACAGATGGAACATCAACACACATGAGCTTTCAAATAAATGGAATCGTGATAGGCTCGTATTTACTGAAGCGTTTCTCTCCTTCTACAAACATCCAGGATTGAGGACACAGCTTTAAAGGCAGTTGGCATTAGCGCCGTAACTTGTTTGATTAAGATAAGATGAAGAGCCGTGCATAAATTTGTTCAACTGAATGCCATAGTCCTCGCAGGATCTGCTTTATAAAGAAAATGAATTTAAACAAACCATGCTTTACATAGGGAAGTTAAACATGTCATTTTTTTCGATGATGGAAAGGACTAAAGGAGTTGAGCTTCAGTATTGTCTGCTCACTTTATATTTAGAGAAGTTAAACATTTATTTTTTTCTTCTATGATATAAAAGACTAAAGGCCTTCACCATTGTTTGATCATCTTCATCAGCTGTCTGCTTTTTAGTTATTGGAGAGTTTGACAGGATAGTCTCCTGTCTATTGTTCTGTGCTCCTCTTACAGCTAAACACAAAAGCATTGCTGAGGATGTCATTATCATGATGAGATTAGACTCTCCTCAGCCTTCTGCTGTTGTGTGATGGTGTCTTAATGGGCGTGGATGGGATCAGGGCTGAGCAGAGTAGATGCTATGCTGAAAAATCAAATGGAAAAAAGGTTTTTCATTAAAACAGAGTTTATAAATAAGCCAATGAACAGACAACATGAAAAGACAGCGATCTGGACATTCTTCAATATTAATAATGGCAAAAAAATCAAACTATGCTCTTGTAAAATATCAAGAGGAGGCATCTCCCTTCAATACTAACCTGTGGAAACATCATATGGCATTTATACAGCATCTGAAATCAAGTGTTGGGGCGAGGTGTTAAAGTGTGGTCCCTACTGAGTATTCTACATCCTGTTTCGCCAGGACATGTTTGAATCAGATGCAGATTATTCACAGAATAATTATTGAACACAGAATACTCTTTCTATCCAAAGCCTCTGCATTTTGCATGTACTTTATCATACAGCCATATGTTATACGTATGAATGGAGATGAAAGTGATCCAGTGTGGTGTTTGATTTGCTGTATTATTTCTTTTCACACTTTTCCGAGGCAGGCAGTGCTTAAAATTCTGAGTGGGTAGTGCTGAAGAGGAGGGCATTACTGCGTTCTGAGAGAGGAGAGACTGTTAGTGATTAATTTCCTATTATGTGTGAAAGTGTGCTGTCCACGAACTCCAGGGTTTGCCATATATTCTGAATGGTAAAAGATGTGGAGAGAGGTGAGAACCTTAATCAGTTCCCTTTCTTCGAGGTGAAAAAAAGGTCAGTGAAGTGTTGGTGGGGGTTACACTCTTGTCTGCAGGTCCTATAGTCTCGCCTTATCAGTTTCTGATTTTACCTGCCACTGGTTCACAATTGATATCATTTAGAATGGCAGGATACGTATAATTTGAAGATAAAACTTTCTTTGATTACATTGGTACCATGAGGATGATGTTATATTTGTAACTAGCTGAGTTACATGCATCATCATAGTCAATATGCAATTATCCTTAAATATGCAGTATTTTTTGAGGCATACATATAGTTATGGTTTATTGAAAAGAAGAGAAAAGAAAAGAAAAGAAATTGTAGATATCACAGTCACAGGAGACATGACTGATCCTATGGTGCCAAAACACTTTTTTTTATTGCTCACTTCTGGGAATTTGGGACCAGGGGATGTTTTTCCAATTTTCAACCATCCAGTTTTGGTGAGTCTGTGCCCATTGTAGCTTCAGCATCCTGTTCTTGGCTGACAGGAGTGGAAGCCGACATGGTCTTCTGCTGCTGTAGCTCGTCCGCCTCAAAGATTGGCATGTTTGTGCATTCTGAGATGCTTTTGTACTCATCGTGGTTGTAAAAGGTGGTTATTCGAGTTACTGAAGCCTTTCTGTGAACTCAAACCAGTCTAGCCTGGTTCTCCTCTTACTTCTCTCATCAACAAGGTTTCCTCCCAGAGAAGTGCCGCTCACTGGATGCTTTTGTTTGCTTGTTTTTTGCACCACTCTGTGCAAATTCTAAACTGTTGTGCATGAAAATCCCAGGACATCAGCAGTTTCTCAAATACTCAGACCAGCCTGTCTGGCACCAACAACCATGCCACGGTCAAGGTCACCCGGATCACATCTTCCCCTTTCTGATGTTTGATAGGAATATGAAATGAAGCTCTTGACCTGTATCTGCATGATTTTATGCATGGTGCTGCTGCCACGTGAATGGCTGATTCCACTACATATTTGACAACTACATCTTAGTCCAAACACAGGTCTAGCATCGCATTCAAAAGTCAAAATCAAGCTGAGGATTTAAACAAACATACATATTAACTCATATGTTTCTCTCTCTTAAGAGTGTGAACATGCTAGAGCATGTTTGCATCGAGAGTAAAGCTTTCTGAGGCACAAACCCATAGTCCAACACATTGGAGTTACATTTAAATGATGTAGAATCTGTTTAAAAAAGGGAGCAAGTATTGAATGATGTCCTACTGATGTAATATACCATAATCACCTACCTACTGAAATGGAATTAAGCTAGGTGATACTCTCTTGTGCTGGAGACTAGGGATGGGTAGAATCAATATTGTATTGATATTTTTGATACCGATGTTTCCTTTTTGATTCGAATAAAGAATATTAATCATTTTTTTAATCAAACATTGCATCACCCTTCTGCCATCTCTGCCTCATACACTGACAGCAATGAACATAAGAGTAAACGCATAAGTGATGATGTGGCTAAAAGGAGCAGTGTTTGGAGTTATTTCACGTCCACAGATAATAATGAGGCAAAATGTTATACATGCTGTGGCAACATCACCAAATTAATCATACTTAAACTCAATTTAAAGAGTTCCTGTAGGCAGCAGCATCTGTTCTTTTCATTTATCATATATGATTTTATTCAGGCACACAGGAAGATGCTTTAAATAGAGGGGGCTGCTATCTGAATGTAAATGTGTGATGTCATTGTTTTTATTTATTTATTTATTTATTTATTTATTTATTTATTTATTTTATTTTATTTTTTGTGCAGCACAGGGACTTGTGGCTAATAGTCCCCAGATGCCACCTTGGCAGTCGCTACTTCCCACGATTATCATTACATCTGAATATTGAATCCAGCGAAATTTTCAGTAGACTTTTTGTTTTCAGTTGACTTTCAGAATCTTTGTCCAAACTTTTTTTTTTTTTAATGAGAAGATAAACTTTTTTCTGGCTAGTTCCTGTAATTAAATAGGACCCAGTCTCAGATTATTTATTTAATCAGTATCAGTATCAGGATGCTAATCATGGTATTACTTAGCACTGGATCACAAAGAAAATCAGTGGAAACACCCTTCTCTACTGTAGGTGTGTGTGTGTGTGTGTGTGTGTGTGTGTGTGTGTGTGTGTGTGTGTGTGTGTGTGTGTGTGTGTGTGTATATGTGTGACATCATTGCAGTGAAAAAATCATGGTCATATGAACAACCAAAAATGCTATCATTAGCACTTAGGCTGAAAAAGACCAGGGTTGTTGAGCTGAGTGGAGGGAGAAGAGCTGAGAGTGAGGATGGAAGTGAGAAGGATTAGGGTACTGAGAAGCAGCAGCACATTTCTAGTTCAGCACAGATTTTAAAAAATAAGGTGACAATCTCAGTTTTGGCTAGTTTAAATAAATCACACTTGTAAGTGTAGTTTTAATGGATATTACTTTTTAATCTCACTTACGTATTTATGCAAAGACAGAGATGTACTTTTAACATGTATACAGCTCATTTTTCTGCCACATTTTCTGTGGCTCGTTATTTAAAAGGCTCTGTGCTATATATAGTGCATGACATAAAGTGCATACGGCTATTGTGTTATATATGCAAAGCACAAGCACAAAAAAATTCAGTACTAATATTGTTTTTCAAATTAAAAAATTCTATCAACATAATGTATTAATCGCCCACTGATTACTGATATCCATTTTAAATACATTAGTATTTGTGTAAGTGCTCAAACATTTGCTCCACAAGAATTTGGCCTTCTGTCAAACCTAATTGATTACCTAAGTGATCTAGGCTCTTAGCTGAGACATTATATGATTATGGAAATCTTCAAGTTCAATGCTCCATTGTATAAGTATAATCAAGAATAAATCAACTACCTTTGTAATGAATAATGAATAATAGCAGCTTCAACAAGCTAATGGGCCAGGGCCAGTAAACACTGTTTTTAAGAAATTCACATGCTGCTCCTGCTTTGAAGGATGATAGATTGTCTGAATTAAGTAAAAGGATTTTCTTTTTTTTCCTTTTCCCTGACCCTTGAGTGCAATTTCCACTCAAAGAGAGGAAATTACACTCAGGCTTCCACAAGTTGCCAAGTCAAGTCCCAAATGCTTTGCAAATGTGCAATGTACACACAATACAATGGTCGAAGTTGTTTTTGAAACCCAGAGCCAAAACCTAGGGGACTGGTACTGTTTGCATTAATGAGGGACACGGGTCACATGTTGGGTTAGATTACTCTCTCGCTCTGACCGTACACAGGTCTCTAACACTGCTGCTGGTATGCACTGAGTGCGTGAGATACTTACACTGAAAAGTCTTTGGAACATGTTTGGTTATACATATGAATTAATTTTTGGCATGGACCTCTTCTGACTGAAGTTCCTGTTGTCTCAATCAAAAATGCATGCATTTAAAATAAACCGCCATCCAACATATAAACACTTTTAATATGAAGTCCTATGAAGCAGAATAATTTGTTAATTTATATTTGTTCACTTTGTGTTTAACGGAAACACAGTGGGTTTGAAAATATGACTATTTATTATAGATTATATCTATATATCTATATGTATCTATAT
>CM074949.1:13644618-13660909 GCA_037577455.1 Pangasius macronema
TTTTTCCAGTTACATAGAAAAAAGTCGTTTTTTATTATTGTCTATACAAAAAAAATGGAGATAAATGAATAGTTTCCGTATGGCAATGCCATGCAGTAAAGGGTTCACATCTTAGGAGAGAAGGGTCTAGAGGCAAAAAACTGCAGATTATGAGAATTCTGTGCTCATAACAATATATTTTAAGTACATTGAGGGAAAATGTATAAATTGACATTACAGTATATCACAGCGTAGAAAGGGCAGAAAAACCCTGTTCAAGTGGAAAATATTGAATCATGAATGTTTATTTTACACAATCATTTTTGATATTCTCCTGAAGGGCACTTACTATCTATTTTCATTTCTATGAAGTTATTCTAGTGTGGAAAAATATGAATCCATTTTTTTTAAAGTGTCTTAATATAAGAAAAGATCAAACAGACCAGACTCACAACTCAAAGCACATTTATTATCCCATAATTTCAAAGAAATCGTCAACTGTATTTTAACACCCAAGGATGTAAAAACATTATTATCTGAATGAGAGGGTAATTTGCCCTCAGAGCCGTGTGTGTGTGTGTGTGTGTGTGTGTGTGTGTGTGTGTGTGTGTGTGTGCGTGCGTGTGTGTGTGTGTGTGTGTGTGNCACCACGGCGACGGGGCTTGCTGGCCAACACACACACAGATGGAGTTTTTCTTGGAAACGATTTCAGTTAAACACAAAACTGAATTAGTTCAACTTCATAAAAAAAACAACAGTCTCTTAAAGCTGTGTGTGTGTGTGTGTGTGTGTGTGTGTGTGTGTGTGTGTGTGTGTGTGTGCGCGTGTGTGTGTGCGCGTGTGTGTGTGTGTGTGTGCGTGTGTGTGTGTGTGTGTGTGTGTGAGGCAGAGAAAGAGAGCGAGAGCGAGAGCGAGGGAAAGGGAGCTCTTAGTGTCAGATGGACAGTCTTTAAGGCAGTCTTTAAAACTTTTACAGGAATATTTATTCTTTCGCAGCAGCTCAAGACTCAGGTGAAGAAAGTCATCACTTTTTTATTCCAGTATTGCTGTGGTCCAAATGAGTTAAAATGATTGAGCAATATGTTAGTGATATATAATCCTAAAACTTTGAAGTAGAAATTTATGAGTCTATTAAATGAAAATTGTAGCAGGGAATGTTCCCCATGGAGCATTTGAAACAGTTCTGTGGAAATCTTCATATGGAAGCAGTCAACATTAATGAGCGCCCATAACAAAACCTTTAAGACAGCAATTTCAATACAGTGACACAGGCAGTAATTCTTTTGTAAACAAAGCGCATTAGATTCAGCACTGTTTATTCGCCTTGAGATCCGATGAATGGTTTTATTTCTGCTTTTATTTTTAGTTTGTTTTATCACTGCAAAATGTAACTCGTCCCATCAAAATAGTGCAAAGTCAGCTTAAATTTAAAGCTCTGTTCTCATTCCTGACAGCTAACGAGCTCGGGAACAACATACACACTGAATCCAGGACATGTTGGGGAAAAAAACAGCCACTTTATTATAATTAAGGCACAAAATTGTAATCTTTCATGTGCTATTAGCCATTAAATATAGGAAAGGGTGAGTGTGTCCCTACAAAGATAGGAATATCTGACAGACATTTGGCTGGTCTCCACAAGGTTTTTTGTTTGTTTGTTTGTTTGTTTGTTTGTTTGTTTGTTTGTTTGTTTGTTTGTTTTTACAAAAAAAACTGAAGGTTAAAATTTGGTGTCAGCATAGCATTGATTAGTTTCATGAATAATTCAGTTTTATTTGTATAGCGCTTTTAACAATGGACATTACAAAGCAGCTTTACAGAAAATAATAAATTAATTAAAATTAAAATACTCTAAATTCAGGATATGCATTTTAGATTTATAAATTTATCTCTAATGATCAAGCCAGAGGCGACGGTGGCAAGGGAAATGTCCCTGAGACGTCATGAGGAAGAAACCTTGAGAGGAACCAGACTCAGAAGGACACATCCTCATTTGGGTGACACTGGAGAGTGTGATTATAAATAATTCCCTTCTGTAAATGTGTACTACATGGTCAGATAGTGCAAGAAACTACACAATTGCATTTTTTGTCACTGGAAGGTCCTCACAAGGATAGTAAGACACACACACGTGTGTGTAAGAGAGAGATAGAGAGAGAGAGAAGCAGCACTGGGCCTCCACAGCACCATCTTCATATTAGCATTACGTGACTGCAGCTCATATGAGGGAGAATAATTCATGGCACCATAAATAATGAATTGTGCTATTTATGCTGCCAAAAGTTTGATGTACAACATTGTGAAGTATTTGGACATAAGCTAGCAGCTGATCGATGTTTGCATGAGTGCTGCTGGCCAACAGATGTGAGCAGGGCTGGCTGGCATAAGGGATATCAGACAAATTTGTAGGTTTGGTGAAGGTGAAGGCCTGGTGCTACTGGGACAGGAGGCTGAGTGCTGTCTGTCTGTCTGGCTGTCTGTCTGTCTGTCTGTCTGGCTGTCTGTCACTGTCTGTCACTTCCAGAGAAACAAAAGCCTTTCAAAAGCTACCGCAGAGGATCCCACAGCTCTTGCTGTCATTGTTCATTTCTGTGTGCTGTTGTGTATTTCCTTCATTCTTTTCTCATGATCAGTCCCATCCAGTTTTCACATACCCATGACATCCTTTCCTCTGATAAAACTAAATGCTGTCATTTCTTTACACAGTTCATTAATAATACTGTAATATTCATTAATACAATTACTGCAATATCGCCCTGTAGTTCTTATTTTATTCATCCTTATTTTAACAATTTAAAATTACAAGAGAATGCTCTGCTGCCTATTATACCACAGCACCATCGAATTCTTCAATCTGATTGGTCAGAAAGTGTTGATTAGGTTTCTATAACAGCTGCGCTGACAGCAGTTCTGGCTACAAGGTTTATATTAATGTGATCATTCTAATAGGTTATTCAGATGTCCATACCGTCTTGGAGGTGTATTTGTCGTAAAACGGGTTTACACCACACTATTTACAACTACTAACAACTGCATTTTGGAAGGAGCCTCCAGTGTCAGCACTTTCTGACATTACGACAAATATTTGTTGGCATATTGCTGTGGTATAAGAGTAATGAAACACTTCAGGATGCTCTGTTATAGGAAAATTGATTAGTATTGATTATTTTCCTATAGCAATACCTCTTATTTTCTTTAATTATTCATGCATTTTAACATACAAAAATAAATAGTCATCAACAAATTAAAATAATTTTCACGGAAAAAGGGTTATGAAAATATTTGCTTCGCACAAATAATTTCTCCTACTATACAAGAGTTAAAATCATATTACAAAATGAGGAAATAGACTTTTCACCCAACATACTTGCTGACCATTCAATGTGCCAAAAGCTGTATATGTGAGAAAAAAACCAACCTTAAAAAAAAGGGGTTTGAGAAAAATGTTGCTGAAAAACAGCTGCAGGAATTTTTAACATATTTATAGCCAATATGTATGGGAGTTGCTTGAATAAGAAATCCAAGAAGTACAACTGTGGCAGCTGTGACATCAAAATGTCACAGCGCTGGTCTTCAGACTTCAACTTGGAATTCATGAGTATCGGTTTCAGTGCGGAAGCCAGACCATCACTCCATCACTCTTCCAGACCTGGCCAGTCGTAACAGCACCCTTGTGCATCTCATTGCCCTCAGACGGAGGGAAACGGCGCTAGAGATGCAGTTTAGCAGATCCTGACCTTTCTGGAAGAACAGCGGAAGAGCTGAGGACAAAAAGCTGAGGACAAAATGTGAATAATCCAGCAGATTGCTTAAAGGACTACTAAAGTTTTCACTACTTGTTATTCATGATGGGTTACTTAGCAATCTGACATGTTTAATGGTGATTTATAGACCAAATATAAATCACCATTAAAATGTAAAGTTGATTGCCCTTAAAATGAAGGCTAATTCTTGGACAGCTCTGATTATTTACGTAAATTGGATCAGTGCCTGTAGAACATTGAAAAAACTTGTTGTTGAGTGGCCGAAAATCCCAGGCACTCTTCTGTAGCTGTGTGTGAGATGTTCCAGAAACCACTTCAGCCTCAACAATCCTCTGAAACGCAGTGTGTAGCTCATTGTTATTCCTGATATTCTCCAATAGATAAGGAAGTTGTCAAACTGTGGTGCCATTTCAGCATTCTTACTGTCTCCCCGGTTTGGCAATGTGGCAGCAATCTGGTGCGTCACCGTTTGCAGGGAAAAGAGTCAGCTTCACTCTGGCCGCTCTTTCCCCTCAGAAAGCATTACTCTCTCTCTCCTTTTCATCAACAGATGGGATTTCTAATGCACAAGCTCTTCACCAAAGCACGTCTCGTAATTGCCTTGCCTTATAAACTTATAATGTTACAATCTATTCTAGCGACTTTATACCATGTGTCATCTTGTTCAAACTGTTTATTGTTTAATTCCCAGACAGAATTGCAATGTCAATGAATATTACTTATGAAATTTCATTTCATGCATCAGTAACATGTTATAACAGAGATTTATTAACTCATTTTTCACATCCTTTTCCTGCGGTGTGTTTAAAAATCCCACAGCCTCTGTGAGTGAAAGATAGACAATTCTCATGGCAATGTAACCTCACATGCTTGGTGCAAAGTTTTATCAAATGAAAGTCGTACATTTGCATTCAACGTTTCCAACATTTATGGATAACAGCAAAAAAAATAGGCAGAATTTTTTTTTTCGATTATTCACCATTTTTCTCCCCAAAAACCAGTGGACAATAAAGAATTGTACACGAAGGAGGCTCTGGACACTTCGGTCGTTTGACGTATAAAGACTTGACGTGCTCATGCTGTGGCACATGGCAGTGTAACAGCGTAGGGAGGAAAGAGTTATATACACTCCGGGGCTCACAGATGATGTCACTGAAATTGACAGGGGAGAAAGAGTATGCCATCCCTCCTACCCAGAGAGAATGGCCAAATTTTCTCCCCAATTTCCTAGCCACAGATGGCCGTAGCATTTTTTATTTTTTATTTTTGGGTAACTAGCAATCTCCAAGTGATACAGCACTATATATAACCCTTCACTGTTGCACTATTTGTGAGCCAAAATTGAGTATTTCTGACAGTTGTATACTTTTACCAGAACAATGTAAAGATCATTTTACCAGAACAATGTACAAATATTTTTATTAAGGCTACTTTACAACCTTATCTTGGCTGTCTTGCTTAAAACCTCATGTTCTGTGAGGAGACGTGATCTGTGAGCATCACGGTAAATGCATAATTTACAGATGTATTTCTACAGATTTTGGAACGATCCATTCACGTCAGAAACCTGTCAATACACCGTATCGTTTAGTCGCATAAGCCTAATGAAATCAGTGTATGTTTAGATACTGGCTTTTAAAATGTCAACCATGCTCCTGCACCATCACATCATCATCAAAACAGAGAAAACCTAATAAGACATTAATAACAAGAATTTTTTTCAACAGAACAGAACTGACTGAATTAATCATTTTGATTTTCCCACCTCGTTTCCCATTGTAAACTTTTTATATGTTTTTACAATTTGTCAGTAATGTTTTTCCATAAATAGATGGAATAAAATCTTTAAGCGCAGTTTTCTCATTTTCGGGTTTTCCAAACTTTAAAATGCTAGAACTTTATTTCTGCTTGAGACTAGATGTACAATTTACAAATGTGCAATTAAGACACCAATTTCAGTTCAGGTAAACCTAAAGTTCCAGAACTACTGTATATTATAGTAGAAAATGGCCATGTGAAGGGTTTTCCCAGGCCACCACCCATATAATTAAAGCAAGTGTGTGAATATCACATATTTTATTTCCCCCACATGATTTTAAAACCCAAATTACTGCAAACTTTCATATTCTAGGAAAGTACTTGCTGAGTGACACCTGCTAAACGATTTAATTCCAAACTGACTCATTATTGATCACATATAGTTCTCTCTGGTGCCTCATTCAGATAATGAGAGCTAAGCCCAGAGAAATCTGGATATTACAGCATCCCCAAATAGTCATGGTTCAGATCATGGGTGTCACAGATCCCAGTAAATCAGCCTGACCAGCTGGAGCTCCAGTGTGTGTTTCAGGGCCTGGTGCAAAACTCCTCCAGTCCTCTTCCAGGTACAACAACATCTGCCTGATGAACTACGTCAGGCCTTCACATTCCCAGCCAGGGTATTACAGATTGGGCTGACAACAAAGAACCACATTCATTCCACACCGCTGTGGTCAGATTGTGAAAGGTTTATTAATCCTCTGCTGTGCTTTGTTAAAGAGTGAATCAGAGAGGAAGCACTACATGCATAATTCAGAATGAGGGTTTATGGTTGACCTTTAAGCGTCATGCTTCTGAGAACGGTTATTTGGCTCTGTAATTCTGTCCTGTGATGATGCTTAGCAATCTCGGTCTTCTGAGATGAGGATTATGAATGTAATGTATACTTTATGCCACAGCATGGGTCACGTCTCTGTTATAATTGGATCGCAAGAGCCAGCCACCATTTTATGAAGTACACAATCATATGTATTTTTTCTCTTCTCTTCTTCCGGTATTACAGAGAATACAAAACAAGCACTGAACGTTACTGTCCTCTTACAAGGACAATTAGGCTGTAGGTTTAGAAGAAAAAAATACAAGATTTCTGTTTTGATTGTGTTAGCAGAAATAGTGCTGAGTGCACTCTCCCCACTCCTTCTGAGTGTATAACAAAATCAAAAGGAGTTATCCAATTGAGCAAATATAATTGTGGCTGGTAGTCTGAAAAAATGACACCCACCGAACTATTATAAAAACTCCATCTCAACTTTACTTTAATATATTTCTTTTTGTTTTGTAGGATAGCTTGATGTTAGCTTTTAACTGTAGTGATTTTTAAACTTTCAATTCTTGTGTCCTCTTAGATTAAATATGCCTCGCTTTAACCTTTCAGTCTTCTGGAACTCCGGCTGTCTTGATAGCAAACGTTTGTGGTTTATGTGAACAATAATTCACCTTAAATTTAACTTCATCTAAAAAATATATATTTTAAAAATGCTTATATGTCATTTTTAGAGATTTTAGACTCTGATTATTTTTTTGTCAAAATATCTATTAAGAGCCTTTATGTTATTTTAACATTTACACATTTATGACATTTATTATAACAGTTTTTATTGTGATTTACTATTTACAATAATATCAGGTAATTTCAGCATGACACATGTAATTTGAATGATATGTAAATTACACATGTAATTTTATTTCATTAATAAAATGAAATAAATCCATTCATATCATTCAAATTAATAATAATAATTATTATTATTATTATTATTATTATTATTAGTAGTAGTAGTAGTAGTAGTAGTAGTAGAAGTAGTTGTAGTAGAAATATTTAATGTAACAACAAATAATGTAACATTAATTTAATTTATTCTGCTAAACACTTTTTCTGAACATAAAGAGAAAGCATTAGCGCAGTGACAGAGCCCGGTGCAAACTCACATGTTTTCCTGTTGTGACACCTACTGTTACTTTGAAAAAATTACACCTTTTCACTGGGCGTGGTTCTGGTGGAGTCCTTAGTTTAGAACAATATAAATGTATTTTTTGCTACTTTAGCTTATTTTCTAACCCGAACTGAGATGGAACATTCTGTGTTGTGCAAATTAGGGGATTTTAGGGGGCTACATAATGTTAGCGTCAATAGATCAATAAAACACTGTACAATTTTGGACCCTTTTGTACATGACTCTATAGAAATGATGGTATATAAACCTTTTTTGGTGCTGTGTTGGGACTGTCTTCAAGTATCATGTAAAAATGATGGTGACAGTTAAAAATAGCTTTTAAAAAATGTAGTGTGGAATTTAAAGAAAAGATTATGTGCTTCATGTTAAACAATAGTCTTAGTAGAATAATGGGAAAGTTTCCCAAATGAACAGTATCAAGGTGGGTAGAAACGTGGCATCACTATGTAGAAAAAAATAATAGTTATATGTGATAGCGTGAAATAAGAGAAGTAAAAATGATCATTTTGTTATAAAAGCTTTATTTAGGTTTGCTGGAATTGTACATCTAACTTTCTGATTATCGGATTTGTTTTTCAGTAGCTTTGTCTGTGTGTTAAGATAAACTGCTTTAGAGATGGCTGAGAAACAGGAAGCTTTCAGTTGCCAGTTCTCTGCTGTATCTCACCTGCTTATCCTTTCCGACAGGCACTTATGTCACCGAAATAACCCCGTTTGCAAGTGTGACTGTCCGTAAATATGTCCTTAGGACATTAGAGAAACTTAGAGGTGATGATTTATGGCAGACTGTATTCAGTTTCCAGTGTGTGTCAGTGTTACTTTGACGGTCAGTTGTAAACTGAACTTGTAAAACACACATAGACCTGATTGCTGGCTAACGTCAGCTGCAGATACTTCAGATCTCTTTCACATCCTTCATATAGCTTAAGGCTCCACACTGGCTTGGCACAGTGATTGTATTACTCATTTTATTTACTGGAGTTTATGTGATTTTTGACTGGTTCCTATCCCAATCACTACGGCTGACTTGCTTTTTCAGTGTTAAATGGCATATGACAACATCTAAATGACATCTCAAATGGCACTAATTTACAAAGAAGTGCACTGGCTAGGGATCAATATATTGTGTCGTCCGTCATGTTCATAATATAGTACGTACTTTTTTAATAAATAACTTCTCTTTCGAGAGTCAGTTTGTGTCTAGTGAAAAACATTACTGGAATATTTGCTGTGATTGCTTCTATAAATATAGACACTGAGTGGTGTATGTAGCGGTTTGGTATACAGTGAGAAGAAATAAGTATTCGTTCACTATTGTTTTTGTTATTTAATATATTTCTAGTGCATATATCCACTTTAAATTTAGACACATGATGTATTTTGTCTATGTACTTACAAATATGAACAACAAAAGTATGTATTCATGAGCATGAAAAAGATATGTTTAAAAAAAACGAAATTGATAAGGAAAAAAAAGGATTCAGACACCACATGTTCACAACACCATTATTTATTATTAGCTTTGAGATGCCTATGATAAGAAATAGGTAGCTTTTTGCAGCATTGTGGTTTGACCCATTCTTCTTGGCAAATCATCTTCAATTCCCCAGGATTATGAGGGTCCCATTGATTTAGGAATGAGTACATCAGAGGGACAGCTCATGTTGGACGTTTGGGGGACAAAGTTAGGGAGGCCAGATTAAGGTGTTTTGGACATGTTCAGAGGAGGGAGAGTGAGTATATTGGTAGGAGNATAGGGATAGGTGGAGAGTGATGATTCACTGTGGCGACCCCTGAAGGGAAAAGCCGAAAGAAGAAGAAGAAGAAGATGAGGGTCCCATTGATGACCTCACAGTTTAATACATTTTATCCTTTATAAATTTTCAAAGAGATTCAAATTGGGAGATTGGCTAGGCCATGCGAGGCTTTCTCCAGTTATTTTGGCTGTATGGTTGGGGTCGTTGTCTTGTTGAAACGTTTCGGGTGAGGTATAGGAATGGGGATGATCGCGATGCAGTTCTTATAGTTCTCTGTGTAACTGTTAGTCCTGCTGCTTTCAGGCTGTCATGCAACTCATTTCGAGTAACTGCTGTCTTCTCTCTTGCCTTCCTTTAATTAGTCTGAGAGTGCTTTGTACTGTACAATGTTGTGTGGTGCACCTGTCCAGGGGACGATTAATTGTGGTTCCATGAACTTTCCATGATGTTTAATGTGTTTGCTATGGCTCAATTACCTTCTTTAGTTCAAATGTTGTTTAATAATGTTATAATAGTGTTGTCGCTGGGAACATTAGGAAGCTCCTTTACTTTCTAACCCATGGCAATATCCTGCATAAGGAAATCTTTGCAACATTTATATCTAGAACTTGATTTTTATGTGTGTGTGTGTGTGTGCGTGTGTGTGTATTTTTATGCTTATGAATACTTTACATACTTATTCACATATTTACATACTCATACAAGTAAAATGATATTATGTGTGTAATTTTAAAGTAGATTTAATGTGGATATGTGCACTGGAAGTATATAAAAAAAGATTTTAAGTATCCGAATACTTATTTCCCCTTACTGTAAGTGCCATTTCCCAGCCAAATGTCTTATTGAAAACTGGTAAAGAAGGACTCAACATATCCTATTGTGTACTTCATATCTGTAACAATAGGTGGCGGATTACTGCTACTGTTACTGATTCTGAATATGATATCCCAGGAGTTCAGCCAATGGAAAAAAAAAAAAAGGCGACTACAAAAGAGCCAAAAGAATAGCTTGCCAAACAAAAGTTCACATAAAGAAAGCCCATAAAGTCCACTTACTGCTGACAGCTATCCACTTTTAATTGAGGACTTACGTGTAAAATCCAAATTAACGTGAAAGTATTTTCTGTAAATATGGTAACACCGTCTTTATACCATTTCTCTGGCACAGTATTGTTCTGGATAAGTGTTAGGCAGCTCATGAGACACACCCAGATCCCTATTTCTCAGTGTTTTCTTCCTCAATATGTCATCTGACGTAGCACTTTCACTCCATTCATCTAAATGAATAACAGAGATTTTACTGTTTACAAATACATTTGTATTTACAGTATGAATGCTGATACAGTGCAGAACAATCAGGTTTAACAACACTCTGGCATTCAGGAAAATTACAGCATTACCTGGATAGCATAACCTGTAAACATTATATCATAACCTGTTACACTGTAATAGAAACACTCGATTTATATTAATGTGCTGTGTCACATAACTTAGTGACATCATAAGACATTGTCTTCTTGAATGAATTCAGAAACCACACTGATGATATGGATTTATGTACACACTATGTATTTAAATTAAAACTCAAAATTAAATGGAGTTGGCCATAGTATTAAAAGAAAAGATAGTGTAGTGTAGAAATAAGACACTTCGCTGTCATACATAAATAAAATGTTTTCTACATAACTCTAATTAAACATGAGCCTTTGTGTCATTACATATCACAAGTCTGGTGTCTTTAATCTACTGAAATGTCGTAAATGGAGCTAGGGTTTTGTTTTTATCACAGACACTGTCCATGCTTTTACACATTCCATAAGTTCTCTCTATGTTTACACAACCTAAGCCCTTCAAACTATACAGTATGTCCTGCTTCATGTCCATGGGCAGCAGCAGCAACACAGTCTTCTTAAAGGGTTCTTCTTCCTATATCTGGAAGCCATTTTGAATTTCTCATTACAAACCATCACATAGTCCACAGTGTTTTCTACATTGGCCTGGATATTGTCAATTTGCACTCCTTGCTCTTCCACAAGCATGAACACATCTAGAAAGAGTTCTCTCAGGTCCTTCATGTTGCTCTCAAGGGTGAGCAGTTCTTTATGGCGCTGCTCTATCTCAGATAACTGTGTGCGAGTGATCTTGACATCCACCAGGATGTTCTCATTGAAAACATCCCACTTACCCTGCTCCACCATGTTTTCCACTTCCTCCTCTGATACCTCTCGGCCAGAGATCTCCAGCTGTCTGATGATGAACTGCTTGCATTTGTCTTGCTTGCTCAGGAGTGAGTCATTGTACTGACGCATGACCTCCTGGAACCTATGGAAGAGCGCATCATGCTGGGCACGTTGGATCCGGGCTGTGGCAGCTGAGGCTCCCAGGTCTGTCTCAGTCTGCTTCGCCTGCTTTGAGAGGGCATCGAGCTTCTTACGCAAGTTCTCAGCCTGCAGCTTGATGTCCCGAGTGAGGCTGCTCTCTTTTTTCATGACGCTGAGACGCCGCATGGTGGCCACGAGGTTTCTCTGATGCTGACTGAACTTCTTAACCTCAGCCTCCAGCTCTTCAAGGCTGTCACGCACACGCTTGGCCTCATCCAGGAAGTTCTCCAGCACAGGCTCAGTCTCAAACAGCACAGCTTGTGGCCAGCGGCCAATGAAGGACATTGGCTCTTCATCCTCATGTTGGGTGAAGGAATGACCTTCGTGAAGTTGCTGATTTGCTTTGATCTGCAGACGCAGCTCTTCTAAGCGATCCTTCATGACTAAAGCTCAGAGAGGAAGACTTTGGAGATAATAGGTGGTGTTGGTGTTCTGTAATTGAAGAACAAGCCAAAGAAGAAGTCAGTGAAAAATATGTTGTTACTGACATCATTTTCAACATATATATGATAATGGGAAGCAAATATTGTACTGTGTAAATATTGAAGGTGGGTTTACACAAAGGCCAGTCATTGTACAAGCTGTAGTCCCATGATACAAAATGGCTTGTTTTTTTGTTTTTTCCTCATTATGCAATCAAAGAATTTCTTTTTACTCAAAGTTGTTGATTCTGGTGACCATAGTGTGTATGCACCATCATTACACATTTGTATACAATAGTTTAGGAGACATTTCTGAATTTTTCATTTTTGGTTCTGCTGATAGAAAAAGATGCTAACATTGACCTAAGACAAACCTCCCTGGGATTTATTTTTTTCTACGCTGAGCTGTGTATTTGCAGTGGAAAGAAATAGAATTCATTGCTAATAGTATTTCTCACTTACAGTAAACATGTTGCACAATGTCTCTGCATGATAATAAACACATTAATGGTAGATATTCACTTACTAGATGGATTTTAAACAGTGAAGACTGCTAATACCTTTCCTGTATGTGTGTGTAACTGCCTTAGAAGGAAGGCTTCTAAAGATAAACTTGGACTTTGGTTTGTTTCTCACTGCACCCTGTTCCTGTGTGAGGGACCTCCTAAGGAAATCTTCCACTGAGAAAGCCTATTAAAAAGCATCTTACAAAGTGTTTCATGCTCAGTTTTAATTTGTTCTGATTAAATTCACTATGAATGTTTATAGAAAGCATCCTTTTCTCAAAGGTGGTGAAAGTACTGAAATTCTTTACTCAAGTAAATATGCAGTTAGGCTACTTATCTAAAGAAACTCTCATTAAAAGCTAAATTACAGCTTCAGATTTTTCACTCAAATTAAAGTAGTACATTATAATGTCTTAAATCCAGGGAATGTGGAAAAATATTAGCTAAGGCTAACTAATTTTATTCCTAATCTCTCAAATGTTAGCTAGCATAATAATAACTCTGATTATACAAATGCTAATAGCTAGCTCTTATAATACAAAGTGCCTTAATAAATATAATATGTAATCATACAACATAGTAGAAATTAAACAATTTGTAGAAATAAAGTAAGCAAATTAGCTCTTTAATTTGAAAGAAAAACCTCCAGATACTTCACAACAAAATAATTGTTTTCTGTTACTTCCTATCTCTGTATATTGTTGACAGTGTATCTCATCTTTACATTGGTCTGTTAAGAATACACAACATTAGTGAAATATATATATATATGGCTTCTTTGATTTACTTAGTATATTTTCTTATCCAAAATTATGATGTGATTAATCAAGAAATGGTCCTACAATGTGTGTAGCTCCTATAACATGTAATTTAATGTAATTTAAACATGGACAGTAGTTTCTCACAGGTAGAAAGAGATGTGATGATTTTGGACATGTTGGTTTGTCTGGTATTGTATCCTGAATGCCAAAACAGCTTAGATAAAAATCTGTTTGCATAGCCATTATCCATATGCAAACATTTTCAGCATAAATAAACAGTAATGTAAATTGTGTCATATTTATATGATTATATTTACCATGCACAATGTTTATCCATCTATGTATGTATCTTGAAAGGAATATTCCCTACCGTCAATCCATTTGAGAATACATACTAACTGTATTTGTAAGTATGTAGTATATAAATGTGATATTTTCCTCTCCCATCTTACCTCTTATGTTTTAGTCCCAGGAGGGTTGAATGACGCTGCATCATGAGCCCATAGAGAGAAGAGGCTATCGTAACAATCTCGATTCCTCAGAGGTATTCTCCACATCAGCCTGGCTTTAAAGCAACTGCCAGGAATAAAACTCCCTCAGCTTCTGCTAGTCTCAGTTACACGGTCCAGACTCCTGGGACTTCTGGTAGAGCTCGTTTCCAACCACACCTACTGTTACAGTTAGAACTTTGTCTGACCAATAGAGAGTGAAGATTTTAGGCAGTCTGGAAAAGGAGGAGTGGCGTGAATAAGCACAGGACTGAAAGAACACATGCAGTGCCCGAGCACAATTCCTGAGCATAATGTCATTTAAGACAACAAAAAGCTCATTGAACTGATCTGATTACTTCTGACAGCGTAATCAGAATTCCTAGAAGCCGTTGGAAATAGCTGTTGGAGTATTCCCTAACAGCCACATAACACACACACACACACACACACACACACAGTTATACTATAACTTTGTGAGGTATTTCCACTGATTTCTGTATTCCTGTAAGTAAATAAAATTAAGCTCAACACTAACCTCAGTGAGGGAGGTTGACTGAGAGGTTGTCTAATCATAACTTCATATATCATATGAACCTTTACATAAAGAAGAACCTTCACGTCTTGACCTTTCCATCTTAAAAGAAGAAAAGAAAAACCACTACAATATGTTGAAGAAACAACTGTCATTTTCGTCATTGATTTGTGATGCCTTAGAAATACCTCCTCGGAGAAGGAGATACATTTCAGCTTATTATTTTTAAAGCATATCTTCACTAACTACTAGGATTTCTTCAGTAACAACAAAGAAAACAGCACGAAAGGTATAATAATGCAGTTACTAGTGAAAAAAATGTAAGTCTGATCCCGCTGTCAAGTCCTGGGAGTTTAAGGGCTTAAAGACCTTGAGAACTTTCTCTGTCAGTTTTGTTTGGGAGTAAAATGTACTTTTCCGCTTTGTTGCAGTAGCCTGAGGGGTTTAGTAAAGCTACATCTATCTTTCTAACCAGTTGGCAGCCCTTCACGTTCAGGCCATCTTAAAAAGTCCATGTTGCAGTATACAGTATTTACACAAATAAGGAGATATATGAAAGCTTCACTCCCCCACACACACACACACACAAAAAGGCATGAGTCAGACGTACTTTGGGTCAAAAGAACGAAAGGTTTAGAACAAAGACACATTAGTAAAAGGAAGCAAGGAGGAACAAATAAAGGACAGAAATGATTCAGACCAAGCAAGATATTGTGTATTGTTACACCTAAATTTCTTATCTTGTCATAAGACATGTGGAACAACGTAATGTAATTACTGATAAAAAAAAAATAATAATAAATTAGATGTCAGTGTCTGTGCTGTTTGTGCTGAAGTCTGTGCTGCACCTCGCTAAAAGATTAAGCAGAAAGTGGAAAGTAAAGCAGGAAGTTGAAAGTAAATAAAGGTGTAACTGAATACAAAACACCCCTATAGCACCAACCACAGTGACTCAGGTGTAACTCAAACCTGTAGCACTGTTCACCTGTTTCCAAGGAATGCAAACAAGAATATATATTGCTTTTTTATAAAGACCATTCAACTAATTTCCTACCCAAATACAAATACAGGATATGTTTAAAAACCTTCTATACAGTATGAATGGCTATAACATTTATGATATTCTATTCATTGTTAATTATTGCTATGGCAGGAATAATGTCAGGAGAAAATATATGGTTTCATCTATGGCCATATATGGTTTCATCTTCACTCTGCTTACTGTCTTCTTACTACAGGACAAACCTCTATACGTATTGGTGAAGTATATTGCAGTTACTCCTTTGCTGGATATATGTGTATATGAAATGAGTAAACAAAACTCCTGAGACAAAAAATAGTGTTCCAGGTAGTATACACTGCCCCCTGCTGACCATATTAAGAAAATACATTGTTGACTGAGTGCAGCTGGCTCATAAAACACTATAATGGAATAATGATTTTGTTAATCTTGTTTGTTAATTTTGTTATCCTGTGTATGACCTACATTTGACGAGATTCGTTCATTCATCTTCAGTATGCACTTCCTGGTCAGGGTCACAGTGGAACCAATCCCAGGAATTCTGAGTGTGAGGTGGGAATATGCCCTGAATGAGACACCGGTCCATCAGTCCATAGGTCAGCACACACATTCACACCTGGGGCAATTTAGTGCAGCTCATCTGCCTACTGGCATGTTTTTGGGAGGTTGGAGGAAACCAGAGAACCAAAGGAATCCCATGTGGTCCTATAGTATTTGGCAATAGCCACATAGTAATAATCAGTAATGTACAGATTTGAATAGTATTATACACTGTTATACCACAGCATGGTTGAATTCTCAATGCTGATCTGGTCAGAAGGTTTTTATTTTATTATTTTTGTAGAACAGAATGGCTCAGACAGTAGTTCTGGCTATAACATAAACGAAAGGTTCATATTAATGCA
>CM074949.1:13661016-13674290 GCA_037577455.1 Pangasius macronema
AACAGTCACGGTGCTTTGCAAAGTTTCTCAGCAGAGGAATGTCTTGAGGACAGAGTTTGTGCTTTCTGGATTTTCACTAAAAATGACAAGCTCTGCCTTCTGTGAGAGAGAAACGAGAGAGAGAGCGAGAGAGCGAGAGAGAGAGAGAGAGAGAGAGAGAGAAGGAGATACTGTGATGGAACAACTGTTTAGTGTTATTATAACATAAGTGCTAACATGAACTAACTTACTAACTCTCAGAAAGTTCAATCTAACTTTAAATGAGTAAAAAGTGAGATGTGTCTTTCATTAATAAATGAAATGTTGTGATCATTGGCAAAATCGCTGTGTTATAAGTGGAATAACGCACTCCAGACCGTGTGGGTTTACAAAAATAAACCACATGGTGGTAGCAGCACTCTGCTTGGCGTAGGGCCGTATCACACCACCCCGGCGTGTATTGCCGTATAACCGCACAGTCTATCATGTGTTATTTCTCACATATATTCCAGTCACTCTACCATTTGCCATAATTAACTGGTTTCTGGTGCAGGGCTCTGCCTCATGTTCTGCTCTTCCAGGGGTGTCTGAGCCTTTCCCTCGTCAGACAAGCCCTGGCCTACAAGACAAAGAAGAAGACTAGAATTAAACTAACAGGATTTATTGTATTCATAACCTCACTGATATGATGTTACTAAAATTTGAATAGTATAAACTGTACGAGTAGAAATGCAAAAAAAAAACTATTTATGAGATTACAGTAAAATTACTGGCAGAAAATACTGGCTGTCCAGTTGGTACAGGTATTCGGACACACGGTACAGGCATACCCGAAGAGGCATTATCCTTTAGACACGGTGGATCAGAGATGTGAGATGATAAGCACGTCAAAGCTTTGGGTTTCCATTTCAGAACAGTGGTAGTGACAAGTTCCTCCTCTTCTGTGTCTCCTTTATCCTGCAGGCCAAAGATGCAAACTTACACTATGTACTTTTTACAATCTCACATCTCAGTCTTTCTGGGAAATGCATAGACGCTAATGCTTTGACATTATACATACACACATGCATAATGTTAAAACATATGAAACTCCAGTGACTGACTACAGATTCTCTTAAATCAAACCTTCTAGCAACAAGAGGTTAGGTCTTTTACTTTCACAAGCCCTTGTCGGCATGCACAAGGGCAAACAGTGCAACTATACTATAGATGAAAGGCACAGCAACAGACTGTCAGTCAACCATTGCCACAAAACCTCTTCTCCAAAGACTGCAATGGAAATAAAGCGCTCCCCCAGAGGAGGGTAGGGAGAATGCAACTTCATAGTCTTCTCATCCTTAATGATCCTCTCATTTAGTACTGGCTGGAGTTTCAGCAGGGGGAAATGACTTGAATCAGTAACACAGTTCATTAATCAGTGACACATCCAGCACACCAAATTTCACATCTGAATTACAGCATTGTTCGATATGTTCATTTCCTTTCACGTTTATATTTCAGACACACTGCCCTGCCTTCATTCCTGTAACACACCAGAAACACACACAGCCATTACCTGATCCACCTGCAGATACTCCCCATGCTGCTCACATCCACTGTCAAACACATACTTCCCTACACCTGAGGGCTGCAAAAAAAAAAGCTTAATAAATAAGAGGAAACTAAAACAAGTGTGTGCTTCTTGAGTAAAGAGTTTGTTGAGGGGAAAGGACCAGATCTTACATGATTGTTCTGAAAGTTGCCTTGGTATTTGTGGTTTAGATGGATTAACTCTCCCACTGACTCCATCTTACCCATAACCCATGTGCCAGCATGCTTAGAACCCGTTTCATGGTACGTGTACACACCTTGCCCATGTCTGTGAGACAGACAGAGAAGGAAATGTAATAAAGTTAACAGATAAATACTTGTATATAGTATGTATAAGACAATACCTACATATACATAGACTTACAATGAATATGTGATTTATAATAAACTCTACTGAGGGTCAAACTTCTCCAAGGAAATTAAAGCTGGAAATGTTATAGTTTGATATGTATAAGATGTTAATAAAATGTTTGAAATTAAATGTTAATGATAGACCTTTGATGTTGCAGCCAATCCCCATCATAGCTGTCTCCATTAGGATATGTGTAAATCCCGTGACCCTGACGCTGGTCTTCCAGCCATGAGCCTAACCCAATGCAAGACACACAGACACTTAGTGTTACATACATTCACCTCGAAACTCCACACATACTTTAAAAAAACCTCTCACCATCGTACTTGGAACCATCAGGGTAATAGAAAACACCTTGTCCGTGTTTCAGGTTCATGTAATACTCCCCGATGTATCGAGCCCCATTCTTAAATCTGTAGGTTCCCTGACAAACCACACACAGAAACGGGTGACATTTATATGACAGAACATAGTTAAGAGTTTAGCTCCAGTCAAACAAAAATAAAGAACATAAAGACTTTTTAAATAATCTATAAATAATTATTATTAAATATGTATAGATACACAATATATATACAGTAAATCACATAATTCAGAAAATAATCAGGCCTGTAAAAAAATCTTTTTTTTTTTACATTTTAAATAATTGCATTTATACACAGAGCCGTCACTGCTTCAGGGCTTCAGGGCTTCAGGTCATTAACACTAACGGCAGCTCTGGACGTTTGCTATTGTCAGTAAATTTAACAATCCAAAACAATACAATCCTAAACTTTGGGGCCATTCAGACAATCTGACATACATCAAAACATTGATTTTGATCTATAAAGCAGCAGAAAAAGTTTATACTAACAGAATCCGTTACAGAAGATGTTCTGCATGAGTTGTACTCTGTTGGTCTGTACCATTAAACTTAAACTGACTTAAGAAAATTAAATTACTAATTACCTAAAGGATTATTTTAATCAAAGGTTTTGGATGTTTTACAGATGGAAGGCAAGTTTTCAGTGGAAAGATAAAGCAATCTAACTCCTGGTTAACTTATATGTTAACTAGTTAACTAAGTGATAACATATCTTTGTCTGGGTCTATTTTTTTTTTAAGCAAAACATGCTAATCTTTTCTTGTCTCTCCTTTCATATATATGCTACGCCAAAGTTTCCCAACCAGGGGTTTGTGAACCCTCAGGGTTCCTGGTGGCATTACAGGGGGGTCATAGAAATGTCAATGTCTCATAGATTAAAAGTGTAAAATATATATATATATATATATGTTTACAAGTTAAAATTGTAATACAAAAATGCGTATATATGAAAAATGTTATATGAATATATTTCAGAAAGTGACATATGCAGTGTGTAAGATGTTTTGGCCTTTATTACAAAATTTCACTTATTTAAAGTCCCATAAAGGTAAATAATTTATGCTGAAGGGGTTCAGCTGACAAAAACCAGTTTGGGAAGCCCTGTGCTAAGCCACTGTAGTATCTGATTCAGTTCATAAACAGCATACACAGGGTTCACTGTCTGCTCTGTAGCCACTTGCAGTGAATCCCAGCATGTTTTAGTAGTCTCTGTGAAATACCTGTCCACATCTGCTGCCATGTTCATACATCCCCTGGTAGATGTCTCCATTAGGCAGCACTGCTCTCCCAGCACCATGCCTCTCTCCTGCTTCATTCCGCTCACCTTCATACTCCTTACACACACACACACACACACACACACACACACACACACACACACACATTAGGTGATTAGGTATAATAGACACCTTACTCCACGACTGACCGTAAAAAAAATGCCCCCAGGAAGTTGACCTACTTACTCCATGAAAGGTTTGCTCATCTTCAAATTCCTCAGATCCGGCGTCCGACATGTTTCCTCCCAGTTAACACGCAGATATCCGATAATAAACCTGCTAACTGCACAGAGCCAGGATCCGGTGCGCTTGCCGTTACCATGACAACGCGCGTGTTGCCCTCGCGCAACAGACATGCGCAGTAGGGTAGTCTTTACAGCAGACTTTTAAACTGTAATTTCTATTACTTTAATATTTATAAACTACAGGATGGATTTATCTTATCCTTTTCTTACGCTTTTCTTATTTCTTTTCATGCATAAATCACTTTTAAGTATTATTATTATTATTATTATTATTATTATTATTATTATTATTATTATAAAATTGCATGTTGTATGAATGTTATGAATATTGACTTTTACGTTTATTACTTTTATTAAAAAGTAAATGGATTGTCCATGTGTAGGAATCCTATGAGTAAATAAAGGGGGATTCCTTCCAGTGGGTTTATAAATAAAAACTAACATTCAGGTCTAAAATATTTAATGTTTATGACCAATGATAGAAAATATAACGTACACAAAATATATCAATATTCTTTTTCGGAGTGTAAAAAAAAGCTAAGGGTTGAACTCTGGCACGTTTTGTGTAGAAATTTGGTGACATTCTGCAGTGATGATAACAAATAGTTTAGAGAGCGATAAAAATGAGGGTAATGATTTATGTTGAATGAATCATGTGATCATGTGAATCTTATAAACAACCTTTAACTGACTGTCAGTGTGAGTTATTCATGACAGGGTTAAGATATGACAAGAGTGCGTTGTTTCAGTGTGCAGTGCAGAGAGCAGCTCAGAGTGTGTGTGTGTGTGTGAGTCTCAGCACACACAGGACCTCTACAGCTGCGTGTCACGAGGCTTGTTATTGGGTTTAGAAACCACGTGACCGCAGTCATGTGGCGAAATGAGGAAGTGCCTCTGCCGCGGAAGGCAAAGCTTCAGCACAGTGAAGTCTAACATGAACCTTCAAACATGACTGTTAAATGTTTTTATTTTCTCATTCTGAGCTGTTTCCTGGTGTTGATCAGTTCTCGGAATATAAGTGGGAAGAGAGTTTGGCCTGTTCCTTACAGGTAAGATAACACACCTCCAGTCTTTCCCCTCTAATTTATAAACTTCAGCCTGCGAGCTTTAATATGTGACTTCTGCATTTCCTCTCTCTTTTATTCCACTCTTTCTCACACTTTAACCTGTATTCACTGCCAGATGTTCTTATAAACAGGTGAATTATAATGTGTGTGCACTGTATCTTTTCCATGGCCTCCACCATTCCTCCATTCTGCTCAACAGAAAATATGTTGTCTAGAAGAGTGTTTCCAAAGCATCTGTAAAACACAGCCACTGTTATTAAAGTTCTTATCTTTTAATTGTTATTGGGTTATTTTCCTGTTATCAACCTGTTTAACTTGATTCAGATGGGTTTAATCCAAATCTTAATATCTCCAAAACAAGGAAGCCTACAAATAATGTCAACTGGATTGTAATGTGTTCTGGTGAAGAGTTCAGAAAAACCAACAAACAAACAACAACCTTCCTGGCTACAATAAATAGCCAGGAAATTATTGTACACAATGAAATAATGAGCCTAATATTCTAATAGTTTGCTTATGTTTATAAAACTGAATTTATTTTACAGTTTTTATTTTACAGTCCCTGGCTGCCAAAAGTTTGAGATCCCATGATCTAGATTGCATTCCTGACTCTGTGTGTGTGTGTGTGTGTGTGTGTGTGTGTGTAAATGTCTAGGCGATTCGACCGTCGTCCTCCCACTGACCCTTACTGCCAAGCGCTTTACCAATTTTGCCCGACTGGAGACCCGGATGGTCGCATCCCCTACATGAGAGACAGCGATGTCATTTCCGTGTTTAGACTTCAAACTCCCGTGTGGGAATTCAAATATGGAGATCTTTTGGGGAAATTTGTAAGTTTATAATATAGCTGAAGTCTAATAGACTCTATTATGATAAGTAGCATTAAGAATGCCTCTTCTGTTTTCAGGATATAATGCATGATGCCATTGGATTTGCCAGCTCCGAGACAGGAAGAAACTATACCATGGAGTGGTACGAGCTTTTCCAGCTTGGAAACTGCACTTTTCCCCATGTCAGGGAGGACATAATGGCTCCTTTTTGGTGCAATCAGGGTGCCGCGTGCTTCTTTGAGGGAATAGATGATGTGCACTGGAAACAGAATGGAACTCTGGAGAAAGTGGGAGAGATTTCTGGTAAGAAGCTGTGCACATGTGCAGATGGTTTTGATGATGGTTGATGGTTTATGATTCTGTGTTCAGTGCGTGACTGTTGTTTGTCATAGGTGAGCAGTTTAATGATCTGGCACGGTGGGTTCAAGAGGACAACGAGACGGGTATTTATTATGAGACGTGGACAGTGCGGTCAGATCTAGGACCCAACTCAACCACATGGTTCGACTCGTATGACTGTTCACAGTTTGTACACCGCACATACAGGAAATTGGCAGAACTAGGAGCCAAGCTTTCAAGCAAAACTCAGACAAACTACACCAAAATCTACTTGTTCAGCGGTGAGCCTACCTATCTTGGAGATGATGGCATCTTTGATCAACCCTCAATGAAAATCCTGGCCACAGATATCAGAAAGTTTTACCATTCTTTTCAGCCTCACCAGACAGTGCTTCATTTCATCCTCAGCCTGGTGGAAGCCTATAAAAAAGTAGTGCTGGAGAAGACTTTCTATTTGTTCTACAACTTTGAGTACTGGCACTTGCCAATGAAGCCCCCCTACATCCAAATTACATATGAAGAAGTTCCTCTGCCATGATGAAAGCAGTTTTTTTTTTCCTCTTTTCCTCTAAAATCTGAGTTATGACAGTTTTGCACATGAAACAGTCATTTGTTACTCCTGATTACAGTCAGTGATTATTTCCACATGTTAAGCTTTGCTGAGTAACTATTGAGTCATGTGTTCTGTTGCAAATACCAGTGCTGTTGAAGGCTCGATTCTGATTGGTCAGAAAGTGTTCATTGCATTTTCTATAACAGCACGGCTCAGACAGTAGATCTGACTGCAAGGCAAATCACAGATTTATATGAATGTGCTCATTCTAATATGTTATTGTTTATCTTGCAACAAATTCCACAGGGAACTGTATGGAGGATATTCCATGTAATCAGAGTTTTAAAATGTCTGCGAGTGTTCTGTGAGGAGAGGTTTATTTCGCGTTTTTGGAAGGAGACTCCAGTGTCATTGCTTTAACAGTCAACAAGCAGAATTGTGACTAAATTTTCTAACTCAGGAGTCTTCAGCAAGGTAGGCAACATAAACTGAATTTTAGTTGTTTAATAACAAAAAAAACTAGAGGTTGGTGAGGGAACAACTTTTTATAGTGGTTATAACATGAGCGATAACACAAACTAACTTGTCACAGACCATTTTTGAAGCATTACATGTAACTACAAACACAAATGTTTGATCATTATTAATTATATGTTCTTTACTTAATAAAATTTGTAATCTTTGGCAGATTGTTGCAGTATAAATCACTTCAGGACATGCTGTTATTGAAAAATAATCAACTGTGGGCTGCCTCACAACACCCTGTCGCTGATTATTTTATAATAACAGCACACCCTGTCATGTTTTACTGTGTACATCACTAATAAAAGTATTGAATTAATGTATAACCACATTAAATATATAATATATAACATAATCAGAGTGCACAACAGAAATGTATTTATTTGAACAATGCGTGTGATGATGCAGGTTAAGATGCTGGAATTGACTAAGCACAGACTCACAAATTAAAGTTTTCCCAAAGACAACACAGCTTATTTATTTAACAGTTTTGGTTAAATAACTCATCAGATACAGAACACTGCTTATGACACATACACATAATAAACCCAAACAGCCACATCAACCTACAAGTGACCTTTCCTCATATTCTCGTGCGTAAAACAAAGCCAAAAAACAGCTGCAATCAAATGTTTAAAAAATGGAATCAAATTTATTTTTGTAGCACTGAGCTGTGGTAGACACCAAGTGATTTCCTGCTTCTAAAGCTTTTTTTCCAATTTATAGTCCTTTATTAGACCAAGACTCAGTTCTATCAGGTCCATGCTGATAGTGTTTTGTATTTATATATTTATGTATTTGCTGGGACAATATCATATAGCAGTGTTAACATACATCATGAAGAACAATGATCACTGTAATTAAATGATTAAATGTAATAACCTGATCACCTGTAATAAGCTGCTTGAGATTTTATATATATATATATAGATAGATAGATAGATAGATAGATAGATAAAATCAGTGACACTTCAAACCCTGAATAAATGTTACCTTTTATATAATCATTTTTTTTAATATAATTATATAAACATTACCTTTTATATATCACACAGTTTGAACAATCATTAAATACACCAGCAGTTAGGGTCAGAATAATGTTGTGCTTTACATCTCATACAAACAATGAAACCAGGAAGAAAAGCCTGTAAACAGTTTAGTATTTAGCACTAAAATATGTCCGGATGAACAGTTTTGCAAAGCCACAGCTAGTATTTCTAAACGAATCTATAACACCCTGTATATGCTAATCTGTTAAACAGATTACTATGCGCTCGCCAGATCCAAATTATTTACAAAGTGCAAAAAAAATAAAATAAAATAAATAATAACAATAATAATAGCTACCTGCATCTTACCTTCTTCTGGGTTTGCACTTAAGTTTCTGTAGTTAATTTGGTCCGCATATAAAGTGCCTTTAAACCATTAGTACAAATTCGTGTCATCTCAATCAAAGGTCCCCAGAGTAACAGAAATATGTTTCTTTCTATCTATCCATCCATCCATCCATCTATCTATAGGATGAGTAAACTTGTTATATCCCAGATTGTACACCTGGTTGAAAAAAGAATTTCACAGCATAACTGCGGATCAGAAATATTAACTTCATAATATTGTAAAAATTCCAGTTTTGCTTCAGCTCATTGCTACATTTCTCACAGTCTGTATACAAAGTAAAAATTCACCAGCCCATTTCCTGTCTCTTGGCAAATGGCAAGCAACAGGTTTGTGATGCATCACTTCTTAAAACACATAGAGGGAAACATAAGATACAGGCTCTGCAGTAATACTCACTCAATCACCTACTAGAAAGTAAGGCTGGGCGAAATGACGATATAATACTGAGCTCATAACGTCACAATGCGCTTTCCGAGATATCACGGACATCATGATATCTTTGTTAAACGATGTTTATCACCTTTTTTTTTTTTTTTTTTACTGCAAACCTACAATGCAGTTTATTTTTTGCTAAAATTTCATATTTAATCTTTAAAATTGTAAAAAGATTTTTATAGATTTGTTTCTCCTTTTCAGTATTATTTTTGTATTAAAAAATGTTATTTTAAATATAAAAAATATGGGTTTTTTGTTTAGATATTAAATAAAGTTTATAGATAATCATCAGGTTTTTTTTTTGTAACACTGGAAGTTTCTTCAGAAAAAAAAGAAAGAAAAAAAAAAAAAATCGCAATATCATGGATTGTAGAAATGTCTTACAGGGTTGTGTTATGATGTTTATCATATCACCCACTCCTACTAGAAAGAAGCTACCTACTGACTGTTCCTTTATTAAAATGTATATATATGACCCCACTTTTATAGGCAGCAGAACAACTCTACTACATTTCTATAATTATACATATACCAAGTTTCCATCATTTATACAAATTAGAGTGGAAAATATGCCCTACTTAGATTAAACTGTAAAGGCAAAGCTTTTTAACAAAAGAAAAAAAAAAGAACAGGTGAAATATATAGTTACATAAACGAACCACACAGCATTGTACAATTGTGATAATACAGCTGTAGTTTCAATGATGAGAGAGACAAAAGCTTATTCGTTCATGATTGTCAGCATAGCATATAGACATAGTTATACAGCAAAAATAAAATGTACAAAAATAAGCCATACTATGCTAATAAAGTGTTTACACCAGTGTGTCCTCAAACTCTTGACACACTTTTGTTAGTAATACCAAAACACCACTGATATATCCTGCCACATTTAATACTACAACATGTCAAACACTAAGGAAAGATCTGTAATACACTGAAGAGTTTACAACTGCCTTATAAGGTAAAGTAATAAGCTTGATGTGCCGGCAATGAATCCAATAATCCTGTGCTCGAACAAGTGTGCAAATGCCTTACCAGGTAGGCATCATATCCGGGAACCAGACACGGCCGAGGTGTCTTGAAACCTCCCAGTGGATCTCATCCAGGCTGTACTTGTGGTCAGGGATGAGCACCTCCTCCATGATGGAGAGCTGTGTGAGGCGTCTCCCACACATCCTCACAAACTCCACAAAGGCGCTGCAGGACACTTCGCACTCGCCCAGGCCGATGGCCGACAGCTGTGTACAGCGCTCAGCGATGCGAATCAGCTCCTCATCCAGAGGACGCAAGCCGTTAGCGCACACCACCAGCTCCACAAGGCGAGGGCAGTTCATGCCCACGCGCCCAAGCACCTCCTTACTGACTGAACGGCCGAAGTAGAGGTGTGTGACAGGAATCTCATCCCGGAAGAAGGGCTCAAACTCATCCTCATAGAGGAAGAAGTACATGACGAGGTTGAACTTGGGCGAGTGGCGCACCATGGCATCCCAGCTGCTTTTTTTGATGGTGTGAAACTGCTGGCCTGGGTTCTCACTCACAACATCGATGCGCAGGTGCTCCAAATGCACATGTTTCTCTGAGGAAAGCGCAAGGAGGAGCTCGTCACTCAGCAAGTGGTAATTCAGCGCCAGCTCCCTCAAGCCGTGGCACTGGTCTGCAACACACAGGATTCCTGCCGAGGAGCAGAGTTAAAGGATCATTCTGCAATTCTTTCAACAAACTCAACCACTTTTTGAAAGATGAATTAATATTGAAGTACTTCATATTATATGCGTGTCGGCCTGTGAAAAACCCTTTACACGGTCAAACTGAGACATTTTCTACTTTATAAGGTTCTGAAAACTCCAGGCTTGAAGAGAAATAGGTTCCTTTTTTTTTGCACATATCTCAACTGGACATAAAGTTAAAGTATTTTAAAGTCTGGTTTACACCCAAAACTGAAAACGTTTCATTCCAACTCCACCGAAAGACGACACACCGACGTCTATGTCTAACCAAATCTACTTTGAAAAACAACACTGTAGGTAAGTACTTACAGTAGATAATGCTGATTATCACTCTGATTATCAACATCATCCACATCAGTCTCTTGGCAAAGTATATTACTGGCAGAAAAACTAAATTTTGATCAAAGCCCTGATTATTATTATTTTTTTGTTGTTGTTGTTGTCTTTTTGGGTTATTTTGCCAAAATGAGCTCGAGCAATTTCCCATGGTGTTTTCTACACCTCATTCTTGGAAAATCTAAAGCCAAAAAACAATGAAATATGTTGACTATCTGATTTGAAATATAAGTGGCTAGAGTTACATATGAGTAACTCTTTGTATCCAGTCATATGCCATAGGGTTTTCCAGTCCTAACTGATGTAATCTGATGTTGACCAATTTACAGCAAAAGGCTAACATATGGCTGAGAGCAAAGATTTGGATCCCCTTGGTCTTGGGGTATGGGACAGAGCTACATCACTATTTTCTACCAAAAAAGATTTCTGTCTTCATTCAATGGTGTTTTCCCATTACACAATCCACTATATAGCCTACATGCACATACAGTAATCATACCAAATCTGATTCTACAACCTTTTTCAAGACAAAACACATACAAATCACATTGCTGTCTGCTTAAGTTCCTGTTCTGTTCCAAATGAAACCCCAACTCCTTCCTGTGGCTATGCAACACCCAGGAAATTCTGCAGAAACCTCTCACACAACTTAATCACGAATGAGGCACAGGTGACAGGTGCAGGAGTGGGAAGCCTATTTGGCAATGAGTAGGATTTCCTTGATGACATTTATATATAACACAGCAGAAATCTTATTACATACAGTCATAGGAAAAAGAAAGTACACCCTCCTTCAATTCTAGGGTTTTATTTATCAGGGCCAAAATAACAACTGTGTGGTCCTCACCAGCTTCTATAAACAAACATACTCAGGTGGGGAGGTGGGAGAAAATAAGAACACCCTTCCTACATCCACAAACATTAAGAGAATTAGGTATTATTAAATGAGATGCATCAGCCATGAAATTCTGAGACGACAAAAAAACTGAGAGGAAGAAACCTTGAGAGGAACCAGACTCAAAAAGGAACACATCCTCATCTGAGTGATATGAATAATGTGATTATAAATAATTCCCTTCTATAACTGTGTACTACATGGTCAAAATGTGCAATTGTGTAACCAGGAAATTCATTATAGCTTCCACATGAACTCTATTTTGTTGAAGTTATCAACTGTTCACTGATTGAGTGCAAAGCTGTTTGTGAGAATTTCTGTCCTAGCTATCATAGCAATTGTAGTCCTAAGCCATTGTAGAAAAACTGTTCATATCAATTGTAGTCCTAAACCATCTTGATGGTTTCTAAGTGGTACCATCTACAGTAATCTCATGTATCTTTAGGCCGTCTGTGTGGAGCCATTGTCAGCAACAGCGAGTGGTTTCTAAGTAATGAGTAATCCAACCAGGAGTAGGGCATCAGGCTGGATCAGGCATGTCTGGAGAGCGGCAATTGTTGTTGCTCATCAATCTGGAAAGGGTAATAAGGTAATCTCCAAACAATTTGAAATTCACCATTCAACAGTATCAACAATATCCTTTGGACCAAGGAAGAGATGCTTGGTCATCATGCACAGTGCCATGTTTGGCAAAAACCAAAAACAGCATATCACCACAAACACCTCGTACCTACTGTCAAGCATGATATGAGTTGGTTCTGCAGCCACAGGACTTGGGAAATGTTCAGTCATCGAGACAATGATGAACTCCACTTTCTAACAGAATATTCTTGAGACAAACATGAGGCCATCTATCCAGCAGCTTAAGCTGGGCTGAAATTGGGTCATGCAACAGGACAATGATCTAAAGCACACCAGCAAATCGACAGAAATCAAGGTGTTGGAATGGCCAAGTCAAAGTCCAGACTTCAACCCCATTGAGATGCTGTGACAGGATATTCAGAGAGCTGTGCATAAACGAATGCCCTCAAGCATCAATGATCTGAAGCAATGTGGTAAAGAAGCGTGGGACAAAATTCAAAAAAGGCCTACAGAAAAACATTTACTTCCAAGTTTGTTTGTTTTTTTTGCTAAAGGTGGTTCGACATGTTACTGAATTATAGGGTGTACTTATTTTTTCCCCTACCTGGTTTTCTGAATGTTGGTTAACTTTCTGAGAAAACTTACTGCATGTTGAAATCTGTTGTGTTTTTTATTGTCACCTGAGGTTATCTGTTTGTTAACCGACGTTGGTGAGGACCACACAGTTGTTATTTAGGCCCTGACAGATAAAAACACAGAACTGAAGGAGGGTGTACTTTC
>CM074949.1:13674390-13686579 GCA_037577455.1 Pangasius macronema
GACGTTGGTGAGGACCACACAGTTGTTATTTAGGCCCTGACAGATAAAAACACAGAACTGAAGGAGGGTGTACTTTCTTTTTCCCGTGACTGCAGGCAAGAACTTTGGTTTTTCTAGTTATAAACAAGTGTCATCCATACATCCAATTCAAATCTTTAAGAAGACTTAAATGAAAATAAGACTACCAGCAGGAGAGACATGGGGGCAGCTGCTCATTTTTAGCAGTTTGAGTGTGTCACTGTTGTTGGCCACCAAGACCTTGAGTGATGGGTCATCAACAGGCGTGTCATCTATCTTGAGTGACGACAGAGATTTGGAGTTGACAAACACCACAGTCAGTGCAGAAATGAAGTGGGACTGGAAAGATTAAAAGAGGAAGCTTTACACATTTAGACAGAGACAAGTCATTCTGTCAAAAAAAAAAAACCCTTCCAAGAGGTTTCTTCAGATGTTTACCTTTGTTAACTCCATAAAGCTTGGGCGTGCTGTGGAAATGAGGCCGAGGGTCTTTATCGAGCAGTTTACAAGCTGAGACAGGATGTTGCAGGCTGCCTCTGCTGATTCTGTGCTGCTGTCCACCTGCACGCACATTTCGTACAACGTTAAGCAGGGCAAAGCCTAAATGATAACCAGACAACATCTAGAAATGCCTTTGTAATTTCCTTATTCCTGTATGCCTACTCACAATAAAACACACATCCAAACATCCCCCTCACCTTAAAACTGACATACTGTAAATGATTGGAATGCTTCTTGATGATCTGCTTGATGAGATCAGGATGGGTGGCCTTCAAGTAGGAGCTTGCAGGTTGGTTGAGCTCGAACTCGAAGCACCTCCAGAGCTCAGGCATGTGAAAAGCTTCGTTCCATCCACGGCACACCTGAGAGGCAAAGGCTCGGTCCAGCAAGGGCAAGTACTGAAAGACACGCAGCAGGATCTCCTGCGGTAACCATGCCCAGGACGCCACGTCTCCACAGTCCTCACTGGGACGTCTCACCTTCTTGCAAACCTCCATCTGCTCCTCACAGGACGAGCCGCCGGCCTCTTTGTGTCTGATTAATCTTCTTTTCATTCTTGAAAACATGAACATAAATTGAAAAAAAAAAGAAAGACTTTCAAAAATACAGCAAATAAAACAACACGCTGAATAATCATATCATTCATATTATTAATTAAAAGAGTAAAACATCACGTTTGGCATTTGCAAACAGCTTATCCATCACTTCTGTCTAATCTTTTCTGAGGACAATATTTGAAATGGATGTTGATACAAGCTGCTCCTGTTTGTAAATCACATCCAGAGACCCGCTTGCATTTACTTTGGTACTTAAGTCACATGGCATCATTATGAATTATTTTGGGATCATTCCCCAGTGACCAACCTGTACTAAGAAAATATATTATTTGGAGTTCACTTATTATGAAAGAGAACTGGAAAATGAACATTTTGATTTGTAATTTACTCATTTTACTGGTAAAGGATTATTTTTGTGCCTTTTTTTGACAGATATGGAATGTGATGTGCAAAAATGAGCTAGTTCATGAAATCAAGAAAGCTTTCTTTGTTTTGTGTAAAAATCTAACATTTTCTTACATGGTGTGTTTTGTTTGTTTGTTTATATATTTTTACTTGTTTCTTACTGCATGCCCCTGGTTTAGATTTATACTGATGTATGTCATTTTGAAAACAAACAAACAAACAAACAAACAAACAAAAACACCAGCAAAGAGCACGCTATCGTTAATAACTTGTTATAATCTCCAGGTAAATGAGTTGTTTGGGTGTATTTTGCAGGTGATGCAGATTGATCTTGAGTTTGTAACAGCTAGCAGATGAATGAATATCTGACGCTCAGTTGTCTACACAAACAGCAAGCGGCTCAGTTAGTGTTTTCACCCTTCTCCTGTGCACATGTCTGTGCTAGCTGATTACCTGATGGCAGTTGGGTCAGTAGAGATGTCTTGCTGAAGCAGTGAAGAGCCAGTGGGCTACAAGCCTGGACTCGCGCTCCTGAACATCTGAACCAGCAAGATGTGGCGCATTTGAAGCTTATGGTTAGCTAAGCTGCTTTAAACAACTTTAAACTACGTTTTCATTTCTTATTACCGCCTCTCTCTCTCTCTCTCTCTCTCTCTCTCTCTCTCTCTGTGTGTCACTGTGAAATGACCTAATTCCTGCGCTCGAGCTGTCTGGCGCGGTGGATCCTCAGTTGCATTGGATCTCTAAAAATGGCGTTGTTGTTGTTTTGTGACGGAGAGCGAAGGATCATGGGAGATGTGTACCTGAATATGTGCCTAAACACGAGAAGTAAATATTCCTTTCAGTTACCTCTACAAACAGTTTTATTCGTTCAGTAGATTCAACCAACTGAGGCGCAGATCATGACCACCACATTGTATTTAAATTTAATAAAACCTATGGAAATAAACTTTACGTGATAAGATTGGAAGGAACTACTAATCCCATAATGCATTGAGAAAAAAAATACGTCAGAAATCACATCCCGTCAAATCCCTTCAGCATGACAGCGCTCATCAGTCACCACCCAGGATGGGAGGAGAGGCAATCCTTTTACTGTTCAAGAGACTGCACTTCTGTGCTTTTCAGAATGAGGTGCTTGACTTCAGCTTCATATAAATACTTCAAATGTAAAGTGGACAAAGTCTATTGCATGTGAGTGGACTTGTGTTTAGTGTCTTACAGTACTGAGCACAGTGTTTTCCTCCTCTCTGACAGAGAGCAGGTTGTGAAGCAGTGTTCAGAGGGGTTAATATCTTCCTGCTGAAGAAATGATTGGTGGAAGACACTTTCAGCATGTGGATGGTGTAGTACATCAGCAGGTCCAATGCTCATGCTATCCTACACTAATGTATTAGTTCAAGATAATATATTCTGGACATTAATCTCATTTTCTCTGGGGATTTCACTCTTTGATGTTAAAATATTGTAGCAGGTGTAAGTGCCAAGGTTAGTTCTTTCAGGAGGGGAAAAAAATACACAGGAGACATTTGTAATGTACCTTGCAGAACAGAGGATCTGGTTTATTACCACCCAACTCTATCCACCACAGACAATACAGAGCAGATTTACAGGTAGCATTATTTTCTTTTACAGCAGCTGTTTATCACACTTCCACACATTCTCACACTTCCAAAAAGTTCACAAAGTCTAATAATCTTTTTAGGTGTGTAGACTGGCCCCATCCCAAAGATTTCTGTGTTCTATTTTTTACAATACAATAATAGAACATACTCACCTTTTATGGTTTTAAAAAGACAGAAAATGGTTTTGTACCACATTATATCACTGAGGAGTTGAAAGGGTTCCTGTTAACCCCCACACGCGACAGATGTAGGCCCATTAAAAGTTTTCTGAGCACAAAGATGATGCTATATTTGCCAGGTGAAAACACAGCAGCGTGTACCACTGTATAAAAATGTACAGTTGCTTTATTGACATACATTCCATGTTTACAGCTGCGAGATAGGAGGCACACCCAGTATTGCACTTCATTAAAAGTTCTGGCTCAAAACAAAACCCAGAATATCAAACAAAACTGAAGTGTAGAGTAGCAACATCTGAATACACCTATTTTGGATATTATCATTATATACAAGATTAGATAAATCGTACACTATTTTCCTGCCCTCATAACATTCTTGACAGTCCACGTATATAATCTGGAGTCTTTTCTGCTAAGCCATAATGCACTCAACAGAGGAGAATACTGTACAGAATTAGGAAAAGAGTCAGTTTCCATATTGGTAAAATTCAGTGATCAGGTGGTGAGCAACGTTTAAGGGAGCCGAGGGTTACAACGGCTGCATGCAGACATGTCACAAGTTGGGTTTTTTTTTTTCTCCGTAGTTTTACTTTTTTCCTGGGCTCTTCAGGGTCTGTTGAGAGAGAGAGAGAGAGAGAGAGAGAGAGAGAATCTCGAAGCACAGTGCTGCATCACTGCTTCCTCAAAGCCAGACATCCACACGGTCCTCTCAGACTGGGCTGAAGCAGGAGTCTGCAGTTGCAGGTAAAACAAGGACTCGGACAGCAACATACATGGGACCCCGATGTTTAGAAGGTATGAGCATTTCTGCACACGCCACAGCCCAGTGCAAACTCCTCTCCAGTTGGAGGATGCACAACATGCAAGGGACACTCACTCCCCTCCAGCTGTTTACCCTTAGGGCCTGTCAAAGACACAGATATTTCATGACTCAAAAAATGTAATGAAGTGAACTGGTGTACATTTTAAAGGAACTGAAATTTACCAGCAGGACAATGAGGCAGCTCTTCTTTGGGGATACTGGTCATTCTCTGGAAGTCATCATGACAGGCATTGCAGAAGTGTGTGGTCCCAAAGCAGAAAAACACAGCGACAGAACAGCAGTAGCGGCATTTGTACTCAAGAAAGTCTGTTCCATGTTTGGAGCACATCTGAAAAAGTGAAAAGAAAATTAAGGAAGTCTTAATACAGGTTTCTTCACAGGTGCTATCCACCATCCCTGAATAAATTATTATTATTATTTTTTAAAAAAGTGCACGTAAGTACACTTGCATTTAAACATTTTCAGAACACATCAGTCTTTTTTGCTTACCTGTGCCCTGGACACATCTGAGCACGCACCACAGATAAGCTCACTGGGGTCGTAGTCATCTCCCTGTCCTGCCTCTGCATCACAGCGTGCCTCGCCCCCAAAATAAGCCTGCAAATAAATCAACACATCACATTCTGAGCCAACCTGGGGGACTGGTTTCTACACTGAAAGAAAAAAAAAGAAACTTGAACAGATGGCATTAGTGTTAATTTAATTTCAGCACATCTAGCCTTCAAGATCTGTTCTGCTGCACCTCACACCTGTTCTGGCTCACAAAATTACTCCATGTTCTAAATTAAAATAAGATACTTCTGTTTTTCTTTTCTCGTCATCTGTCGACTGCATTTTGTTATGTTGCTGAATGAAACAGCCGTTTCAACAACGTGACAACAATGAAACATCAAACGAGAGAGCCATTTTTCATTAAAATATTAACTTTATATTGTAAACTACAAAACAAATCTCGTGAAGCTAACCTTTTTGCACTTGTAGCAAACATAGTACGCGTATCTATTCATGGCGAATCCAGCAGGGTCGTTGTAAAAGCGAGCCCCAGGCATGGTGATGGCCTCACTCTTGTGCAACCCTTCATATTCCAGTCTCATTAAAGCTTTTCTTCTCACATCTTCATAGAGCTCTTTAATTGGATCCAGCAGATCTTTGATCACAGAGTGGTTAATTTTGTTCTAGGAACAGGAAAAAAAAGTGCAATAACAGGTGTTGAGAATGAGCAAAGTACACCACGGCCAATTTGCTCTTCACGCAAGCCGTGACAGTCTGCTTGGTGTGATTACATACCTTACAGATAGGACAAGTCATGAAACCAAATGTTATCCTGGGTCCCAGCCAGCGGTTTTCCAGGACTCTGCGTGTGCACTGAAGATGGAACACATGGCTGCAGTCCAGCTGAGAATAAAGAGAGAAAGAGAGACAGGTCATACCTACTGTCCACTTTTCAATATGAATACTGACCTTGAACTGACCGCTTGTCCTATGGTGCAGTACCTGGATGGCAGGGGCAGCAGACAGAGCCTCAGTGAAACAGATCATGCACATGTCATCAGCATCCTGTTTCAGACAGCCAGTGTTCTTGTCACAGCCGTGCAGGCAGGGCAAACACAGCTCCTCGTTCTTTACCCCGCCACAAGGGTGACCACACGCATGAGTCTTACTGCAGGCCAGCTTTGCATACTCCTACACACATACAAACACAGTGCTCATGTTGCTAATGGAGCTGACTTGCTGCTTATTGCATTTGACAGAAACTCTAGGACGGCAAAGTGCATTCATTATCTTCTGAGATGTGCTCAGATTTGTACCTGACAGTCTGGGTCTGAGCACACACTCCCCACTGCAGATAACTCGGTGCCGTTCCTGGTGCCACAGAAGCGGCAGGCATCTGAACTGCTCGAAGCAGGTTTACCTGAAACACACGAGATGGTCAGTTATGGCCATAAGAGTGGACCAAAGGAATGTCCATGAACAATACGAAATGGACACTCTTTTAGTCAAACAGTTTCTATAAATACAGCGTAAAGCAACAAGAGGTGCAGGGAGAGGTTACCCGTGTGCTCTCTGAACTCCACCATAGCCTTCATGGTCTTGGAGTCAGCCAATGCCATAAGCCAGAAGAGTTTGGTTCTTCCACAGCCTTCATGGAGGTCAACCTTAATGGCTTCCTCTTCTTCCTTAAACACCTGCAAACAGTTTGATCAATATAGTCTCACAAATGCTAAGCAACATGTAAGAATTCACACGCTGTAACTGCAGTAAAGTATGAACAATAACAGTTAGTATGAGTGGCAGGTTTAGCATACATTTAAAACAAAAAAGTACTACATAATATCAAATACAACTGTAAAAACGTGATGATTTACAAAACAACAACGCATGGCATGTTGCTAGTTTATCAAGTATCTACACACAAATTGAACATTCCAGTTTCACTCATATGACTTGTGGGCTGACATTCATTATGTGCAAAACAAGTGACTTCGAGTGACTCAGAATATGGCATGGAACTCAGTGCTTGCTGGCTGTTAGCAGCTCAGAAATGGTCGCTGCCTTCTGTAGACCGTGGAGCACAGAACTTTGGTCACATTAATAAAATTCTTATTTTCCTGTGATGCATTTAACAAATTTGCATGCTCACCATAGTTTTTTCTTTCTTTTGAACTTGCTGGAGTTAAGATTTGGCTTTTAAAATCATTAAAATTATGAAAAATTATATAAAAATTCTAAATTAGTCTTGAGATTTTAAAATATCAGAACTATAAATACCATATCAAAATTTCAATCATGTAAACTAGGCCAAAGGTGAAGCATCTGGAATCCCCAGGGAGAAGTAGATGCTTTCTGAGCCGTCAAACCAATAAAGTTTTTATGTTCTATTCAAATAATTAGTTTTCTACAGTGATATTAAGCACTCGATGCAGATTATATGCCCTGTGTTACTATTAGGTAACATTTTAGGTAAGGTTAGCTTGGTGGCCATGTTGAGGGATGCCCACTGATGTCTTCATTTAATTATTCCATTGATTTGTTGTTTGCTAAACAACAAATAGTTGTAATTGATAAAAAATTCATAGTTGTAATTTGCTATTGTCATAGAAAAAGGAAAATCACCATTAGATGATGTGATGATGTAAAGACAGACTAATCAATTGTAATCTGTATGAAATCTCATTAAATTGGTCTTGATTAGCAGAATTTCTATAGATTCAGTATCTAATTTGTCTGACCCCCTGCTCAATTCCACTGATCCTGCTTCTCGCTATTCCTCCCAGGTGTGTAAATGGGAGCGTACCTGTCTCTGGTGGGAGCGGGTGCGGCGGTGCAGATGAAGGAAACGGTCACAGTCAGTGCACAGGTTTCCACACACATTACACAGGATGATGGCTGCAGTCTCACCATCGTCATGATTGTCACACATAGGCTGTAGAAAAAAAAAAGAGATTGGAGAGTGTTTTAACAGTGAACAAGATTTTGTTTTGTCTTCACTGCACTTCTGAGGGCTGTTAAAACACAGTGTGCTTTACCATCTGTTTCTGCTGGCCATCTTTGCCCATCCAGCGGCCTGAGGACAGCCGGTCCACATGGTCTTGATCCAGCACACACAGAGAGGCAAGAGCCAGCCAGAGCTGTCCAGAAACAATACATCATATATATTTCACATTTAGTGCATTTACAGGAAAACCTACAGAGATATTCATTTGGAAATTTAGATTTCATGACATATGGGCAGTGAGCTCTGTTAAGCCCATGCCTGATGACGCAGTGACCTGGTTTGTGATGAGTGGCTTAGCTGGGCTGTTTGCGCTGAATAATGAAAGGCTTAGTCATACCCGTGTAGTAGCAATGCAGCGCACTGGTGAGCGATGCTCCTCCTCCATCTTAGTGAGAGCAATAATGGTCTCAGCAATGGCGTTCTTGGTTACTCTGGACCAGGCGTCTGAGAGATGACCCTAGGGAGGAATGATGAGCACACGCATTTGAAACCAATTCTGTCACAGTCTGGAATTGAGCCTAAAGAATTTTAGGGAGTTCTTACAGCAGCCATGTCCTTAACCAGCTTAATGATGATCTCAGCAATCTGAGGTGGTGTTGAGCCCTTCATCCACCAGTGACTCTCACCTCGCCGGATGTAACTACTCACAAACAGGCAAAAGGCAAGGAAAAGGCACATTTAGCTTACTAAAGCATGAATCGATTCATATTTTACTTTTTTTCAGATTTAAAAAAGTAACTCAAGCTCACCTTGAGTTGAAAATCATGGGCAATGTAACTGTTGTGACACCTTTGGCTGCTGCCATGCCTGCTATTCCAGCAATGGTGGTGCCCTTGGCTTTGAGTTGTACTGTAAGTGCTTTGGCAATGCATCCCAGGAACATATCCAGAATCCCTAGCTTGTTCCAGTCACTTTTCTCTGTTGAGTGGATGATGTCACTGATATCTGCTGGTGGCAAAGCCTTCACACCGATTACACTGGCCAAGCGCACAGGAGTCACCTCAGGAAGAACACGCCTCAGCAGTGAGGTCACCTGGGTGATCAAAAGCAACATTAGTCAGAATGCTAGGAACAGCTTGCTTCGGTGCTGTGTGGGAGAAAGGAACAGAAATGCATATATTACTGTACCATGTTCTCACACACACCTGTCTTTGGACGCGTGGTGAGGCTGTATGGAGTAGGGAGAACAGATCCTGTAGCAGGGTGAGTTGCTGGGCCAAGTACTGTCTCCCTACATTGGAGCCACTCAAGGCTAGGACCATTGACAGCAATTCAAAACAGTATGCATCTGAGGAGGCGTCATCATCACTGGGCTGCGAGTTGGCATTCTCCTTACTAGAGATGGCATGCTCCCACTCCTCACGCACACGTGTAGCCTCCATGCGTATTGCCTGCACAATGTGTGCACATACCTAAGGACAAAGGAAAACAAAGCAAAAGAGGTTTAGCATTTTCTCTTACGTGGCATAAAGCTCATTTTACAAAAGAAGCAAGAAGAATGTGTGTATTTGTAACCGTCTCACAGTGCTTTTTATTTCACACTGGATGCAAATCACAAGCATGAGAATGTGAGGCATTTATCACTATCCTACCACTGTATTCAATAAAATAACACTGATAAGTCCAACCGGATTTTATTCATGTGCTAAGCTGCAGGTAGCCCTTTCACAAATATTGGGGCATCTGGTCTACTAGCTAAAATATAGTCCATATTCTGATTAGCTGTGGGCCTTGAGTACACCATATTGAATAAATATTGTATATTGTAGTGTTTCTAGCTAGCAGGTAATGATAAACACTTTCTGCATGCATGAGCATAGCAGTGTAAAACAGTGTAAAACAGGCTTAGGACTCATCCGTCTTCATGACTTACCTGTTTCTGCAAATTGGTGAGCTTGCTCCTGCTGAATATGATCCCAACCATGTGTTCCTTTAAATCAGCATCAGATGGTGCCTACAAATGATGGTGACAGAAAATCATTAACAAAAGCAACCTTGCTGTTTCTTCAGTGTACTCTCGAATGTCTGTTGTCTGTGGTTATTTTAAACTTGGATGCTTACCTTATCTTCACCCTCTGGAGATGACAGCAGGTTCTTTTCCTCCTGCTCTGGAGTAGGCTCCGCATCCCCACAAATCAGCTTTCCAAACACCTACACAACAACATTGCCCTCAGTGTAAAAATACTGACCCATTTTAACCCCGTGTGCAGAATTTTCGGACACATTAATTTAGCCACACAGTATATCTAAACAGAATCTCACAAACCTGTGAAGTGATGAGGCGGAATACACGAAGAGTTTCTGCTTCACAGTTCTTCTGCTGGGCCATGCTGGCTGAGATTTGCCCTGCTATCTTGATGGTCTCACCCTCTTTCCAGCCAAGCACTTTAACCTGCCTCACCCTCAGTGTGTTCTCAGGACCCTTCATCTCAATCTTGATCACATGGTGGTCCCCACCAGGTAGTTCGCTGGTCACCCAGCCCATGTGCCTTGAGTCCAGGTCAATCTGACACAACAAAGATTCCACTGAATAAACAGGCCTTCAAAAACCATCAGATACCAGACTAGCTTTCACATGAAGCTCTGATCTCAAAGCATAACAATACAAGACGATTGCCTTGTTTATCTCTTCAGTCACACAATTAGAGATATAGTTTGTGACCTTGGTGGAAGACATTTAAAAATTAGACTCCTTCAAATACAATGAAAGATTTCTGCACAAGTATTATCAAGAAGGTTACTAATGTTCAGGCAGATATCAGATTTACCTGTTTGATTCTGCAGAGGTCTTCCACGGCCTTTCCACAGAGAAACGTAATTGATGTGACTTTGTTCTAAGGATTTGAAAAGAACAGTCAATATATAACTAAACAATTTATTATCTATATGCTGATAATAACAATCAATGCTCTCTAGTCCCAACTCACTCCAATGTCACGGGAGTTGTCCACGTGCACAGACACATAAGTGGCACTGATGCCTTTCACACAGCTGATGGTGATGCTCTTTGTCTTGTTCTTGTCCTCATCCCCTGACTCCCAAAATGTCTCGGTAGAACCATCTGCCAGGCTGCCAATCATAGCCGGCCGGCTGGATGTTTTTATGTCCATTACACTCGTCAAGTCCTTCAAACAGGTTACCGTACACAGTTCCTGCATTCAGAGAAACAGGTTACTACATGAAGAATGTAAAAAGTATTAGATTCATTACTGTATTATTATTATTAGATTTATCTTTGGGTTGAAAATACAACACCCTGTTCACTTCATGTGATATTACATAAAGAGAAATGTTGAAAGTATTACATACAAATACACTTGGTTCTGCAGAAATGCATAAAGCATGATTGTTTCAAGAGCCTGAGGTTGCAAGAATATTACAAGAATATATTATTGAAAGGATATTACAAAAAATGCTGTTTTGTTACAACCTGACTGATGGCTTCATATCCTGACTGCACGCTGATGTTAAAACTCTCTTCGCTGTCTCCATCATCTGATTTGGACAGGATGTTGTTGATGTGATGGAACACATTGCTCTGGTGCAGAAACTGATGGTCCGACTGTTTGAATTTGAGACTCCAGCACCTATTTGAAGTTTCAGGATTTAAGTCGCACATAAAAGATAGATCCCTGTGCAGCAGTAGATTGCAGTGGCTCACTTACCTGAGGGCCATTTGTTGAAGGGAACTGCCAGCAGGTAGTGACATCATCAGGTCAGAGATGGTCTGGAGAAGTCTGTGGAAGGTGTGGGGGAGAGGGTGAGCTGCCTCTCCCGCGATGACTATGTCAGAGAGAGGATGCTCGCACACGCCCAAATCTTTCTCCTGCAGTGAAACAGATCAGGCAGCGTTCAAACGGTAGGAAATTTCTACACTATGTTGGAAAAATGTAAGTGCAAGTGAATTCTAAGGAGCTACTGACATTGGTGCGGTGCAGCCTGACCTGCTCCACAGTGTCTTTATTGCCTTTGTTTTCATCCTCCTCTTCCTCCTCAGGCTCATTTGGAGATGGAGTCAGAGAAGCCACAAAATGCCAGAGGATATCATGGAGAGAGGTGGTTTGAATCACATTGCACAGCAGCCAATTAAATGCCTAATGAGAAAACAGAGTCTTTGTTATGAATTCTATTTAATTATATCATACTATTAATATTACAATATTGTAGATATAAAAAGGAAGTAAGAAAAAATACTTGACTGTATACAATACAGTGAAATTTAGTGGGACAACTTAAAATTAAAGAGTATAAAAGTAGTGAATTAAGAATAAGTAAAAATAAGTACACCGTAAAATATATACAAATACTGCACATGAGTAAATTGCACTTGATTACTGAAATATATATATACACTCCTGAACAAAATCTTAAGACCAGGGGAAACATTCCAAGTATTCACATTTCGCACTGGTGGATCATAACCAGGTTGTTCCCCTGATTTAAATCCCCTTGAGAATATTTGGGGATGGATGGCAAGGGAAGTTTACAAAAACAGACGTCAGTTCCAAACTGTGGATGCCCTTCGTGAAGCCATCTTCACCACATGGAGCAACGTTCCCACCAGCCTCCTGGAAACAGCTGCATC
>CM074949.1:13688106-13712570 GCA_037577455.1 Pangasius macronema
AACGTCCAACATGAGCTGTCCCTCTAATGTACTCGTTCCTAATCCTGTCCAACCTCGTCACTCCCAAAGAGAACCTCCACATCTTCAGCTCTGACTCCTGTCTCTTTCTCAGACCCCCAAGGTTCATTATTTTCCAATAATATTATGACCAGAAATGTTTTATTTCTCTCATACCACGGCAATTCTTTTTTATTATTATTATTAATTAAATAAGAACAGCCATAAAAGCCATTCCCTTACTTTCTCCTGAAAAGACACAAAGTCCTCCATCCTTAAATTTTGCCATGTCGGAAAACTTACAGCTTTACCTCTGACTGTTACAAAGTGCTGACCCTGGAGATTCCTACTAAAAATGCCAAATAAACGCTTCATTATCGAAAGCTTCAACATAGACCTTTTGCTTTGTTAAATAACACCTTTTTAAATCCATTTATTATTAGTCTTAAATTATGTGAGCATCCTTCACTGACATCTCTGCGTAAGTTTCCATATATACTATATTTTATATATAAAATGTGTAATAAAGGAGAACATTAACATAAACCTGTGATTGTCTTACACTACTGTCAGAGTCATGTTCTATTAGAAAACACCTTTTGACCAATCAGATTTGAGAATTCAAAGTAATATAATAAACTTTAAAGCAGGAGGAAGAAACATAAGAAACTCTGGGGTCAGTGCACAGTGATGACAATGCTGCAGATGTGGCAGTAAGAAGGAGGAGTACCTGCATCCCCACTGTGTACCCTCCGTCTGGGCACTGCCTTCACGCGGGCTGGAGACGACGAATGCTGCTTGTCATACTCAGAAGCGACCACGGAGTAAGAGCGCTGGAACACGGTCCGTTTGGCCGTGTCACTGTCTGTGATGGGACTTGTCTCCAGGCTACCAAAACAACACAGGATTTAAACACTCATCTCTGCCTCAACTAGTGAAATTATTACCCTGGCTAAATATTTTAAGAAAGCAGCAGTCAAGAAGAAAAGTGCTGTTACCTAGGTGGCATGGACTTCATGTTACTCTCTGGTTCCTCAAAGACATTGGGACAAGCATCAGGTGTGACCGAGATATAAGGAGCTGGGACTGATGTCGATCTCAGGTAGCGCATCTCATCCTGGAACAGGTTTTCATCCTGGTAGCCTCCAAAATTCTCTGTATGTTGACTGAAACAGGGGCACGTTAGATGTTTTAATAAGTCTGTGGAGTGACTTTGACATTATCAATCAAAGAAATTTTTATGTGTATTAAGTTTGAGGGTGCAGAGAAAATCTGAAACCTATCTGAGTGACTGATAATAGAAAAGCAAAGATAATGGTGCTGGAAGTACCGAGCCAGGGTCTGCAGATACAGGCAGCCAATTTTATTTGGCAGCTCTTCAGAAACTCCCTCCTTCAGGCTAGGTAGGTGTGCATGGAAGGGTTTGGGTGGGTGGTGGCATAGCAGGCTTGGCTCGGCTGCACTGCTCAGGGATAACAGGAACAGCGCATTGGCACGGATCACCTGGTGCGCCTCCATAGTGGGAAGTGCTCGAGGAGTTTTCACTTGCAAAGGCTTCTTCCTGGACTGCTTTACCTGATCCACACAGCAAATACACACAGAGGTAAATTTGAATTCATAATTAATAGAATTGTGCGATATCAAATGTGTGTGAGAGAGAAAAAAAAAACAGACTCAAAAAATTAAGTTCTACCTTTTCTCTAGCTGCGGTTTGTTTCTCTCTCAGGTACTTCTCTCTGCAGCGGTCACAAACCAAATACCAGGTACTCCCTCCTATGCCGCCGTCTCCACAATTCCCAGCCCAACCCCCACAGAAGTGACCGATGCTATTATAGCCTTGACCTCCAGCATAACGCCCACAACCTGAAAGAATACAGGACGAAACACTAATCACATCTTTATTCAACGCTTCTTACAATTACGTACTAAGCGCTCCTAAATACACCTAAATAAAAAGTCAACTGTGTACCTGGGTGGGCCTGCCTCATGTGGTAGGTAACAGGGTAGGGATGAGACTCTCCACACAGCTCACAGATTGTGTCTTTCTCTGGGCCTCCCATGGCCAGCTGCGCCATTTCCCCAAAGAGGTTCCCTCTGGGACGGACCTCTGCTTTCTCTTTCTTTTTCTTCTCCTTCTTTGCCTTCTTGCTGTCTTTCTCATTCTCCTTCTTTTTCAGAATGGCACTAGAACCAGGGCTGGGGAAGATCATGTTCTGTGTGGCAGCTTTGATAGTTGCCATAGAGATGTCCTCCCAAAAAGCTACTAGGTGTTGGAGAGTGAGGGGCAGAAGAGATTTTGATCTCAATGTGGAGTGGCTAGTCACCTCATAAGAGGGCTGCTCGCCTTTCCCATCCTCACATTTTTCAGGCAAGGGTGGCTCTTTAAGCATGGACAGAACCTTGTTCTTATTGATGCTGCCCATCTTGGAGATGTCGGGGCCGTGAGGTGAGATGTTAAACATGTTGAGAGCAGAGGAGATCTCGAGTGAGTGGCGGTTTTTCAGCTTGCTTTCCTTCTCATCGAGGCTCTGCTGGCAGCTGAGTGAGTTGCGAATGGGTGCGTGCTCTTTGGTCAGTTCAGGGTTGAACTTTAGGAAGGAGGAGCAGGCCATGGCATCATGAACAATGCCCTCATGCCACAGGAAGGCTGCAAAAACAGCACGAGCACATTCAGCCACAGAAGGTGACATGGCCTGCTTGGCAGGCTCAGCATGGCGGACATTCTCACCCTTAAAGAGAGGCCCCGATTTGTCCTTTTTGGGGCGCACATGCCTACTTGAGGTCTTGCGGCTGACTTTAGGTGAGGAACGGCTTTCTGATTCCTCCTTGACAGGAGCCTTTCCAATGCTGAAATGTACTTTGGAAGAGCCCTCTTCAGCATTATGCAATTCTGCATTTTCATCATTGGCTTCATCGCTGGACAGCAGGGCACTGGAAGAGCATACTTCTACTACTTCACTATGGAGGTTCTCCTGGACAACATGAGGAGACGGTGAACAGTTTTCAGAATTACTGCTTCCCCCTTTAGCCTCCTTCAGCAGATGTTTCTGTTTGGGAGAAGTAGACCTGCCTCTGAGTGGCTCTGTCAGGGGTATTTTTTTCTTTCTCAGAACATCAGGGTCCAGGGTATAGGAGTCAGATTTGGATCTCTCACGAGGAGGGTCTAGATGAGCCTTTGAGGAGGGACAGACTTTCATTGGTAGATTCTTATCATGTGGAGAGGTGGAGCGTGGGGAACTGCTGCTAGAGGGACTTGACCTGCCTGAGATGACAGTCTTCTGTTTGGGTGAGGAAGAGCGCGAACCTGGATTTGGAGACTCAGCCCGGAGGCCCGAGTTTTTCCCATCAGCCTTTAGGGCCTGTAGGGTGTTATGGTTGGGTGAATGAGAGCGGCTGTGCGAGTCAGAGCGTAATTTTCCTGTGTCTGATTTGAGGATAAGAGCCTCGCTGGCAGACAGGCTGTCAATGGTCTTGATTTTGCCCTGGTCAGCGGTGCGGTTGGAGCGGCCGTCAGCTTTAGTTGTGCGGCCTTCCTGATGGTGCTTACTTGCTGGAGACATTGACCGAGCCGTCACATTTCCTCTCTCACCTGAATATCATAACAGATTAATGATTAGTCCATTTATGAGCCTCCCACAAAGTTCAAGAGTTTTGAAATTCTGTCTAGCGAAGGACAAAAAAAAATACATTAAATATAACGATGATGCCTGAAAATTAAAAGGGGAAAAGGAAAGCAGAAATAACATGAGGGAGAGAAAAAATGGGGGGAAAAAATTAAGGTACATGTCATGATGCACAGGGAACATGACAAAGAAACCACTGAAACCTTAGTCTTCCAAGTTGCTTGGCCAGACTTCATTACGCCAAAGTACTGTAGTCAATCTAACGAAACCTACACACTACATATTCCAATCCATACCTAGGGGGAAACTACACAGATCATCAAGCACTGGATGAGACGAAGCCCGTCTCAGTGGTAAGTCTCCTGGTGCTCCTAGGAGGAGGCATGCATTACCCACCCTTTTGTCTGAGAGCAAGAGATGAGAGAGCGGTGCCAGGCCCAGCCGCACTGCTTTTGTGCACACGCTCACTTGAAGCAAGGCTGCGTGATGAAGCATCTACAGCGGAAAACAGTTGCAAGGAGAATAAGCAACAAGATTTGAACCAAAGAGAACATCAGAGAAAGAGAGCTGGATAGAGAGAGAGAGAGAGAGAGAGAGAAGTCAGAAAGAAAAGGAGCAAAAGAAAAAAGAGGCATGCAAAGAGAAGCAGGGAGCACAAGGGGAGAGAAAGAATATCGCCACTGGAGAGAAAAAGAAGTGAAAAAGCAGTAACTATTGCAAGGACTGGAATCTGATCCCTGAACTGTGAATGCACATACACTAGCTGGGTGGAGAGCTCTAGATGACTGCAGACACACATTCACACACCAAAGAAATGCTTTTCTCACCAAGGAAACAGGAAACAAACTTTTACAAAGTAACAGTCACTAACAGTAGTAAGAGTCACTGTTGTCCTATAGGCGCAATAGTGGCATTTTACTTTAATCTAAATGAGAGCAGTTTAGTACAATCTTGCCCTGATAAGTTGCCTTTAAAACATTAAGTGAATCATGAAAGTAAAATGGTATAAATCAGACAAAGGAAAATGAGATAAGGCCAGGAAAGGTAGCGGATAGGATGAGTAAATACAGTTAAAAAATGAGGAGCAAAAGAAATATAAGCATCAGAATGTGATTGCTGGAGTTAAAATGGCTACAGGACAAGTAGGAAGAAAAAAAATGTCACTTATTACAATATATAACAAGTGAGCATGATGGAAAAGAGGCAGATGAGCAAGGGGCCTAAGCCTGAGAGGAACACAGACATTTCAAGAAAAACAGAAATATTAAATAACAAAAACAAATACAAAGCCTTGTGAAAGCAAGCACCACCACTGTCAAACAGAGGGCCAGACTTACTCAGAAGCTGTGGTTGTGGCTGAGGCTGCTGGGAAAGGGATTGTCCAAATACAAAAGGGCTGTGGACAAGGGAAGAGGGAGGTTTGGCGGCTTGCTCAAATATGGAGGGAGCTGGGAGGAAAGGCCCAGACTGAATGGAATTCAGTATGGCACTCAGGCGGTCACCTGTAATGTGGAAGACAATGGGAATACTATAGCTTTTACGATTGGAACCATAGAAAATGTTAAGACTCATCAATGCCCCACACAGGCACATTTACCGGCAGTACAAAGGGACGTCAGTGGATTAGTTGAATTATGTGGGAACAGGTACAGGCTTTGGGGACAGTAAGTCAGGTTTTTTTAAAAAAAAATCCACACCTCAGTAAGTTAAGGTGTAGGGTATCAGGCCATAGGTAAGGTGCTGGCTTTGGAAACATTGCCTTGGCTGTTCTTTCATCACTCCCAGGTTGAGCACAAATCATGGTTGGTTTATACTTGGTTCCATTATGTTTAGAAGACTCCAAAGAACACTTAAGAAGAGCGTTCCTACAGACGTAGTCTGGATTAACTTTGGCTGACGAAAAAAAATCTCACCAGTAAGCGTAACTATGAATGTGCATAAGGTAGTGATGAAGGGTCCATAAGACACCATGCCGCTCAGCAAAGGTGCATGGACGCACCACTCAGGAGCAGTGAATGAAGAAAGCACAGCAGGATCCAGGCTTTAACTCAAGTCCTCCACTGAGAGCGAAAGTGGGACACAACTTGGTGGGACACAACTTGCAGCACATAGAATCTTTCCCATGCATACACGGACAACATTATTTGGCACTGATGTTAGCCATGACACACAACAAACATATAAGCATGCAGAACACAGAAAGGAAAGCTAAGACAATGAATGTGGCACCACAGTGTTTAAGAGTAGCTAAGCTGTAATTATAGGTGATAGCAGGTAATGGTCAACTGAGGCATAAAATTTAAAGCTGCCCAAACAAGGGAGTAAACACTAATCCAGGGCCTCGTAGGGAAAAAGACCTATCCTCATTCTGACTACGTGTACGTTGTAAACCGACGACGACGGAGTTCTAGTATCAGTAGCTGCTAGAATGGTCAAGAACCAAAACTCCCTTCGTAATTGAAGTAATTCTCAAAACTTTACTAAACACTAAATAAGTATTTGTAGGAAAACACTAAACAAACATAAGGTTGCCGAGATTAGTGATGTGTACAACTTTGATGAGAAGTAGTACTGTTCCCAGTGAAAAGCAAAAACAGATGAAAAGATGAAAGATGCAAAATGTTTAGACCAGAATCACAGAATCACAAATCCTGAAATTGAGGGATGTCAAATGAATACAATTTTTGGCCTCATTTATCAACCTTTTAGTAAAGTAGTGTGTAAATGTTTTCATAGGCCAAACAATAATAAAATATATGACAAATTCACAGAAGTTGAGGTAATGCTGGTTTTCTTCTAACTCGTCTATGAATCGTTAATGAACGTCAATCATGAACGTCAATCATGAACGTCAATCATGTGCAAAGCGCATTCACAGCACAGCTGATTTATATGTTTCGACAAAACTTCACAAAAGGCAAACCTCATAGAGAGAAATGATAAAATGACTCAAAAGTGAAAGAGCGCCTCCTAAACACGGTGTGCACTAAATCTTTCATTGATGCAGCTCATCTGTTGCAGAACATCAGCTTCCATAAGCATAAATTTATAGAGTGCCATTTATTTTGTCCTAACTGAACGGCTAGTGTTATTTGTTGTCTGGATTTGTTGTTTATTGCTTTCTTTCATGTCATTAACACGACTGAATTTCACAAAATATTTATTAAACCTGTGTGCACTATTGAAATCTAAAAAATAGAAAGCAATATAGCATATAAATGTGCAGTAACTTATGCCAATTGTACGGGTTTAAGCCTCAGTTAGGTTCAGATTAATGAGTCTCCTTATATGTGAATTTACATAAATTCATTAATACCACATTTCTCGTGTACAGTGAATGATTTGTATCCAGCTTGATAAATGAGGCCCGGTGTTTGATTAGAGTGAACGGGTTTAAAGCTCTGTGCGAATCCTGAAATGTAATGTATTATAAGAAGACAATGTTGGCAGACGGTCACAAAGTAACACACAGTGGGTCTGAGCAATGCTGGTTTGTCTACATAGTGTGCAGTATGCGTGGCAGTGTGTTCCGTACTGAACCAGGCTTTTCTTGCATTCAAGTGATCAACTAAGCTCACCTTTGTTGTTGGAGATCCCATAATCAAAGCCTTGTGCCCCACTGCCCATAGCTCTGCTAAAGGCCTGCACTGAGAAGGGGCTAGGGGGAGGAGTCTGCGCACTATGCTCTACGATAGCTTGCTCTGTTGGAGGAAAAATAAAGCCAAAAAAAGGACACAATTTTCATCAGCTTTCCATATGATAAGTACTTTGTAAAAAAAAAAAAAAGGCTTGTTCTGGAAGCCACTAGCTTGGAAAAGCATTAACTTATTTCTCAACGTTTAGTTCGTGGGTGTGGTTTTACCTTCATCATGACGCAAATATTGGTTTCCTCCTCGGTCTCTTGCTAGGGACCAGGCCTCTCCCTCGTCGCTCTCACAGAACTCGACCACACTGTTCTTATCCAGCTGCACCCACGTTCCTTCTGGGTTAACCACCTGATAGACAAACAACATTATTTATCTCATCACACACAATGCTCCAGCACTGGCCATTGCACAGATTGTAGTCACAGTGCAGTATGTAACAATTTACGATCAAATGCGTCATGTTTACACTGGCAGTAAATGTTAAAGGAACTGATGTGCCATTCGCTTAGTATCATACTCAACACAGAGAACGCTGTTCTGTTTGGCATGTGACTATGGAATGGAACACTGAGGCAGCAGTGCTAAGTGCACAGTAGTCGCTAAAATTTGAAGAGGGGCACTCTGGGACAGCATGACACACCACACCTTTTTGAAAGACTGAGCAGGAAGAGGCACATTCAGCCACCTCAATGGCAAACCATGGAGAACATTCACTAAAGAAAGGAATACTCCAAGCGGCCAGAGAAGGTCATTTTAGAAATGACTTCAGTCTTTTTGTTTATGAGCTGCACATTGCAGGAAACAGATTTCTTTTTTTTGAATTATGAAAGCAATTTGAGTCCATGTGTTGTCACATATTATTTACTGAACATTCCAAATAGTTGTAACTGGAATGTCATTTATTCAGAGCAGGAGCAAAAAGCTGAAGCCATGCAGGTTTAACTTCTACTTTTATGTGTATGAATTTCAATAAACAGAGAATGAACACACATCCACACCAGGAGCTTATTAAGTTTCTTTAAAAGGAAATGACACACGGCAATTTTAAAGGACACCAAGAAGAAAAGGAAACTGCTATTACAGTGACCGCAGCACTGGAAATAAGGCAAGAAATCTGGCAACGCAGTGATTTACTAGCAGCCAAAAGAACACAGGTGGGAGTCCATACCTCGCCTACCGCCTTGACTTTGTTCCCCAGTACTAACATCCCAATGGGGATACCTCTAAGGTTTGGGCAGCTTCTGATGTTGTGACCCGAGGGTCCCGTCTTCACTACCTTATAAAGACCTGGTCCGCCACCCAGGCCAGCCCTGTTCACACTGCGCATGGGGGCTTCATGGGAGGGGCGGCCATTGGTCTCCCTTATACACTCATCTGACTGGGATCTGGCCTCCTGCAAAACCAAAGGTGATAAATCAATCTCTGAAGCACAGAAGCAACAGGTACATGACATTACTGTACTTAAAATGGATCTCATTGCAGTGTCAGCATGTAGGCAGGAATCAGATCAGTTACAACACTTAATGTACTGTAACTAGTGTCTACCCATGACCATATATGCAACAAAAAACATAAATAATAAGTACTTCATACTGATGTAAATGTCTGATGTTACACTAAAATGGGATTTCTGATTAACTGAATGAGAACAATGTGTAAATAAAATGACTTTGGCATACTAGAGAGTGAGGCTGACTATATGCCAAGCATGCTGATCAGCTCCTTTTATATGTAAGAGCATAAAAACAAAATGAAATCATGCCAATGACTTGTGAAATATTAAATCATAATTTGAATGCACGTCTTATGAAACTGTCATGTAAATGCAAAAATAAAAAGACTAGACATATACATTTATTCAACATGGTCTAGTTAGTCATGTACATTATATTGCATCTTCCTAAACATGTAATTCACAAAAATAATCATGCATCTGTGGGACGGCACATTAACTGTAAATTAACAAGATTTGGAGCGGACAAATAAAGACACACAAAAACTGGTGGAAAGCAAAGAAGCAGCAAAGCCATACACATCTTTCCCTCCTTTCGACAACTCACCTGAGGGAAACAAGATAAGGTCGTCCATGACAAAAAGTCGATATCCCTGACTCCTTGGCTAGCACTAAAGGTATTCTGAGCAACAAATTGTAAGAAAATCAAATCACGGTCGGGAATTACTTCAAACAGAAAAGATGCTGACAGTATGTGTTTTCTTTTTTGGAAGAGAACTGTTTGCTTCCGATGGCGATTTAATCGATTAGTCTCCCTGAAATTCCCTGTATTAGGGCTTGTGAGCGATAGGAGTTCCATCATGATCATCTGAAGCTGAATCAAAAAGCTCCAATTTTGATACAAAGACATGCTTAGAATAAGTTTAAAAAACACAATTTTAAACAATCTTCCAAAAAACTGTGGTGTGTCATGCTGTTTTCAATGGGGCTCCTCAGATCCATGAGTATATGTCCTTTAGGATGATGGCATAAGGTCCAGCAAAGCAGGGTTCTGACAGCCAACTGTTTCATGGCAGAAAGCCATCTTTAGCTTGATAAAGTCCTTTTATCACTTCACAGTGACCAACCCAGGTTCCTAATCAGTACATCTGATTTGAAAGTTGACCCAACCAACATTAAAATGATATCACCAGTACTGACAAAGGATTTAAAGAGCTGGGAAAAAAAGCGCACTAACCGATTATAGACGTCAATATCTTTTAATGGCTATGGGTCAAATTACACAGTTTCTGCATCCTCATTCGTCCACGCAACCTTTTTTGGTACATAGACATGCATCACTGACAAGAGGAGCAGCATCACGTATGCCACCCTTACAGTACATTTTCAGAATAATGCTTTATATGTTGTAGTATAATTGTATAGACTTGTAACACCATGTAAGTGTACTCTCAAACACCTCTCACAACTCAGGAAATGAGCTCCCTCTAGTGTCTTTGTTTTAAATTGCATAATTTTTACAAATATATAAATATCCTATACAATATCTTTATTTCGCTTTATCAATATCAGAATTTTGATGCACCAATAATTTCATGAAACCTACTTAAAGCATTGGCATCAGGTTTTCTCCACACCTCACCTTACTGTGTAACAAGCTTAAATGCTGCACAAGCGAAACCTCAAACGATGTTCACATCAGCAAAAGAAAAACGAGGTAATCAATCACTTCAGAAGTATTATTTGTTCCCGTGTTTCTTTTTCCCCTTCTGTTTCATTTGTTTCCCCTTGGCTCAGACTTTGACTCCATTCCAAAGAAGATATAGCACTGCAATCTAGCAAGCATGGCTGTTGCTAATTAAAAGACAGCACTGTATGTCTAATCTTGCTGTAGGATGTCAGTAGCAATAACAACTGATGTATAGAGGATGGCTGATCTCTATATAAATAAGAGAAATGTTTGCAATGTACACATGATAGTCACACCATGACACAGGTCGCGCTTGATCATTATTAGGTTACATGCCCATAACACGTATGTAGGCTATACCTGTGCTAGGAGCTCAAAAAAGGTGGCGCTTCTCTTTTTAAATGGAATCTTTATTGTTGTGTTTTAACCCTGACCAATCCATGGTATTTTGGTTTCAGAAGGAGATGACAGAAACCTCTTTTCCCAGAGGATAAGACGGAATCTTTGACAACACTGTCNATATATATATTACCTTGGGTCACTTCTACAGTTCATTTTTAGTAGGTAAACAACAGCATAATTTAGCCAGACGTGGGAACATCCAGTCTGTAAAAAAAAAATCACTGACATGACAGATTTAGATGGGACTAAAATCACAGAAATGAACCAGTAATCATTAAATCACCCCACCTCCCTATGTAAAACTAACGCACTCGGAATAGCGCTGTTAGCTAGTCCCTTTTGAACAAATGATAAAGTACAGGCCACTACATGCTTTAGTGTTAAAACCACTGGAACAAACATGCAATAAACTATGTAGCTGATCTCAAAGCAATCAACATTCTTGCTTTTCTGGAAGAAAGAAGTCGCATTCTTGTATTTTCGCTCATGATTTTAGGCACTAGGTTACTGGATGCACTTACTGCAGAGAACATTACTGAAAACACTGGCACAATCGTCTAACCTTGAAGGCTATAAAGCATAAAGCTTCCAGGTGAAGTGTCAGATAGATGGCATATGGGCTCCTGCTGTTCTACAAACGGGAGGCCTATACTTACATCAAAAGGGACCAGGAGGTTTCTGCCCAGATGCTGGTTAAAAGAGAGGCACCAGGCTTCAGTGTACCCATTCATGTTGGGAACATACTTCTTTACAGTCTCATCATTCAGTCTGAGCCACACACCATCATCATTGTGGATCTATGGGAAACAAGCAACAGAGCAGAGCCATGCCTTCCTGTGACTGCTAACAGGCCATTGCATGATCCTCAGAGGCTGCAAACTGTGAGTGCTGTAGCTGGTAGAAAGATTCTGCATGTTCTGTGTACACACTGAGCTACAAGGGATGTCTGTGTAGATTTACTATTAATATGAATTTGCAGTGATATTGCAAATTGCTATTGTGTTCTGTGAAAGCAGAGTGTATCAAGAGAGATCCCTAATGAACATGAATTAATTTAGCCAAAGCTTTGCCTTTGGGTAAAGCTAAGGACAAAACTGCAGCCTCAAAGTCTCTTGCATGTGTGAAGCAAAGGAAATGCAAAGAAACGTTTTCAACCAAATCAAAAAAAATGTAAGCTTTACGGTGCAGCCATGATTTCACTAGGCTTAACACTGTTTGTGATTTAAGATAAAAGGAGCCATAAATGAATTACACAGTTACTGTTACCAGGTTCACTCTGATTAAAAAGAAGATGAAATACAAGAGAGAAAATGACAGCACATGAAAACATTACAGATAGATTATGTGTCCCTAGTCTACAGTGGTTTACCTCGTCAATGAAAGTGATGGTGCCATTGACTTGGACTATGCCTATTTGTTCGCTCTGCAGAGAGGGGTGACTACGCACACGCAGCCCTGCGCTGTCCTTGGCGACAAATTTGCGCACCTGAGAGGAGCAGACAGGGAGAGAGACGGGGAGAGAGTGAGACAAGCAAGCAGACGACAGGAGAAAGCAAAGCACTTTAGTTCACAAGAGTGCCAGACAAGAACACAGCAGGGGTATTTAGCAGAGAAAGTGTAAGGAAGGGTTCACTGTCAACACAATCGGTCACGTTTGTTCACCAAGATAAAACCCTCAAGCCAAGACACCAAGCCATGAGAGGTTTTAGGCAGAAATGGGAAGCCTAGCAGCAAGGCACAAAAGTGATTCTGCTCAGCTGTGTTGCTTGTTTCCCAGGATAAACTTAATGCAAAAAAATTACATTTAAAAACGTGTGAAGAAATGTTACTCGGTTTTTAAAAGTCAACCCGTATGGCTCACCAATCAGGAATTCGAAAGTATACAAGTACAAAGAATGTTAAGAAAGTGAATTTAAAAACAGGTATCTAAACAATATGGTAAGATAGATGAAAAGAATAAAAGAAGTCCTGCATGGCCAAACTGACCAGGTCTAGAACGTTCTTCTGGTTTAGCGGCTCTTCTGGTTGAAAGCTGCAATCTCACCTTGCTCGGCTGTGGTTCAGCTTTGGGTTTAATCATCTGTGTCCCGGGAGGAATCATGCCTTTGGGTGCGTCTTTCACTTCAACCTCTAAACCGGCATCTGCATGAAAAACCTCTGAGGTCAGCACACACACAAAAGCTTTTAATGACTGTATAAAGCAATACGATCATATGATTAGTACTTTTAAAATAGTAAACCAAAGCTTCAAATTATTTTGACAATGCATTTACAGAGCCTCATTCCCTTATAACACTGTGAGCGTATGTGAACGGAGCGGACCAGAGTGGGGAGCGGAGCAGGGGAAACTTTACTGGAGCGCGACCAGCTGCTCTACATCATTGCAGCTGCACCCAAATTCTAACCCCACCCAACACTGAGTGCATTAATCACTGCTGAGCCATCACAACGTTCGGAAATTACAAAGGCACAAGTGCAACAAGTACATTTCAAACAACATGTGAATGGCAGGATAAAACGGTTTAATATAAAATATTCAATAAAGCATAGTTTATTTTGGAGTGATTATGGAGTGGCAACTTTCCGTATGAGCGTCAAGTGCCACATTTGTGACTGGAACAAAAGCTGAGCATTAGGGAATGGGAACATCCAGCAAAACAGTATTGTTTAATGCAAGCACATAGTAAGATTTCTGTCTGCCCTAATGCTCTGTCTACTGCTACTGCATTTTATTTATACCAGTGGATTATAATCCATACCTCTGCCCAGTAAGAGCACATTTTTATTCTATTCCTGCTCTCAACAAATATAAACCAGGTCATCAAGAACAATGAATACTATATAATAATAATGGGAATCGGATAGCAAAAGAAGACAGCAAAAATGTGGACTATCTGGGGGTTCTGAGGAATGAGTTAGGAAATGTTAATTTAGCAAAGAATATCAAAGAAGCTCTTACCAATTTCAATGCCATCTATGGTGACATGTATGGTGTAAAGCCCAACAGCACCAGGAGTCCAGTTTGCACTGTAGGTGCCATCTGTGTTAGCCCGGATGAGCATGTTTTCACTAGGCCTATTGAGACAAATGCTTTCAGAAAAGTTCCTCCATTCACTAGCTAAAGAAATCTACAATTTCACCTATATTCACCTCTTTGGTGTGGGCGAGGCAAAGCGCAGCTCCTCAAACGAATAATTCTCATATGCCTAGGAAAAAAATTACCCCAATATGAAATATATGACATGCACTGGTTTACTTATTACTAGTCTCCATGTAAACAAAACAGCAGCAATGAACCTTCATCATGGTGATTGCAATGTAGCGAGCCTCCTTGATGATCATAGGCTCATAAGTGGCCTCCAGTTTCGGGGCTGGCAGGCCACCAAAGGTGAGGTCCATGCCTGATGCGGAGTTAGAGGGGCTTCCTGCGAGCCGCTGCAACTTCTTCATGTTGTCATGTTGAATAGATTTCTTCTGAGAGACAGGCACAGCCTTCACCTCCACCTGCCGATCAGCAAAATGACGTTTATCCTGAGAAAGCTCTGATAAGATAAAACAGTAAAATACAGTTCCTTTCTGCACATAGAAGACCTACCTTCATATTTGGCACATGCACCACATCTCCATACTGGTCTTTGGTCTGCACTACAACAGTCGTTGGCCAGCCACAGCGGATATCATCTTTGTTGAGGATAAGAGACGTCTTCTGAGGGTCGGCATAAGAGTCGGGCTGAAGCCACCTGAAAACACAGAGAAGAGGAAACAGAATTTTCCTACATGACCCGTGTTCTTTAATAACAAAGTGATGTAACTATGATACATGCTTCAGGCATGACAAACCACAAACACACCAAAAAACACCATATCCATGTGAAGTACAGACTGATCAGCGCTAGTTGATTTGCACCCATAAAGATCTACGATGATGATAAAGCTGACTGCAAAAATCCAGGTTTCTGCCGTTTCCTCCAATGATTCGGCTTAATAGGCCTGGATTGCTATGCGGTGAGTGAGACTGAAGTCTCTTCATGTCCCGCGTGACAACCAGGCTGCTCTGGGATACAGGCCATTCACCGTTGATTTGTGCTGCAACCCTTTTGCTAACATCAGTCAGGTCCTAACCTGAAGAAAAAGGAGGCTCCCTGCTTTTACAGCTACTTTGCCTGCATGTCTGCCATCATCCTTGCCTGTACCCTCACAGCTGGAGGGTTTGTGCTACAGAAACATGGGTCTTTTTTTTTTTATAAGGCAACAATGGACATTCACCGCTTTAACATTTTCACCAGTATATTCACCAGGCACTTTTCCAGGCCAGCATGCAAAAGTTATTAAGAAAAAGATGGTACACAACTTCAATTTCTTGTTTCTCTAATGCCAACATACCCGATCCAACTCATGAGATGCTTGTTTACCAGTTTATCAGCTCAAATGCAAGTATGAAATGATGAGTGTGATTTTTTGGGAATGCGGAGCTCCCATTATTATGGCTGTAAATGGTCTGTTCATTGGACAGGGGTGGTGTCTTTGGTTACCAAAAGATTACAAAGCGGTTGTGGAGTTTTAAGACTGACCTGGCTAGACGTCCTCCACTTGAATTGGGCACGCAAGTGATGAAGTCCTCCAGGAAGGAGTGCTCATTGCTTTGCAGGTGCAGAGGCAGGTTGCCCTCCAGTGCCTCCAGAATGGTGGGCGAGTGGGACAGAGCCAGTCCCTTCCCCAGGATCCCCGAATGTGCTTTACATACCTGACGAAATCAGAAAAGTCAAACTATAACTTCATTCTACATATCTTCAGGATGTAACCAGGCAAAATTAATTACAAATGTTTCTAATGAAATACCTGAAGTGAAGCCTCCTCAAGAATCTCCAAATCTTCCTCCAGTTCATTTCCTTAGGAACAGGGAGAATTGTACTGCAGTTAATAAGAAGCTTACCTATGAGCTAACATCACTAATTAGCACATTGCTCGAATACTAGAGAGAAAATGTTTTTGTCTTAGTGCATTGCATATCCTAAAAGCCCTAGCTGTGTAGTTTCCACAACTGGCATAACCAATAAAATACTTTTCACATCTACTTATGGTCTAATGTTTATAATATAATGCTGTTTTATTTTTTTTGCTTTTATTTTCTCAGAGTGATCTATTTTTCAATTCCAAATCCAATCTTTCAACTCTACCATTTAATATCAAGGCATGAAAATAGAGCAAGCGAACACAATATTTTTTTTACCTATAGGTAAAGCTAGGTCCTTCTTCATAAGCGCAGCAGCACAAACACTTCCCAGATAAGCCAATTCCTTCTCTAGCTGAATGATGCCCTGAAATAAAAGTGGCAAGAGATTCAGTTAATATGCAGGACAATGGAGTACAAGTCTTATTCCAGCCCATCACTTAATATACCTAATAATCAGTAAATTGTAAAAGACTATGCATCCAAATTCCATAAACACAAGCCAGGTGAAAGAAATAGACTGAAATGATGAATTCTTATAATAAGTATTTAAATTTATTTACAATCATAATTTGGATTGGATTACAAAAATGTATTCAAAAACAGGCTTAAACCGATCCATTACCTCATCAGAGCCAGGGTTAAACTCATAGCCCACAGCCACACATTTAAATCCATAGAAGCAGGCTTTCTCATCTTTCACGTAATCAGACGCTGTTTCCAAGGAGAAGACAGCCTCATTACCTTGTATTACAAATGAGAAAAATGCATTAGATAATGATGGCAAACTGGTGAATTCACACCGTTTATTAATTCACGTGTACACGCAGACACCCTTATCCACAGCAACTTACAGAAGTGCTCTGGAGTCTCTATCAATAAATACATCCTGATACCGGTTCACTAGGATATGGTCTAATAGTACTATCAATCTAAAAGACTGTGGAGGTAATATAGTATAAAAACACCTAGACATCACACAATTTTTTAAAATAGTTTATAGTTTTAAAAGTTTAATAGCTCGTAAGTCCTACCTGGCAGTACGAGGACACTACTGGGCCAGCCATTGGATCCAGAGAACTTCTTGAGCTCGGTCCAAGCATTGATGGTCTCGTGAGCGAGTGCTTTGACACTCAGGCTGGAGAAATGCAGAGTTCGGGTGGGGATGAGAACCCTCAGCACATCCTCAGGCTGGGCTGTTCCACACTGCTGGTCAAATTCGATGGTGATCCACCGAACACAGTCTGGGAAGGAAACCTGAAAAGAAGACAGTTTTGCATCAAACATAAAAATATTAACGTTAAAAGTAAATGATCACTGTAGAAGTGTGCAAAGTTAAAATATCTACATTTACTGAAGCACCTGAACCTTTTTTTTAACTTCCTTTTTCAATTTAGAGGACTTAAAATCTTTACCTTGTACTGGGTGACAGCAGCCTGCTTGTAAGGATGATCACTCTCTAAGACAGCGTAATGACTAGAGGTTGTGCAAGCGGACAGGCCCTGCTCAGGCTGGTTTCCAGTAGTGCTATCTGTAGACTGGTTAGGATTGAAGGCAGGTGGGGCATACTTCTGGTTCAGTGCAGACACAGCAGGGAGAAGCTCCTGCACCAAACCAAACACCTCCACAGCAGCCTGACAAGAGCAGACACAAATTACAACAGACATTACGCATCAAAATAATAATTCTATATTAAAAAGGCATTACAATGGATCAAATAGCAAAACAAATGCTTGCCTGATACAAATGATATTGAAAAGTCTGCCAAACAAAGTCAGAAAGTTTCTTACCTTTGGTACAGAGGCAGCCACAGGGCCGATGTAGGCCAGAATAAGGGGAAGAAGCATGGAAAAAAGACTGGAGGAGCTCAGCAACTCTGGAATGTCCTCAGCTGGAAAATAAAATGGTATAAGGCGGAATAATCCACAAAATGAATGTACAAAATAATGGCAAGGTTTTACTCTCACCATCCACAGCAAAGGCTCTGTGCAGGAGGTCCTTAGCTGCCCGTACCACAGCACTAACCACAGAGAGAGCACGGCTACAGTTTTTATCCTCCTCATTGGCTTTGCTTAGCAGCTGGGACTGCAAATCCCCATCGTATTCACTTCTGTGGCACAGAAAACAGAAGAACAATATGAGCAACAAAAATTAAATGATATATTTGCTGTTCAGTTAGTTAGGCTCTTTAAACTACAATGTTGCCTGACCACATAAAGCTGGATGCAGAGGTGAAACATCTAACCTGTAGTAGAGAACCTGAGGAATCTGGCCTCTGGTCTGGTTGGTGCCATTACTACTAAGGCTACAGGTACTGAAGGTGAAAGTCACTCCATCAGAACACTGCACTGTGGTCATCCCTCCATCGCCGTTAGCCGTGCGACTGCCATAGTTGCGCAGACGGACTGCGTATTTGACGTTTTCCTGCACAAGACACGTATCAGGAGAAAATTGAATGAAAATGTTTTATCTCTGAATACAGATCACGTGACAGAGGAAGTTTACGGTTGAGATTAAGTCAGCAATGAAATGACCTTCAGAGGCACAGCTTTGTCCAGTCGAATCTCGGCAATGTCACTAGGGCTATCATCAGTGCTGTAGGTTCCTTTAACCAGCTCCAAAGACGTCCATCTGTGGGAATGTGCCGAGTCTCCATGGTGCTCTGTCTGTGCCTGAAAGATGCATTACATAACAGGCTATTTTCTAAATCTTCACAGACATAAAATTTAAGCCAGTTTTCCATTACTTCTACTCATTCATATAAAACAGAAAACCCTCGACACAGTCCTGGCTATTCCAGCTTTTAATTGAATTTAATGTTATGACTGATGCAAAGAAATAGCTCGTACATCATCTGCAAGAACCTCCAGTTCGTACTCATGGATGCCTCCTCCACCATAGACGCAGAAGCCCACCAGCACCACCCCTGGCTTGTCCACACTAAAGCAGATGGCATCAGGGGAGCCATTGCCCGTGTTCCAGCTGCGGCCCTGGCTGGTCTTAGTGAAACGGTTGGGTGTGGACTTCACTGAGTGGAGTGAGTTCAGCCCATCCACCTGAACAAAAAAATTATAACAGAGAAATATAACGATATATGTAATAAAAGTGCACATAATTTCCCTTGGTCATTTAAACTCACTTGCGGTTGGTTATAGGTCAATATGTATACTAGCTAAGGTTACTGACATAACACTGCAGTAGATGCACAACATATTCCATAATAAACATGAACTCATGGTGATGTTACACTTCTTTCCTTTGGGTGGCAGTAGTGTAGTTAAGAAATCTAAGGGAAGGGTAGTGATGTTATTGTCTGCCTGAGTGATTATTACACAACAACAAACAGGAAAATGGGGCTCATGTATTGTTGTCATTCAGCTCAGCTCATACTAGTCATCCATTTTGGAAAACGTGATGAAATGATGAAAATAGTTACAAAAATGACTAGTGTGCCTCCAACTCTATAAAGCCAGCAGAGAAAACACACTGTGGTTGACCAGTTGCCATGACAACAAGTCAGTGACAGCGATAGGGGGATGTACTGCCAAAGACCAAAGACAAGATGGCTATTACAGTCCTGTGGAGAACACATCTGTACCCATGACTCAGCTTTCTACAACATAAGTATCCGAATGACAAGAAGAGAAATGGAGAGACAGGATAAATGTGATGAACAAAATTATATCATCTCTCCAGAAATGCCAAAAGGCTATTTATGGCCATCAGGCTGCTGTAATAAGATAAGAGGAGTGACGCAGTGCTCAGCTGGATCCAAGCAGAGCGTGTTTCTGGGAGAGAGAGAGGAGGGAATCAAGATGGACAAAAAAGGATAAAGGAGAGAATAAAAGAGCAGGACAGAAAGACAGTGATATAGACAAACAGACTAGGAGAGGTGGGTGCGATAGATATGAGTTCCTAACCTCAGAGCCAAGTGCAGAGGCGGTGAGCTCACTGACGATGCTGGCCAGAAGTCCACAAGTGTTGGATACCAAATGAGGGGAGAATAGCTCCATCTCTTTCCTCAGACTCTTTCTCACCGGTAGTACCACTATCACTAGCATTTTTTCCAGAACCTCCCGGAAACTCGTCATTCCCATTAGGTTCTCTTCCGTCTAGACAAAATCAAACAAGGCATAGAATTTTTGTATCAAGAAAGATAGTAAAAATTTCTATCAACTCATAAGCCATTATGACTAAAAATTAATCTACATATTCGACATAATCTCCACACGTGTATTATGTGTAACTACTTGCTTAATACAAGATGTTAGCAAAATCAGCATTCAGTTACAGCGGATTTCAGAAAGATGTTATGTAAGATGAGAACTGGGGTCTTGCATTACATTACAGAAATAAAAAAACAAGAGCAGTCATGTATGTACTGCATGGCTCGCTAAAGAGGCACTTACATGACTGAGTTTCTCCATGTGAGCCACCAGCAGGGGGAAGCGGTGAGCAAGGGCTGAGTCGTTCTCAGTGCTGACCTGTTTGACAAGTGAACGCAGCAGCACCTCCCCGTCATATGCAATAGGCAGGATGGAGGTCAGCTTCACCGACGTGTTGCACAGCGCAGACATTACAGCAGCCAGCAGACGACTGCTTGAGGTGCGGAAGTTCGCTTCTTGGATGTCCTGGAAGATCAGGGGTGAATTTCATGCGTGAGTGATACTAATCATGACAGACGAGAAGGACAGAACATGGCCATTCTTAATTGAATGTGGGGCAGCAAAAATAGGCATAATCCTAATTCATCAAATCATTTACAGATTTTATATCTGAATTCTGTGTCTTATTTCGAAAGTAAAACCTCTAAAGTAGTACGTCATGTATGTCTGAGGATATATCTGATGAGACCTAAATCTGTCAAGGAGCTGGTTTTCTGTGGCCTGAAAATAGTTCAGCTTCTCGCTGACAGAGAAAGCGTTAAAAAGGTTAACTAAAATTGTGCGGAGGTTCAAACAATGGAAATACTACCTGAGGCTTTTAAGCAAAATGATCACCTGGTCAAGACAGTTGAGCAGATCGCAGAGGCAGGCCCACTGTAGGGCAGGAGTAGGGTAAAAGGAATGGAAACAGGCTGTGAAGGTGTTGTGGCATTCCTGCAGCACTGCTTCAAGCAAGGTAAGGGGCTGGCTAAGGTAGCCCTGAGGATCATTGTCCAACCTGGTCATGCAGTTGTCCATGCCCTCTGAGAGAATCTTCTTCAGCAGGCTGCGTGTCTTACCCACACACTCTGCCAACTTGCTCGACTCCTCAACAGCTACTTTGGTGCTGGCTGAGGAGGGCAGAGCACAGACAGAGTAACACAGAGTTAGGATTATAAATGTTGATAAGTTTACAATCTGTGTGCCCTGGACAGCTTTTTTTTTTTGTACATATTTAGGGAATTATGACATGAGACTTCATATGACTGTCATTGTAGGAGATGGGAGTTCTTTAACTAAAATCTTTATCCATTGAACCATGCTCTGTTGCTCGCTATCAACCACAGCAGTGAGATGAAGGTTTAACGTGAATAACATGGGTATATTAGGAGGTATTTTACTGCTGATGCCCAGTACGATCATGGTGAAGGACACTGTTCGTAAATGTTCGTGTTAATAGCTTTACTAGTATTTTGCCTTAGACATTTACAAGCATTCTCTTATTATCAGTTTTCTGACTATAATCATACCAGAGATGGGGTAGATTTCACAGATATAGACACGAAGCAGACGGAGACAGCAGGTTCCCACGAAGCGCAGACGCTCCAGGTCCAGCAAGGTGGCAGTGTATTGAAAACCTTTCAGTCCTCTCAGTTCCTCCACCCCCAGCACTAGAGTGGTCCAACTCCAATGAAGGATACTTAGCAGAGACTCAAAACACTCCTGAGAAGAAAACAATATGCACAAAGAATTAGAGAATTAGAGCACACGAATGGCCAATGATTCTGCGGCCTTAAAGAATAGCTTTTCAACTTCAATTTCCATTCCAGGATATTTTGAATTCCAAAACTAAATCAGACTACTCACTGAAAGGTAATGTAAGTTTCTAAAAAATATATTTTTAAAATTACAATAGCATATCTAATTTGTTCTAATTGTTCCCTGATTTTTATGTTCTAATAAAATGATCTAAAAGTATCTCTTTACCTTTACTGCCATTAAGAATTTAAGGATCAACAAATATGCATGGTTTGCAAATGGGAAACACCCTCAAGCCTGCCCTGTTGCCACTACTACCCTGGTTACACTATGGAATATTATATCATTACAAAAAGAATAGATATCACACTGGGGGGAAATATAATCCTCTGTGAATGTCACGATCCAAAACATACGAGCCCATCAGTCAAGGTAGTGTCATGGCTTGGGCTTGCATGGCTGCTTCTGAAACGGGCTCACTAATCTTTACTGATGATGTAACTCATGATGGCTGCAGCAGAATTATTTCACAAGTCTGCAGAAACATTCTGTCTGCCAATTTACAGAGAAATGCATGCAGTCTAACTGAGAGGAACTTCATCATACCAGCAAGACAATGACCCAAAGCACTTCATCAGGGGAAAAACATGAAGCATTTTAGACTGGCCAAGTCAATCACATCTAGATGCAAATACCAGGAAATGAAAGCTGAAATTCTGATTTTTGATTTCAAACACAAATGTCTTCAGTATATAGAAAAGAACAAAAGAATTGGCTGTGCCATTCCAATACTTTTGGAGTGGACTGTATATGACAGTCTATGTATCTTTGTGTGTTCTGTCTTTATTTGTTTCATCTGTTGGTTTGGCCTCCTGTTTGAAACTCAGTCTCTCCTCACAAGAGCATCAAAAGGTTGACAAATTAGTAATGTCTGCTATGTTTTTTTTAAAAACACAAATGCAGTTTTCAGATCTATCCGGATTAATGCGGATGTAGCCTAAGCTGCTAACTAGTTAGCTAAATTTCACTGAAGAAGGTAGTGACAGCCAGCTAGCTAGACCTATACATTTAAAAATAAATAAATAAATAAATAAATAAATAAAAAACCCTTCTGAAACAAATCCAAAAAAATAATAATAATAAACATATATACATATACATATAATTTATTTACAATATTAACCGATTACCAAAATAAAAATAACAAGCTATACTAGTAAAAACTGTTAAAAATAAAACTCTTGTGAATTCGGTTAGTGGCTGACTAGTGCAGCTCTGAGTGCTCTGCGACTCTGACTGGTGCTGACGTGGTTAAGTTTGAGATGTCAGTCATCTTCACTACTGTTTCAATGACTGGCAGTTGGCTGCGAGGTTCCGCCCCCTTGAGAGATCTCTCAATCAACATACAAAGAAGCTGAGCATCTGGTCCACATCAAGTTACGTTAGTTTATACCAAGACATAGTCTTTATTAAAGTGCGAAATTAGCAGTGTGGTAACAAGTTTAAACAAATCTAATGACCAAATAATAATTCATCCAATCAGTTGACATGATATTCAGTTGATAAATTTAATGTCTGTCTACTGTAGTTGTTCTGATTTGTAGCATCCCATCAATATGTCTGTTCTTGCACAAACATACCACTGAGACAGTCCTGGCAAAAGAGCGCTTCAAAATGTGAACTGGTTCACTGGTCTGCTGCTTTCCTTTTGATGCATTACCGTCGTTAGATGGCAACCTGGAAACATCACGCAATTGATCAGTTAAGTGCATTAAGAGTACATATGGGAAACAATATCGGTCTGAAGAACACATCTGTCACTTACCTGTATAACAGCTGAGGTATCTGACCAGCATTCACATCAGTACCATTGTTCGATTTCTTGGAGCTCTTAAACTGAAACACCACACTGCAAATTCAAAAATCAGTGTTACTAATATAATTTTAAACACTGACTCACAGTCTTAACTCTGAGATGGTAAAATCTGCATTTTTGTGAAAAATTGAGATGTACCCATCGTCAGTGGTTATAGTTGCCTGTCCGTGTGAGCCACAGTCACTACTGGGTCCTGACACTCTTGCCCAGGCCACATACCACCAGCCCAGCTGAAGCAACACTGGCTCATCAAACATCATGGCATACTTTTCCCTGGAAACACATGCATAATGTACAATCATTCTTTACTTGTTCATAGTGACAAAGGCCCACACCTTTCTCCTTCTCCTCAAACATAAAAATCCATGTCTAGGTCACGGAAACAATTACACTTCTCATTAACACATAAAACCTACATAGTAGTACAGGCATGTTCAGACTACTACACACAAGCCTAAAGCCTCCAACAGCTACATTAAAACTGACAAATGTAAGTGAGCCTCTGCCTCTGCCTCCGCCTCAGCTCTAGCTCTAGGGCGGACTGTTTAGCTGTGACATGTTCCTTTCCAGTGGAGAGATAATTCTGATAGTCTAGTAAAAATAACAGATACATTTCTGTTAGGAGTACCTAGCAGCACAGTCATAGGCCAGAACATCTGTCTCAGCCAATAGGTCTCCATCTGTCTCATGATCACCTCCATCTGGTCCCAGCTCAAACAGCTGCAAGAAAACAAAAAACCATCACGCAAAGCACTTGCACAACATGGAAAAACTTGTCAGCATCCATCAGTATAATAATATGACATGATGCCCTTCTCCATCCTAGTTATTCAAACAGTAATAGTAACCATTATCATAGTAATTCATAGTAATAATTGAGTAGACTACACATAATGACATTCTATTCACTGCTGTGGGCAGT
>CM074949.1:13723516-13756238 GCA_037577455.1 Pangasius macronema
GTCACTCCCAAAGAGAACCTCAACATCTTCAGCTCTGCTACCTCTAGCTCTGCCTCCTGTCTCTTCCTCAGTGACACTGTCTCTAAAAGTCAGATTCTCCGCTCTCTATTAATTAGGCCAGCAAGCCAGTGTTATCACCATATGAACCTCAACAGCGTTTTAAAATAGTCCTCGACATAAATGATGCCTCATGCTTCCCAATCCAGTGGGACTGAAAATTTGGGTTGCAGTGATAAGTCTGTTAGAAGACTAACATCATCAAACGAACAAGTGAAACTCAGTAAAACTTAACACTCAGTAATGTGCCACACTGAAGAACATTACAACACCAAACTGAACATTTAAATCTGTCTAAGCAAATTGTATTTGAATGAGAAGGACTCACTTTGCTTTAAAATCCTGCACTTCGTTTCTGACGTTTATTGTGATAACAGTGAGATAAACTGAAGCAACCCGAGGATGTGCGATTGAACAATGCTGAGAATATTAGAGAGGAATAAAGCAAAAGAATTTCTTCCTCCAGGCACCAAACCAATGCACACCAACCAGTAGCTTCAATGGACAAGTTGTCACAGACAGGCACACAGCCACATCCGGCTCAGACAGCATGGCACTACACTGAAGCGTGATATCCTGTTTATAGCACTGAGTCTGTGTTTGTTGGAGTGAAGGAGTGAGGTGACTGGGTACTGGAGATTACTCTTTAATTTTCCTATGCTTTGACACTGCAGAATGCACGTGCTCCTCCCCCCAGGATATCCGTGGTAGCTGCCTAAAGTCTGCTGATGCTGATGGAAATATTTATGCATACATATCATCTCTCTGCCTGACTGTAAAATGTCCTCGGCACTTCAGTACTACTATTTACCATCTATATGCAGTAAATATAGACACAGAGGACATGGTGTCTATATAACAATCCTTTAGGACAATACAATCCACATCCCCTCTTCTCTATACTGGATCCTGCATGTAATCAGATAGCAGGTATAACCCTGAGAAAATGGCCACGTGGCACACTGCATGCTTTTTTCTGATGCTTATGACGCTGACTTATAATGCAAGTAACATCTGCAGTAAAGTCATCATTTTTGTCAAGAAGATACCTGCACAATTAGCACGCTTACACATGAAGCAAAAGGCCATGAATGATTACATTTATCAAACCTAAAAAAAGTCCTATGGTTAGTTATATGAAAACAAATCAGTACTCACGTCCCTGGAGGCTGCTATCTGGTTGATATATTCTCCATCAGTGAATACGATGTTCTGTCCCTCTGCTTGAAGACCTCAGGACGAAAAATATAATCATATTTTAAAGATGACCACTTTCCCTGCCATTTTTTCCCATCTTCATTTCTATAGCCGTGCTTCAATCAGGCAAAAATATTTTAACTGTACTACACAATGTCATTTAAAAATGCTGAACAGAGTCACACGTTAATTAAGCAACTGTTCGCCCCAAAAGAAAGAAATACGGCTGTTTGTACCAGGCATTGCAATAGTGCCCTCCTGCTCCAGAGTCTCTGGATTGATCTTGACGGCTGCCATGCTGTGACTGTTCATGTCCCGATATAACAGAGAGCCCTATAAACACACACACACACACACACACACACACACACAGAGCAGATTTACTGTTTTTCTGCTCCTCAGTGCAGCACGCACCATCAGCTGTATGAGGGAAAACAGGTAAGAAGCCTGTTACCTGAGCAAACCCCAACCATGACCTCTTCTCCTTTCGGTTCCTGATGCGAGATGTGGAGTTATACACGTGGCCCTGCAATAATGCACGTGTTACAATCTCATAATAATGCTCACACAAATTACAACATTATAATATATTAAGATACAATTTATTATTAACCATCCATTACCAAACTAATTAATAAATTCACTTTGATCAGTAATTCATAAGCAGTCTGAGTTCGTTAAAGTTCAATATCTAGTTATTTAAGAATGTATATAATATATATCGTCGCCTATAACTAAATATTTAAGGACCTGGGCTTACCCGGACAGTGCCACTGTACCCTGAACCGATTTTGTAGAGCCCGTCCTTACAGAGCAGATAAAGGAAGGATCCATCCGTCTGGAGCAGGCAGTGCTCGTCCTCATCGATGCTCACCTCCTTCAGAACCCACTTGTTCATCAGTGCTGCTCGCTTGATGCCGTTCCCAAACCAGTCCTGAATCTGGACCTTCCCTACTAACACTGCTTGGACACTCCTTTGTAGAGCATTCAGGATTGTTGGAACCTATACAGCACATGCACACAAGACCAAAAACAAAATCTAATTAGCATCTCAAAACGTGTGCGTCAGCAGCTACTTCAGCAAAAGCACTATCAGCTGCAAAAGAGCAGGTACCCTCTACCTCTGACAAAGACTTGCAATTACATTTAGAACGGGGTATTCAACATGTAACTTTTTTGCGTTTTGTATAAGATTTCTATTGGTTTTATTCCGCAGATTCAGCGTGGCGTTGTTAGCGGGCCATTTCTCCGGTCTTTTCTTCAGAGCGATCACTGTGTGATTCTTATTAATGCTTCTATATTTTCACATCAGAATTGGAAAGCAAACTGGCCTGACAGAACTATGAGGTGCAGCAAGCAATACAAGTATGGACAAGCATCTCTACTTGTGTGGCATACAGCTAACTCGACTTGTACTAATTTGTACAGCAGAAATGAAAATCAAGAGCTTTTTAAGCAGGCTTTGCACCAGATAAAATTACAAGCAACAACCGTCATCAGGACTTCGGAACAACACCAGTGGAACATATTATTCAGAAGGAGGGGGAGCAGTGCGCTTTTCATTTCCCAGTTCAGCATCAACTGTAGGCACGGAAGACTGAAACATTTTATACGTGAAACGGATTCGTTATGTTTTCTGACGTGTCAGACCTGTGAACGCAACCACGCACTCATCATCAGTCTTACTAATGCATGTCTTCACACGGGACCCCAGTCTGTGTGTAACTGGGTCTGCTGTTCCCTCCGTGGTTAATTGGTGGGGGAAAAAGAAAGAAAGAAAAAAAGCAAGAGATTGAAATTGCATTCGAATGCTTTCTCTCATGCCCATGCACGACTCAGTTGTGATCAGTCGGAAGCAACAGATTTGACTCCGCCCTTTTAAACTTTCTAAAAATTTCACACGTAGCAAATATGCCACCTTGTGTAATAGAGAGAATGCACTCAACGTCCTTTATGTCCAATAGTCATGTAATAAGCTGCTACTATTATTATTATTATTATTATTATTTATTAAGCATCAAATTAAGCAAGGTAAGATGGACAAACCCTTCTTGGCACTTTACATTAAAAAGGAGTAAAAACTTGTTTATGAACCAAATAACATGCGAGTGATATTTCGAGCTTAAACTCGTGGGGATGCTCGACATTTTATTTTAATAAAACATATTTTCAAAAGGTAAGTTTTAAGTAGTACTGAAAAAACACTGGTTTCAAAAATGATCAGCACACCAGCATTTTATATATGGTGAAGCCTGCCCTGGAGAGAATAACGACCTCGAACAGTCATTTTTTAAATGCCTGACACCCCAAAATCAATACAACTGTGCAATTCTGTGATTCTGGCTGAATGCAATATACTCATGCAGCCTCTTCCTGGAATTTTTTCAACCGAACCAGACTTCTGGTTTTGATTTATTACTATGGGCCTGACTGTGCCTAATGGTATTTTTAATTGCTTATGTCTTTTATATACCCTTTATAATCATTTTTGTGTGGTAAGTGCTTTTGTTTCCCCAGTGATGGATGATGACTAAAAAAAAGTCATTTCTCTTGAATATGATGCCAGAAATTCTGGAGATGACTATAATGTTCTTGCTGCTCAGACAAGGACAGCACTGCAAGTGCTTTATGGAATGTTGTACAAAATATTATACTCATACATTATAAAACCCCATTATCCATTCAGATGTTATCTAGAGATCTACCTATGTATCCATGTCTCAATGCAGAACGCACCTTTCTTTTGGATTCCGACACAGTGCAGATAAAAAGCTGCTCTAACCTGGATGGTCTGGCAGGCATGGCTGCCATTATTGGTGAGGATAGCAGAAACAGCCTGTAGGGTTTTCCCAGTGTCTCCCCAGGCCACCACCAAGCTGAACAGGCAGGCACAGGATAGAGCAGTCAGCGCCTGACCAGTGGGGTCATTCATTCCTGTACTCCGCACTGTTGTCTCCAGAAGCAGGTGGAACAGAGATTCTGTACACACAAGAATAAACCCAGTTTAGTTCACAAGTGTGTATGTGTGTGTATGTGTGAGAAAGAGGGAGGGGGAGGAAGAGGAGGGAGAGGAGGGTAGAGGAGGCAGGGGGAGGGAGAGAGAGCGAGAGAGAGAGAGCGAGAGAGAGAGAAAAACACACCCAGCACATCTGGAGGCTCTGTCTGGAAGCTCTCAGGCTGTTGTCCCTGTAGCATGTCCAGCAGCGCCTGCAGGCTCCTCAGACACAGTGAGGGGTGTGAGAACCGCGTCTCCTTAATAAGCTCAAACACTCCACACAGTCCAATGCCAATGATCTGACAAAAACAAGAACAAACCGTGGGTGCTACTGCAAAAAGCAAAGAGAAAAACCAAAAACTGTTAATAACATTTAGTATTTAAATGTTAGCAAATTTGCTAACTTTAGTGAAGAGCATCAGTCTCAGCCATCACTGGGGTCAGTTCTCCCACTGTACATAATGGGTGTGAAAGCACAGTGGTGAAAAAAACACCTCATTTGCTTGTTGCACTGGTTCCTGTTCACACAGCAACTAGGCAGATGGCCTGTTTCTATGTGATTCCAAATAAGTCTACAATAATAAATTAATGTTAGGTTCGCAGTAGAGTCTTATAAACAGTGTTGTGATCCACTAACTTTGGGTAGTTTGACGGCAGGTTCACGGTACTCCTCCTCCTCCTCACTGTCCGAGTCACCACTCTGCACAGAGTTCCGGGAAGCCAGGGCCAGGGAGGCCTCTTTCTGCTGCCAGTCCAATACACACCGCCGAACATTACAGTACACATTAAACGCAGATGGATTACTGTGGAGCTTGATGTCTGGGACTGGGAAGGCCCCATCTAGATTCTCTGTCTGCAAGAGAGGGAGAGAGAGATAGAAAGAGAGAAGAGGTAGAAGAGAGGGAGGGGGTGGGGGAGAGAGGATCAGTAAGATGGGTTATATAAACTGAAAGTCATGAATAAGACATGCAGCACGGTAAGGAAAGAGGATTTCATCTGTTTCTCATTGGTAAAGCAAATACAACTAATCCTGTTTGTCAGTCAATATATAGTGTCACTATGTAAGATATACGGCCCACACCTGCAGTGCAAAACAGGCTAACAAAATCTACATCAATCAGATAACACGCAATGCACAGGCTGAGGGTTAGTTAAATTCATAAGCATTGTAAACAATCTCTCCAGAAGGTTAACTGAGGGTCTTATAAAAATGCTGTTTAAAATCAGCTTTTTGTAAATAATCTCCAGACAGGCAGCTCAAATATGATTTGTGACACGTACAATTTGAGGAGGATGGATTTTACACAAAAAACATACACGAAATCAGAGTTTTCCCAATCACAATAAAGCCAAATTTGCACGTGGTTTCAAATCCGTTTAAAATCAGAGTTTAGAGGCTCCCAAGTAATGCAACAGAAAATCTTTCCCTATCGCCTGGAGATCGCGAGTTCCAATCCTGACATTGCCACGGCTATCCACAGCCAGGACTCCAAGAGAGCTAAACTGGCCGTGCCCTCGAGGAGGGAGGGACAGCATACTCTCTCCCCGCATCAATCACAGAGACACTAGCCAATCATGGGAGTCTGTAAGCTAATGCATGGGGAAATGGGTGGATATCAGGGTCAAAGTTCATGTGGGACATCATTTAGAGCATTATCATAGCCGGGCTGATAAAAGCCAGACAAAAAAAAAAAAAAAACTATTGTTAAACTGACATTACAAAGCTTCTATGTTGATAAAAATACAAACAATATTTTAGTCCAGCTTCCTGAGTTTCACATATTGAGTACATATTTGTGTTAGATAGGTAGCTTTCAATCATTCTGTCTGCAGCATTAACTTTAATACATATAAACTTTCAAATATTATCACGAGCTGCAAAATGATCCTCTTGACATTTTAATGATAATTATAGCAATCCTGCATGCTGGATTCCTCTGTTCAGCAGAAATCTACCTCAAAGGAAATGTAAATTCATAGCATTACATTTAGCCTGTTGCATTTATCTGACATGGAAAATGACTGTGTTTCTTAGATCTGCTTGCACCTGAATTCAGTCTACACCTAATTTAAAATACACTGTATTAATGAAAGCAACCGGTAAGTTGTTTTTTTTATACATTTTCTTCATGTTCATCAGCTGAGACTAATTAAAACTTGTTTAATTACATTTTGTTCTTGACCACCATAATAATCACTCAGCCAGGCCGTGTCCCAGAGAGTATTGCTGCCACGTCATAAACTGTGTTGAATTCCATAATATCAAAGCAAATTAAAGCTCACTTGTTGCATTAATTTACCCTTTGTTCTGATAATTTACCCTTCTAAGCTTGCCTAGTCAATGATGATACATAATTAACCATATAAATCTAAACAAAATGGAGCATTTTACATTGGAATCTGAGGTAGTTGGAAATGTTGCATAACCTTGTGAAAATGAAATTCAAATGGTATTATTTATTATTGCTAAAGCGGTGGTGGTTCAGTGGTTAAGGCTCAGGACTAATGAATGCAAAGGTCAAATCTTAAGAAAAGGATTTGAAAACTAGCTAGCAAACTTGCATCTTGCTCCCACGTTAGCGAATGCTGGGGGAAACTGTCAGGATTGAATGTGGGTGGGTTCTGTGCTACTAATCAAAAGACGCTTAGTTCGAATCCCAGCAACACCAAGATGCCACTGTTGGGCTTTGCTCAGGTGGCCAACAGTGGCAGCTTGGTGGTGCTAGGATTCCCTTAATAGTACCATGGCTAACTCTGCACTCTGAACCCAGCTTCCCAGCAAGCTAGTATTAGTAAAGAAACAATGTCACTGTACTATACTTGTGTAGTATAAACTTATTTACATATATAATTATAGTCTTTTTGTCTTTCTGTCAATAATGCACCTTTGTTCAGCACGAACTATTTATCAGCATAATCTGTAATCGGACACTGCTAATACACCAAATGCAAGATAAAGTTACTTAGTAATCTGTACAACATAAAACAGACTACAGGGCATTTAAAAATAAAACACCCCAACATGGCATCCTAGACCTGCATTCTCCATCACTAAGACCTTTATGAAATGTTTGATTTGATAAGTAGTAAAGCTATACTAATCAACACAAATCTGGGTATTGCAGCAGCTTTTAATTGAGGCACAGCACACATAGAATCTGAACTAGTGATTGGAAGGTCTGGAGTTACCAGGACCACATAAAAAAAAACACTGTACTGAGGGTCCTGAGGCCCTTAAAACCAGATTCACTTGTTTGGATAAACAAACACTGCACAGGTTTTCAACAGGATTTAGATCTGGGCTCTGACTGGGCCACTTCAGCATGTTGATCATCTTCTTCTGAAGCCATACCTTTGTTGCCTTGGATTTGTGCTTTGGGTCATTACCCATAATTCCCTCTACCTTGAATACACCCCCAGTTCCAGCCAAAGAGAAGCAGCCTCATATGCTGCCACCACTATGTTTCACCATGAGTATGGTGCTCTTTGGGTAATAAGCGGGCTTGTTTTTGTGCCAAACATATTTTTTTTAGAATTATGCTTAAAGATACATCTTGGTCTCATCTGACCAATCAAACCTGTTTAAGTATGACAATGCGTTTGCCAAGGTTGGTGTAGAAGAAGTTGAGTGTCTTGCACTGAGCCCTGACCTCAACCCCACTGAACACCTCACCCGACATCAGTACCTGACCTCACTAATGCTCTTGGGGCTGAATGGACAAATGCCCACAGCCATGCTCCAAAATCTAGTGGAAAGCCTTCCCAGAAGTGTGGAGGTTATTACAACGGCAATGGTGACTAAATCTAAGATGGGATGTTTAACAAGCACATATGGGTGAGATTGGACAGATGTCCACACACTTTTGGCAATATAGTGTACGTGCAACATGAGAACGCCACAGCTCATAGCCAGAACTTTGGACAATGACTTTTTCTCAAGGGCACAAACACAAGGTGCTGCATTAGAATTTTTAGAAGAGGACAAGGATGGCTACACAAAGATGGCCCCTCTCAGCTAGTTCATATAAACAAATGTATCACTTAGTCTGTATTAATGCACATAACTAGCTAACTAGCGTGCCATTGTGTTATGTCAGTTTCCAGGTAACCACAACATGAGTCTGGGCTACACATGGGAGTTTTCCCTTGCATGGTTGGCTATCGATTTTTATGATTTGTCTACCCCTGCAGAAGCCCATATGGCCAAAAAAATTCTCTTCCCACAATTACTCAACCAGAAAGTCCATCCCCAGAACAGAATCACACTGATGTGTCACACAGTGTCATTCAGTGATACATTCAGCAGTTACGTGCTATAATTTACTACAGCAGTACCTTTAGTCTTCAGGTCAAGCCCTTGTTTTGTGAAAGACCCCACCCATGTTTGTTTGGGAGCACAAATAGAACCCAGAGAGAGACAGATAAAGATACACAGAAATGAGAAATGGAGAGACAGAATCAGACTGCGGCAGGATCGGCAGCTCACTGGGATGGATAATTGCTGCTTATGCGCTTCTCTTCTACAGTCACATTAATTGCTCTTACCCATGCCCAGGAACCATTCCTATTCACTGGGGAAAATAAATGTGATGCATGAAGGATATCCAAACACAGGCAGGAATTGCCCTCCAAAGACTGGTGTTCAGTTCAGGATGTGAAGAACGCTGTTGCTGTGGAGACGTGCAACATGGGTCGTCTAGCAACAGCCAATCGTGACCCAGCCACTCCCCAAATCTCCTCCATGTGTGCAAGTGTTTACTGGCATGTACTCAGCTCTAAAAGCCTAATAAAATAGTATTCCTGGCATTGCACATACAAAGGCCATACAACATATCTGTTAACGATGTAAAAATACTGACCTGGTAGGTCTTTTCCAGGATGGTGATATCCAGCAACACCAAACTCAAACTCCTAAGCACAAGTGTCACTATCAATACCCAAATGGAAAGACTGAAACTGTTTGTGTAATGCTTAAGACAATGACTACTCCAATTTAGTTGCCAGCAAAAACTACAGCATTGAAAATTTTGATCAAAACATGATCTGATGATGTTTTGACAAAAGTCAGCTCCATTGCGTCCGAAAACCTTATGATTTGACAGCAGAAACCATGTATCAAGGTATCTAAATGTTACACTTCAGATCACAGTTGCTTGTTTTGCTATGGGTATTCCCTCAACAGAACCCATTTTTTTCCTCTATACGTCGGTGTGATTTCCCCATAATTCATGCTATTCTGAGCGGATAGCTACAAATAACCGTGCTACAAATCTTGTGCCCATGAAGCCGGTGTCTGAATCTTCGGAAAGGTGAAGATATCTCTCTCAGAATTTACCAGAATTTACTGTCTAAGAATTGAGCACAACGGTCAGTTCTTTGACTGTGAGCACATAGCTGGTGCGTGACTGCTGTCCCAATTAGATTGTGAGATTTGGACACCCTAATTACGTCACCAGATCACCAACTGAGGACTGATCTAGCAATCCAGAAAACACTTCTGAATGCAAGAGCCCCTCATGCAGGAGCCCTGTATGACCTTAACTGGAAATTGTTCTGTAAAAAGGTGTTCACATCCACTTAACCCAGTGCATTGTCCTACTTCTAGGATCCTGACTTTTCTTCAGGGACTGCTAAATTGCAGTAAGTCCCCATAACCATCACAGCATACCACTTACTGCGTTATATGAATGAGACAGCAGCCATCCAATCCTCAGTTTAAGGCTGTCCATCTAAGTAATGGACATTACGCCTTGGCCCATAGACAGGCTGGACGACCCATCCCCTACTGTGACATGCCACTCTTAAAGGAGCATCTCCTTATCATGGGCATAATTTAGAAGTGTGCCACTCCACTGCAGGACTCTGTGCTAATGCTATCTGGTCATCACCATACACTTGCAGTTAAAAAGAATAAAATAGAACATATGTCAAAGGGATGTCCATGAGCATTTGAACACCCTTTGAGGCATCAGTATTCAAACTCTGAAATCACTGTTCAGGTATTGATTATGCCCTTTAAATCCCAATTTGGTGAGCTGAACAATTCCATCCTACTAGCGAAATCTCCCCCATCACAAGCTAGCTACTAACTGGGGACACCTGAAGCCAGCACATTTTTTCAAACAGCTGTTCATGCTAGGTCACAGGGCAGTTAAACACACTTTGAGGAAGGCGCTATCTACCCTCTTCCACATACAGTAGCTCACAGACACCCATTACTGGCTAGTGCCAGTCAGGGTTTGAGTGAGTATGCCATCCTTCCCACCCACAGAGCTCTCCTAGACGTCCAGTCACAGACTACTGTAGCATCTTCAGGATTCAAACTCACAATCTTCTGAAAATAGAGCAAAGGCTTTTTTGTTGCACCACTCGAGAGCCTCATTTGCCAGCATTTTAATACAGGAGGCATTAGTTGTGTGCATCGGGTCTTTAAAAAAAAAAAAATCAAGGAGGTTTTTACTCTTATAAGGGTTGAAGCTGGTGGTCATATATTGAAGCCTGAAGGATAAAACAGAGATAATTCATTTCCAATAATATTTAGAACAAATCCTTTACCTGTTTAAAAGTACAATGGAAACCAAGCAGGTATGTCAGGCTTGCAGATTAAAGCAATCTTACACCATAAGCGGACACAGCGTGAAGCTCTGGGGCTCCCTTTGTGCACAGGGGCACAGTGATGCTGGAACATGTTTTGGGCCCCTTAGTCTCAGTGAAGGGAAATTGTAATACTACTACTACTAATAATAATAATAATAATAATAATAATATAGAGACATCCTATACAACTGTGTGCTTCCAACTTTGTGGCAACAGTTTGGTAAAGAACCACATATAATTGTGATGGTCAGGTGTCCACAAACTTTTGGCCATATAGTGTATGTATTAGGCATTTTATGTAAATGCGTTACCACTGTAATATAATCAAACAAAGTCTGTTAGCCCAAAAAAATTGATTAGACCAATGGAATAAGCGTAGTGTACACATGGCTGCGGTGAAGCCATTTTTCTGTGTCTGGCTACACAGGCTACAATTATATAGGAACATTTCGCAAGCAGTGACACTACAACTACAACAGACTTGTAACTCTACTACTCATTCAGATCCCAGACAAACTAGCAAACTAACAGACAAGAATTCCATTTTTGCTAGAGTACAAGATTAGCACCTTGAGAGAATACATTCATTTTTCTCAGTTGAGTAACTGAATTGTCAAAATCACTGAAATGCACATCACTATGTTGTACTGCTGTTTTTCTCTGGTTGATCACCATGTAATTATGTCACGGTGCCCAGCAGCAGATGACACTAAAAGAATGTGACAAAAGGTGGGCATGCCAAGAATGTAGGTCATTGGAGTTGCCTTTATAAAGTAAAGGGCTGTAGATTAATGCTTCTTTTACTGAAATGACAAGGAATGTGGGCCTTAAAATATTACAACAAACAATACATAACCAAATGCACAACAATCACCAAAGGCTTCATCATAAACCTGCTGAGGCAGAGAGTACCACAAAACACGATGAGCAGCCAATCATACTCACATTTAAGTTTCTGTTTTTCCTCCTATGTAACATGCATGACATTCATATACATTGCAAATAGCATTTGTTTGATCAGATTTCCTAAAATGGCTAAATAAAACAGACAAAAAAAAAACTATTATCTTCTATTCTACAGACTATTGCCTGTGACTAGATCAATGACAATAAAGCCAACTTGACATGACTTCCTGGCACATTCATCAAATTCATCAGAAACTGTCTAATTCTGGTCGACAGCTAATCGATCCCTCCATCCCTAAAAAACTGACAGGCATGGGGCTTGGCACGTGCATTTAAAAGTAAGATGACATGCATGATACACGGTGTGTGTAAGACCCTACAGTAATTCACAGGAAAAAGAAAAGAAAAAACATGTACAATGCAAACCATAAAAGTCACGACTAAATTCAAGCTCTGGTTTCTATTTTCTGTAATATTTTATCCAAATGATCAAGCAGATCCAACATATTCCACTCACGTGTCACTATTTTTCCAGGAATATGGGGCTCGGTACAAAATTGGTCTAATCTACAAAATTGGATTAGTACCATAAAACATTACCTTTGTTCTTGTTTTGACTTTTGATCTGATTTTTTGCCGCCTCTTCAGTTTCTTCTTAGTCAAAGCCTTCTTTCCCCTAAAATACAAAAACAAAAACAAAAAACACATTTAGGCCAGACTTACTTCTAATTCACAGATAGTACACAAAGTGTAAGAAACATTTTTTTTTTCAATCAACAAATGTGCATGCTTAAATGTGTGTGATCAAATCTCTTTAGACCTAGAAATACACAATACACAGAACAACACAAACCTTCCATTGTGGTTCATCAGTTTACATCAAGTATGCTTACATGGGTGAAACACTCGGATAAATGCAAAAATGTGGGTTTTGACGAATATTTCACGCACACCATTTACACGGAGACAGTAAATATCTTTCTGAATGAATATCTTTCTAAATACATGAAGCATGATCCTCTACAGCTGAGTTACAATTGTCTTTCCTTTCTTAAAATGTGCTTTAAAAAATCTTGCACTGACGTCATTAACCCTTGTGTTCTGTCCAGTACTTACTTACCAATGGATGTAATGCCCATGATGACTTTGAAAGAATGAATAATAATAATGATGATGATGATAATAATAATAATAATAATACTATTAATATTAACATATTACACCACTTTTTATAACCCCATCTTATTCTCAGGTCATGAATGTAATCTGTGATTTACAAAAATGAAAATACAGAAGATCCATCAAAATAAATCTGTCCTTTCTGCATTCAACATAGAAAATGAGCCTAGAGTTTCACGTTGAACTACACAACTCTTTAGTATGATTCTACATTTAATGAAAACTTAAAACAGATCATCCAAACAGAACACAAAGTTCAAGTCAACAATGCTAACTGTTTCTCTATCTGGTTATGCTTGCGTATACGCACAGACATTCGATAAATAACCAGATTATTAAGCATAAATTCAGTTGCGTTTAAAGCTGATAAACTATTTAATATGCTGTTTACAAAACCAGTTGAATTGTCTGGTAACTACCAAAATCTGATAACAACCTATTATTATTGTGCATGTACATTCACTTACTGCAGTATTATGCACATGGCTTTAAAACTGACCTTCACGTTACCTATTCTTATTTGTTTTAATAAAAAGCCTCTTTGAGAAGACCACTTGTGAGAAATGATGTCATGCACAGCAAATAGTAAGATTTCTGTGCTCCAACGCAGCCTGTCCTGGATGTTTCCTTTCATTTAAATGTGCTACAGTAACATGGTAACTCGAATGACAGATGATAATTTGTCCGGATGCCGTCACAAGGGCAACCCCCTGTAGGATTATCGCTTACTGCCTGTTGCTCTTGTGCCAGGGTGATTTGCCATGAAAGTCTGCGTTAACAAGCTCTGCAGGACCGGATGCCACCAAACATGTAGAGAATATGTGTATGTGGATGGTGAAGATGGATGTCTCTTTTACTAAATTTACCAAAACAGTAAGTTAGGTGTGTTCTATTAAACACCATAATTGTCTGTTTTGATTATCACAATAGTCACAGAATACCGGTTTAAAACGAACCTAACTCATCTGAGATTCAGCTTCGTGTGTCACTAATTTGTACTAGCTTCCCTCACTTTGCTTCTCAAGCTGCCTTTTTATATGATCAGAAACTGATTGATCCACCGAATGCATTTTTTTTCTTTAAATGCTTTCAGTATGAAATTGAAATCAGACGCTGACGTCCTCTTACTACCTGAACTTTCTCTCTGCAAGCTTTTGTTGACAAGTTATGCAAAACATCAGTGGCACGACCAAGGTGTGGTTTAAGATCAAGGTGTAGTTTAAGTTGCACCCTGTTTTCATGTCCATAATCTGTCATGCACATCTCTACTTACGACACACAGCCGTTCCTTATGCTGCCTTGTTTATCTCAGGAGCACACTAGCCTCCCTCCTCCAATAAGTGTCAACTCTAATAATATTGGGCGTGTTGAACTTCACTGTATGTCGTGCATGCCTATATGTGAATGTGTTTCGCATTATGAGGTTCTGGCAATGCCCTAGCTGAATGGAGAAGGCATGTCTAATGGAGATATAAGGTCAGAAAGGGCTGAGGAGGCTGAGTAAAGCCGGAGATGCAGCAGCGCTTGGGATGTGAACAGGGTGACGTAAGGCAAAAAGCTACTTCAGCCTGCGCAGGCTAGCCAATGAACAGGGCCTGTGCGCATTACAAACAAGAATCCATGGGTCAGGGTTCATTATTCCACTTACAGATGAATTAGATAACACTTTTTCCTAAATACCTCTGCCTAATGAAACACAGAGACGCAGAAGCTTGGCCTGTGTACTCTTATCTAACTGCATTCCAGTGATTACATTATGACAAGCTAGTCAGGCGCACCCATCAAATGTTCAGAGATTAAAACACAAACACACATACATACACACACGGAGATACGACTTTAACACTGTACTATTATCTTTATTATTATTATTTAATTCAACAAACAAAATCTATGTTTCATTGCGAGAATGTAGCAGCGCACGGCTGTTGCTACCTGCTATGTAGCGTCGGCTACACTGTCATCATTATGGTAACACCGCATATAGTTAACTAGCCAGCTAATTATCGAGGAAGCGACCTATTATGTAACTTCAGACTGAATAAAAACAAACCAAAAACACATTTATTAGTAAGTCAGACCAATGTATAACACGAGGTAGAGCAAATCCTGGAAATATAAAACATCCCAATATGCTAGGTTCTGCAGAATTTATCATGCTAGCTAGCGTTTAAATTAACCGTTAGTGGACCAGGGGAACTGCTAGCCTAGCACAGTCGCTTGCTCTGTTTTGGTTTGTGCAAGGTTTCAGTAACGCTAGCACTGTTTGTCATTATGTCAGCACATGAACTGCGTTTGTAATTACAGTGAGTGTTTTATCTGCTAATAAAACACACACAAATACGAGCTAACACTGCTTAGCATAACATACGGAAGTTAGCGAACATTAGCTAGTGCTAGCGACACAATGTTAGCTTGTGCTGACTAGTCAGTTAGCCCTATAGCTCGCTACATGTAATATTTAAGATCATTGTTTACATATAACCCAGAGGTACCAAATTTAACTGGACAGCACAGACCTGCCGAGGTGTATGCCTTGTTCTTTATCGCTGACAGCGCTTGTGTATATCCGCCTATACTTCTCCGCCAAAGCTCGCCCCGACAGGAGCAGCTGGTATCGGCTCCGACAGTCCGGTTGGGACCCTGAGGTGGAACAGGAGCTCATCCCGGGTCCGGCAGAATTCATCTCGGCCCCAGCTCCGGGTAAAACTCCGGGTAAGACCCTCACACCCAGCCCCATGGACGGGGATGAAGACAGAATCCCGCCGCCGGCTCCAGCTGCCGCAGCAGCAGCGCACATCATCGTTTTGGGGAACAATGCATATATTACATCAATATGTCACTAGCTGGCGATCAGTAGGTACTTCAACCCGTCGTGAAGCGCGCAGTAGGCTTTCCCCCCATGTATCCGCCACGGAAATGCAAACGAGTACAAGAGCAGCTTGCTAGATCCAGTATCTCCAATCCGGAGCTGGTGGCTTAACCGCAGTGGAACGCCGCTGGTGCAACTGCGAAATAAGCCGCTCTGTCTTTCTCTTTCTCTCAGAATAGCGATTAAAGCCTGGCTTGTGCAAAACAGCGCCTCAGGCTAAACCGAGTATTCATTTTCTGACTCCGAATTCTCTCAAACGCGTGAGCTGACGTCTTCTTCCTTTTTTTAAAAATTTGTTTATTCCTTGTATTTTTCTCGAGGTCGGCCAGGTAACAGCCCTAGCTGCGCTGCCATCTTAACTTCACCCTCCTCCTCCTCCTCCTCCTCCTTCCCCGTCCGCTTCTCAGGCAGGCATGCCGGGATACGCTCCCACCCAGTCATCCTCACCACACACACACACACACACACACACACACCCCGGAGTGCACGCCACATACATCATACTAGCAATTACTGCAAAATAAAAACACTCCATGCCTTTTTGTTTGGCTTCTTTGCTTCGCTCGAAGCTAATACTCCAATAATAAAGCGTATAAATAGCCCCATTAATGGCTCCAGCACATAGTATGCACAAGTAGCTATAACAATATGGTTAGCTTTCAGCCTACTAATAGCGGTTTACTGTTATTTTACATTAAGGATAACTCACCCAATGCTGGTGCATGATAATATATGATTTTACATATCGTAATGGACCCTTTCTCAGATAATGTATTCAGTGTTATATAATTAATCCATTTATTAATCCAAGGTTATAGTATGTAACTACTGTACAAGGGCTATAGTCATTAGGTTTTGATTTGCACTAGCTTTGTTAAAGGGTTGTAGGGAAATCCTCTGTCATACATGAATCTTTTAAGGATTCCCACAAACCTCCAAATCTTTAATCTTTCCTATTCCTTCATAAGGCACACAAATCAGCAGTGTGGGATGGTTTTGGAAATGAAGCTCAATCTCAAATCAAGCAGGTGTTCAACTCACTCTGAATGGGCTTTACTGCATTTCTAAATAAAATAATTGTCACTAAAAGCCTGTCCAGTAAAGCAATCATGTGAGTATTGGCTTGCCATTGACCTTGACTACACTGATTGCAATGACCACATAAAAAGATGTTGAATTAGGACATTTAGAGCTCCAGATAAAGACCTCTGGTGCAGTGATGCAGGCTTTGGAAAAAGAGAAGAAAAAACATATTTTGAATTTTTAATATTTAAGAAAACATACTGTGTTTGGTGAATGAGATTAGCATACGGAATGTGAGAAACACAGAACATAAAATAAAACAGAGCAGACTGTTTTTTTTTAGTGTGGCATTTGCAGAAAGCAAGACTTAATGGAAAGACAAGGCAGATTATTCTCCTCTTGTATGATGCACATGCAGAAGAAATTTTTTCACTGGTGAAAGCCTCACCCATCATACACTCAGCCCTCTCCAACCTGAGTGACCAGTGGAAATTATGCAAGCAGAGCAACACCGACATCTGCTGTGCAGAGTAGCTAAGTGCAATGATTCAGAGAGAATCTGACAAGACCAGCCAAGCGAAATTTTAATTACAGATTATTAAAACTAGATGAAAACATGGCAATATTTTCATATTCAAGACATTTACAACTTCTGAATGTGATGAGCTGTAGATGAAATTATAGAAACACACTTTGAATGCACCATAGACTACTATTGAGATACATAAAAGGTAAAAATGCTGACTGTAATAAAAACGCTGAATGTCTTCTGAAGAATATGAGGACTGATTCTGAGAAGCCTGGAGCAGTAAAACAGGGACAGACAGTATACTAGACATGACAGCCTTCTGACCCAAGAGTACAGACAGACAGCCTGGTGCTGCATTACTCAGTCATGGTGCCGCAGGGATTAGAATCATGATTAAGAACTATTCAGGCCCACTGTATGGCAATTATAGATTATATTTTCTCCAGGCTTTTCACTTTGTATACATGTCTTGCCAGGTGCAGTTGTGTCAGCTACAGAAGGGCCAGAATTACTCAATTAACCCCAATTAGCTTCAGCTCTTCATATCAATTATGCCCTGAGTCTGAAGGCCACTTTACACTGGCTCATTACATTGAGTTCATTACAACTCAGTCAAGGGAACAAAGACATGCAATTATCAAAGGGCCTAATTAAAAATCCAGTTAAAGTGTATAGTCTTCCATGACATAATTGTACTTGTATTCATCAATCTGTTTACCAACATTATGAGCTGACATGCACATGTTCAGCATTTCTGTTACCTTCTGTTATGTGGGAACGTTCACTCACTCAGATTTTCAGTGAATGCTTATCCTGGTCTGGGTCTTGGTGGATCCAGAGCCCATCCTGGGAACACTGCAATACACTGGGGATACACCCTGGATAGGAAGCCAGTCCAGCACAAGGCATGTAAGAAAGCTGCAGCTGCATTATTCATTTAGAACATTGTGAACATACACTATATGGCCAAAGGTTTGAGGACACCTGACCATAACATTCATACAAGCTTGTGCTTGTTGAACAACCCATTCCAGACTTGGTCCCAATTTGCTGTTATCTACCACTCCTCTGGGAAGGCTTTCCACTATATTTTGGAGCATGGCTGTGGGGATTTGCCCATTGAGCCACAAGAGCATTAGTGAGGTCAGGTACTGATGTTGGGCAAGGAGGCCTGGGGGGCAGTCACCGTTCCAGTTCATCCCAGAGGTGTTCAGTGGGTTGAGGTCAGGGCACTGTACAGGCCACTTGAGTTCTACCACTCCAACCTTGGCAAAACAAGGTTGAAATAATATTTTCCTTTATAATTGTACCATCTAGTGGTGGAGGGAGTGCTGACACCACTGTGTTTAGGTAAAAACCATGTTAAAGGTAAACTAGTAACACCTGAATAATAAGACAATGAGATATGATTTCAACATATGTACAGGCGCAACAAAACTCATTCTCTTTCACTCACTTTCAGTAAGCACTTTATCCTGATCAGGGTCGTGGTGGATTCAGAGTTTATCCCAGGAAAACTGGGTGTGAGGCAGGCATACAACCTGGATGCAGCATTTTTTTCCTTTTATCTCTTTTTGATTTTTGTCAGAGGGGCTACAAATGAAATGCGCTGTCACATCCAACAAGAGTTCATATTTTAGTGCTTGGAATCTGTTTCAAATCACTGAAAGTGACTTTTTCTTTTATTCCTATTTCCCATAAGCCAACATAAACTGAGGTATTCTCAGACACTTGAATATCTGTAGTGGAAAAAAAAATACACACATATATATCTTCATTAACATTGCTCACAGAATGTTTATGGAGAGTAAAGATTACAATATTCTTCCAGATATAATTAAAGAGAGATTAATCTTACTCAGGAGCAAAGGTCTGTTGTGGTGGAAAGAGATAAGAAGCAACACTACAGTAAGACCTTCAGTTGACATTCTGTTCTTTTTAAAAAGTGGCTGATGTTATGTGGGCTTTAGTTAAGTTTGAGTAATACCTTTAAGATGGTTCAAACAGCCACAGTCAGTTTTGTGGTTTCAACCAGTATAAAGCTCCAGATCCAGTTTTAATACATTGAATGATTAGCAGTATTCCTGCACTCACAGAGCAGTTCAAAGGTTACAGCAGCAGAATACAGAGATACTCCCATGTTATAATGCTTCGCTAACACTGTGCTTATACGTGTACAAATGTGTACTCAGGAAACCTATTCACGTTCCAACATCAGCCACTAGAATAATGAGTTTTTGAAGGCTCAAAAGCAAGAATGTGTAAAACCGTTTTTGTGACACAGTGCTTAAGAATGTCTCGCCCTCTAAATGGTTTCGACCTCTCCTGAGTATCCTGGGCTCACTTTTACTGTCACATGTGAGCACCTTACTAATTATAGGTTGAGAAATGTGTGCATTGCTTAGCATTCAGGTGGAAGGACTGGTTTGTGTACAGTGTAAAGCCACACCTTCAGCCGTCCTGCCCAGTTGTTGCCAGCAGGTGAAATTCTGTAAGGGACAAACGCAGGGAGCTTATTCCCATTCCAACATCAGCCACTGACGTACCGAGGTAAGTAGACGTTTGATCCATCAATACTTTTGTTTTTTTTTTTAAATTATGACTTAAAATACTGCAGTTTTTTTTGAAAAGCCTCTTCTTGGAATATTTTATATTATCAGTATTAAATATTAAAGGAAACCATCTGTCATAAAAATCTACTTAGATCCTTAAAGGATTCTCACAAACCCAACCATTTCTGTAAAGTTCCTTCATAACATGTGCAAATGACAGAAATATTGTATTATTGTAATACGATATTGTGGTTTTTACTGAATAATTATGTTGATTTCTTGTCTTACAGAATCTGATGGATGTTGTGATAGGGATACATAATATAATAATGTAATAGGGGGTAGAACAGTAGATTAATCTGCTGTTGCTCTATGTGTATAGTGATAAAAGAAAAGTTAAAATGTCTTACTTTTAATACATTTCTAATTATGTAATTGTGGAAAGATTTCATTTCTGTCCAGGATCATGTATATTAGCCAGGTTCTGTGGGAATGCTACATTTCATAATTTATAATCTAAGTGAATGAGGTTCCTCTTATGGACATACATGAATAAATATTTCATGGAAACCTTCCCTTGCATTGATTTTCTGGCATGTCATTCATATGAGAAGTGATTGGCCTAAATGAAAAGATTAATGAAGGAAGCTTAGCACAACAGGCTAAAACGAGTCAGCATGCTAACATGCCACACCTGAATAATATTTACAGTAAAATTTTAATTATATTAACGTTGAACTTGAAGAAACTATCTATTTATTTTTGCATTTCTCAAGTTTGTATTCAATTTCTGTTCACATAAATTACAGTGAAAGTACAGTTTTGGTATGGATATGGTGTTGACATGGTTAAAAACACATAAAGAAACAAATGTATCGTAAAAACACAAGTACTGTATTCCCCTTTGAGATTTACGACTAGATTTTCACGGATCTAGGACAGGGTCCTGCTGCACTGTGAGTGTTCTGTATCTGATAATGTAAAGCTCATACACCGTGCGTGTGTTATTATTAAAAGACAGAAAACACTGCTTCCCTTCAGCTGCCAGGGGTATGTTTGTGTAGGGTGTGTCTGATGAGGATCAAGACAGACAAGTTTTCTTTCCTGAAAAGCATGTCAGAAGTTAAAGAATAAAGAGGAAAACCATGTTACCAGACATGAGACCAATACAATACCATCTTTTATGGGTCGGTGAAATCTGAGCTGATCATTGTTACAAAACATTGCCAGTGTGGTGTGGTTTCATAGACCAAAATTGTAGCACAATCTCTATTTTGTCTTTTGAATTGGTTGGAAATTTTAGATGGCAACCACTGTCTATTATAAAATGTCAATATTTTAATATTTTTCTTTCAGGGCTCTAGCATAAACCATGCCTTCCACCATCAACAGGAAATCATATCCTCCTGAGGCAGGTAAGATCATGTGTTATGCCTTTATACGTGCAACAGTGATGCATGTCAAGCCAATAACAAAACGCAGGCACAGTCTTCATTCAGACATTGCACAATGTTGCCACTGTTATTGCACATTACAGGAACTAAATGTTCATTGGGAGCTGGTTATAGAGAACAAGTATGGGAAAAGATATCAATGCCCTGTCATTTCTCTCAAACGAGTGTCAATGCTGTGAACAAACCATTCAGTAGCATTTTTTCCCCCAGACAACTCATTATGTAACACTCATTGCTTAAATCAGAGACGGATGTGGTAATGAATAATACATGAACTATGCTTTGTAACTGCAGACAAGAGCAAGTCTAGTGTGGTAGAGGACAGCAAAAAGAAGACGTCCCTGCTGAAGGACAACAGCTGGATCAAGAAAGACGTGAATGATGATAAAGTAGTGGAGTGAGTTAACACTGAGGCAATACACATACAGACAGATAACAGGGGGAAAAATCCATCTTTTTTCATGGAGATGGAAAGAGTCAGCTGTTTTCCACTGGGTTTTTGTACCTGTCATTACCACATTTTGTCATCATGGGAATACAGAATATACAAATCACAATTTACGGTAACTGACACTTTGACCCTTACTGTCCTTTTACAGCCAAAATTCAAACTTTGGAAGAAGTGTCCTGAGCCGGTTTAGATCCTCTGAAAATCTTAGCAGGTATACAGAGAACTTCTGGGCCTTGCTTTATACATTACAGTGAAAAAGATACCACATAAGATGCCAAACACAATCAAATACGACTGCTTTGTAGTTATAAAACATGTGACATGGATAAGGGCATTCAAAAATTGTCCTCAGTGGATATCAGTGAATATGGATTTGTACATTATTCAATTTAGCTCTTCAGAAAAAGACACCAGCACCATCACCTCCACCTCCTCCACAGTCACTGCCACTGGTCCATCAAGAAAAAATGTCCAGTCCCTGACTAAAAGGTAACACAATCTACAAAATACGTATGGAAAAAAAGAAAAATATGAAAAAAGAAATATATTGATTTTTTTTTTTCACACCATATTTTTAACTTAGATTCAGTGCAAGTCAGGATGAACTGGATTCAAGCAGGTAACATTTAATTTATCTATTTAATTTAATTTTGGTCCACTTATTGATTTGAAATATAATTATAACATGTATTTCTTATTCTTATTCAAAGTCCTGCATCTATATTTGTACATTGCTCTTAAAAACATTGCAGAACCCCAGCTTACATTGCATTTTATAGACTTTTGTAGACTTTTATCAGACAATCTTTTGGAATGCATAGTCATACCCAAAATATCCAACATTTAAAGTATGCCTTCCCCACCCATCATTTTCCAGATTTACCACCTCCGTAGAGCCAAAGACAAGGTAAAACACACCCTGAAAGCCCACACCTAGTGGAATACCACATTCTTTTGCAGCATGATTGTTATAAAAACATGATGTGTCCCTTTCAGCACTACTACTACATCTTTCAACAATGGCACGAAGACAACTGTAACCACAAGCAGGTAGATTTAAAAAACTCCCTTTAAAAAAAATGCTCATTAATTGATAGCACATACACCTAACCCAAGTTCATTTCTGAAATTGCGATGTGTCTTCACACATTTCTTCAGGACATCTGTGAAGTCACCAACCAAAACGGAAACTTTCACTGAAAAGATCGTCACAGACTCCAAGACTAATACTGGGTAAATGCTGTCAGTGCTACTAAATTTCAAAACACCTACAGCTCATTATCAATGCTAAAACAACAATCTTGTCTTTCAGTCTGCATTATTCAGTCTTGCGTGCCTGGAAGTTTGATCGCTACAGTGATAAGCTTTGTCACTTAGGTGTCTCATTTATGGCGGGATACCTACCCAGGATATGTTTTCTTGAGTACAGTTCAGAGACTGCAGTTCTTGGCCCCTTGAGGCTCTTCTAAAAATAAAATGTGTTAACTCTACACTCAAGTCATTCCCTTGAATTCCCTTGGCTGTACACTGATGATTATCATAGTGTTTAATTTTGATTGATTTTTGTCTCTCCCTTTAAATGTAGCATGTACTATATATACAGTATATATAGCATAAGCTGCACACGATAATTTATTTTGCATAACTTTACAATTCCCTCTATTCAGTAAAGTAAGAAGCAGGGTAATTATAATAAAAAATAAATAAATATATTGTATTTATTTGAAGGAAACTTCAAAGTCAGCCACCTACACCTGTCGAGACAACTACCAAAAGGTACTGTATATTTTAGCATGATAATTATCATATAGGAATATCATATATGAAAAAAAAGTTCTAACCAGCAAAATAACTGTGTATTAATATCTGTTCATGAAAACTCAAGTGCTACCAAGAGAGAGACTGTCACTGTAACTACGTTCAAGGACAACACAGTTCAGTGAGTGCTGAATTCTTGTATGAACTGTTGCCTATTTTGTTTCATTTTTTTATTCACATAACTCTACATAACACTCTTTTTATGTTCAGAGAGGACATAAAAACTGTCAAACTTCCAGCACCACTCTCACCCACCAAGACTACCAAGACAGAGACTGCCACAGTGATTACTTCGAAGGATAACACAGTGCAGTAAGTGGGGAATTCATATATGAACATTGCTTATTCTGTTTTATTCTTCTATTGCATATAACTTTTTGTTTCTCAGAAAAGACAACACAACAGTGAAATCAGTGACAACACCACTCTCACCCTCTAAGACTACCAAGACAGAGACTGTCGCTGTGATTACTTCTCAGGATAACACCGTGCAGTAAGTGGGGAATTCATGTACGAACATTGCTTATTCTGTTTTATTCTTCTATTGCATATAACTTTTTGTTTCTCAGAAAAGGCAACACAACAGTGAAATCAGTGACAACACCAACCTCACCCTCTAAGACTACCAAGACAGAGACTGTCACTGTGACTACTTTTAAGGACACTGTAGTTCAGTGAGTGGTGAATTCCTGGCTAAAGAATTGCCTATTCTGTTTCATTTAGTAATGCATATAACTCTACATAACTCTCTATTTATTTTCAGAGAAGACAGCAAATCAGCAAAACCAGCACTACCAGCCTCACCCACCAAGAGCATTACAAGGTAAACGCAAATGACTTTCACAGACACTTTAACCTGGGTCATATTATCACCCTAACTTTCTGATAAACTCTTGTTCTTATTACTTTCAGCACAACCTATACAAGCACTACTCCAACTTCTAAGACAGAGTCCTATACCTTCAGCTCCAAATCCAGGTGATTTATCAGCATGACCTTTAGATGGCACATAGATTAACAAAAACACTGGAATAATTACACACATAGAGGAGAAAGTGCAAAGATTGATTTATTAACTTCCCCTAGTGCTGAAGACCAGTTGTTTGACACCCTCCTACCCACATCCATCAAGTCAACCCGTGGATCTGACAGGTATGGCGTGTAGGGTGTGGCCCATAAATGGTATTTTTCTTCATAGCTGCTTTAGACATAATCTGGGCTACCTTTGAACTATTTTGCGTATCGGATCAGTTCACAAGAATTCTAAAAGCAGCAGAACCAGTTCTACAATGCACGCTAGAAGGTCTTACAGAGACAGCATTTACGCATTCTCATTTAGACTCCTGTATCTGCATGATCATTTGAGACCTACAGATATTTTACAATGGAGTTATATTATTTTTACAGGCCTGGTGAAACCACGGTCACCGAGTCCATGAAGACCTACTCCTCCATGTCTGACAGGTACAATTTATTTCACTAAGAATAAGCACCATAAGTTGATGAATTACTGCAGACACTTTAATTTGTATATCTTTTTATGCACAGTTATGAATATAGCCCTCGTAGGGGCTCCACAAAAACCTACACTACAACAACTTACACAGAGAGCAGGTATATTGAGAGAAATGTTTAACCAATATAGATTTTTTTTTTGCTAAATATAGAATGTGAAATTTGCATTTTGGTGCTTATGGTGCATAATTTCTCCACAGACCTGAAGATCTATCTGATATCTACACATCGAGAACTGTTGAAACGGTTTACACATCACCTGAAAGGTAAATATACTGGACTTTACACATTCTTACTTTTTCTATGACAGAATATTCACATATACGTCACTTTTTTTCTAGGAAAATCATAGAGAGGGATCTTTGCACATACTGCCAGAAACCAATGCTCTCTGATACGAAGATGATTCTAGAGGATGTGGATATAAAGTGCCATGCCAGTTGTTTCAGGGTAAATGACATTTTTTTGATACACGTTTCAGCACTTGTTATTCATTGTAAGAACGCTTATCATATAAGAACACATTTTATATTAAAATTAAATACATTATTTAAGGAGTAAAACACAATGTGCTATTTACCAATATATATATATTTGTTTATCTATGTATATATTCATTTATTTATTTAAGAACAACACATCATACTTTGTATCCATTTATGGTTAAATTTTAATATTGTGGAATGTCTGTGAACAAAATTAGTTCTCATTAACACAGATAAGAAAACTTGCCACAGAACTGAGAACCCTCAAGGCATAAATTCCTCTGTTCTGAAAATCTTCTTTGGTGGAAAACTTTTTTCAAGAAACAAATTTATGACAAAAAAGTGCTGTCACCGACCGAAGTCTTCCTTCAATAAATGTCTCCTAAAGCAAACCAGAGCACTGTTTATATATATCTATATATGTTGTTAATTCACAACAATAAAAAAAATATATATGTTTATTGATAGGCATAAATTATGTGAACCCAGTGAATGAGCTGTTACTATAGAAACAATAGTGACTTAAAAAGGAACACATTCATATAAATCTGTGATATTAAATCTTTATATATATAAAAAAAAAATCAACACCTTACCAATCTGATTGGAAAATACACAACTGCACTATGGTATAATAATATAATATATTATTACAATTTGAAGATCATTTAGGTGTTTAATTCAAACTTAGCAGACAAACAGTATTGTGTTTAAATCAGCATTTTACATGGCAGTAAAAACTTGAGCATACTCTCACACTCTCTGTTCCTGCTCTAGTGTGATGTGTGTAAGAGTCCTCTTGGACACCTGAAGGCAGGGGACAGCATGTGGTTGTACCGCCGTAATGTGCACTGTCAGGCCTGCTTTGGTATCACCAAGGGTAAGACAAAGTGCTACTCACATGATTACATTGAAATCATTGAAGTTGTAAGTGCAGTATTTAAAACAAACACATTTTTCCCCTACAGGTAAATGGCTTCACTGAGGACAAACCTACTGCAAATCCATGAAGTGCACAGACAGGAAGGAATTTCACATAATGTTAAAAAAGTTTGATATGGTGAAGGAAAGAAAAAACAGCTCTGTATGCATATTGAGTACTCACCCAGGGGTTTTATTAAAAAGAATTATTCATTCGATATACAAAAATGGAAAAAGATAGTTTGGGTGGCGGTTCTGTTGAAAATGCATGTGAGAGGGGATTTATTCCTTTATTTTATTATATATATATAATTTTCTTTTAATATCTCTTTGCTAACTGAAGTGAACTACTGAAGCACTAATTAACAAGTTGAAGTCAAGTGTTATGAGCCACCATATTATGATATATTATATCAGTGAAATGTTGGGGCCATTGCTTTGGGCTTCTTTTTTGTTTAAAATTAAAATTATTACCCCATGTTGGTTTGACCTGCCAATAAAATATATTTTTAATTGGTGTAAAGTATTTCACATATTTAGTGGCATAATCCATGCCACAAAGAACTGGGGCTGTTCTAAGAGCCACTTTAATAGGAACACATGTACACCTGCTCATTTGTGCAATTATCCAGGTGAAGAGCTTAAGTTAATCAAACATCAGAATGGGTAAAAATGTGATCTGAGTGATGGTGGCATGGTTGTTGGAGCCACACGGGCTGGATTGAGTATTTCAAACATCCAGTGAGTGGCAGTTGTATGGGTGTAAACACTTTGTTGATGAGCGAGGACAGAGGAGGATGTCCAGACTGGATTCAGCTGACAGGAAGGGTACAGTAACTCAAATAACTACTTTTTACAACCGTGGTGAACAGAAAGGCATCTCACACAACACATCTGAGGTGGATGGGACCACGTTGGGTTCCACTCCTGTAAACCGAGAATTGAAATCTGAGGCTACAGTGGGCGCAGGCTCACTGAAACCGGATAGGTGAAGATTGCAAAAAGCAATGTTTTTCTACCTGAGGGTGATCAGGCTGATCAAGGAAATGTAGCCCCCAGAATTAGCACATTAGGACAGGGATCATTAAGCTTTTTACAGTCAGGGAGTGTGGGATCCCTTCCAATGTAAAAAAATAGATATGTGAGACAGGCATAATTTTAAAACCAATTTAATTCAAATAAATAAACAAATAAATAGCCTTCTCTAACTTCAATAATAGTTAATGGACATAAATGTCAGACCCCCTTGAGGTCTTCAGTGAAGTCAGATACAGATGAAACGGTATATTAAAAGAAATGCAGTAACTGTATTAAAATTAGTATTATATTTTGTAACACAAAAATAACATTTTGTATTTTGGATTAGGAAACTAGGATATTCTTAGATTAGGTTGTAAAGAGAATCTGCTTTTAACAAAACTAAGTAGTTTATCAAAGTAAAGTAGAACTATAAATATAGAGCTCTGATAGGCCTATATATTATCTGACATTTCTGTGATTTTAAGATATTGATGGATAATGATTTGACCCTCAATAAACTTTTAAAAATGTATTTTAATATTTTGCAATACACTGCAATATTTTGGTTTCTCACATTGCATATTTATGGGCACTGTGCTTAGGGGTTAGGACGCTTGCCTCGCACTTCCGGGGTTGGGGGCTCTATTCCTGCCCCCGTGCCCTGCGTGTGTGGAGTTTGTTCTCCCCGTCTGCTGCAGGGGTTTCCTCCGGGTACGCTGGTTTCCTCCTCCAGTCCAAAAATATGCATTGTAGGCTGATTGGCATCTCTAAATTGTCTGTAGTCTGTGAATGACACACACACACACACACACACACACACACACACACACACACACACACACTAACACGGGACGTTACCCAACCGTGCCTGTCCAGCGTGTCCCCTGCCTTGTGCCTCAAGTCCCCTGGGACAGGCTCCAGGCTCCCTGCAACCCTGTATAGGATAAGCAGTATAGAAACTGATGGATGCACATACTGTATTCAGCTGTATTGTTGTTGTTGTTTATGATAAAATATGCCAAATACAATCGTGGTTTGTTTTTTTTTTTAAGTAAGATAAAAATTGTGTTTAAAAATATTTTTGTGACATCATCACACCTCAAATCTGTGGCAGCTTTTGTCAGCTTTAAAGTGTCTGGTTGTAGAGGTGTGTGTGTGAGAACGAGAGAGAGAGAGAGAGAGAGAGAGAGAGTGCGTGTGTGTGTGTGTGTGTGTGTGTGTGTGTTGTGTTTTTTTGAAACGGAGAGGAAGGAGAAAGGGGGCACCGAGCAGCACATCAGCATCAGAAAGAAGCAGCATGTCGGCGCGAGCTCAGCAGACAAACCCCGTGCACTCGCCGCAAGCTGTGTTCCACTGACTGAAAACACTGCCATCACCTTATCGCTGTATATTTCTTTCTTCTCCTCCTCCTTCTTCTTTTTCCGCTCAATGGAGGCGGCCGTGATGAAGCTGCACGCGATGGCGGACGTTAACGGGAACAGCACAGTTATGGACGCGGAGCTCGAGGTGAAAAAGCTGCAGGAGCTCGTGCGCAAATTGGAGCGACAAAACGAGCAGCTGAGGACAAGAGCGGCTAATAACTACACCCACAGCGGCCATTTATTCCCACACCAGATCTGCGCTGGAAACCCGGCCAGTGGTCATGTTTATTCAGGGAATCATTGCCTTTCAGCTCAGCCCACGCAACTGGAAGTGCACAATAGAGAGGAACAGTACGCGTGTTTTCATGCTCAGTCTCCCAGCGATGCTGAGAGCTTACTGCTGGACGAGCTGGAAATCTTAGACCTCTTTTCTCTTCTAAACATCGACCCAGAGTCTGAGGACAGCTGGTACTGCAACCCTGCTCCATTTCTGACCTGCTTTAACTGTTATTAGTTTGTATTCTAAATGCATTCAAGTCATGGCACTTCATTTTCACATTGTCTCAAATCAAGCTCACCCAGCTATACTACTGTATCTGATAGGACACAGTGAAAGGCTGTTATCACTGCTGACCCAATACTGTGATATTTACAGTTATGTCCTAGTTAGCAGAGGAATATGCAGGTCCTGTTGCAGCAATCGCTGAAGTGTTCTTTTGTAGATGGCTTTTGTTATAGCTGTGTACATCATAAAACCCTGTCTCAGAGTTTCTGTTGGAGGATATAAATATAGATTAGTGTAATAAATTGACTTACAGCTTGCTTTGGTACCTGTCATGTGCATGCCAATGGACATACGTTTTATTGTCATAGTACAGGTTGCATCCATGTGTTTATTGTGATGCATCACTCGGATTGTGATAATATGATCATATGCATATGATGCACCTTTCTTACATATTTCGCTTTATAACACCTGGATTAAATGATCTCATCAAGTCTCATCCTATATCATACATAAAGTGAAGACATTCTGCAGCACACTCATAGAGTAACATGCCAACATGTTGACATTGTGGCCTATATCTCCAGGTTGTATGTATCTCCAAAAGCAAAGCTGTTCCCTCGGTCACCCCTCAGCCCTCTGCAGTGGTGTAGACATGTATTCGACAACCCCGGGCCACTCCACCTCAGTCGATTCGCAAGGAATACGATGGCTGATCTGGTCCCATGTCATAAGAACTAAAGTATAACGTTTGTTAATGTTCAACCTACAAGAACATAAGAGCTGAGCACATCTGAATAAACAGTGGTATGTAGTATTTGAACAATTAAAGAGGCTAATATTCTTAGAGGAAAATTGGAAACATTTAATTTGCTCTTTCAGTTGCAGTTTAAAATTGAACTTTGAGTAACAGTCCCGCTTACAATTAGAAAAACGTTTCAACAAATTATATGACTAATATAAAGTCAAAATAAAACTGCTATTTCAGTTAATAAAACTCCTCAGATTGGTACTGGCACCTCAGAGAGCAATCATCAGCATCATCAGCCTGTCCTATAGTATGTCTCAGCACTGTATATCACCGGTTTTATATTGGGCTGTAAGATGGGCTGTGGTACAACAATTTTGAAAAGAGCACGACTAGTGCGAGAAATGTGAAATTAGAACCACTGGTAATAAGTTGGATACTTATGTAAGTGCCATTATACTTGCATATATTCACATGATTATGAATAATATACTAGGTGGTGTTCTGAATAAACTTAATGTTCTAATACATCAAGATCAGTGTATCTTGTAAAAAAAAAAAGGAATACATTCGGGATTTGTATATTGTTCAGCAGATGGCCTGGTGTGAGGCCATTTTATACTATGACATTATACTATGTATAGTACTATTTAATTTAATATCACAGCATTTACATGAGCATGTTTGCATGCATAACATTTTAAAATGTCTCTTTCTTAATCCCTGTCAGTGATAATCCATATCAGTAATAACAATCCCTATAAATGCTAATAGATTGCTCTATTTATGAAGCAGAGAAACCAAGATGTAAACCTTTCCTTTCCTTTCCTTTCCTTTCCTTTCCTTTCCTTTCCTTTCCATTCCATTCCTTTCCTTTCCTTTCCTTTCCTTTCCTTAACTCTGTTTCATCCTGAAATATTCGACAGTGTTTTGCAGCAATGGTGAAGAGGATGGTTACCATAGAAACTATGACTATATTAACCCTTTCAGCTAAACTAGAGGGAAACAGTGTGCTGCCTTCATTTCCGCACTCAGCCTGGACAGGCACGGCATTACTTATCAGTTTGGACCTGTTTATGTATAAAGATGAGATGTGTGTACAGAGGGGTCTGCTGTTCAGCTTTAAGCTCTTGCTGCTGTTGAAAGGCCAGATTGAGCAAAGGTTGGCTGTGTGCTGGAAGGTTATGAATACAGCTTTGTTTAGCCGCTCTCTAAAAAAAGCTTTGTTCTTGTGGGCGGCTGTGAATGCTCGTTTTCATGTAGTCTGTGGCAAGGCTAATTTTCTGTGGTACAGCAAAAGCACGGTGCTTAACTGTTTGCTTAACAACTAATCATAATTAGCTGATTTTTGTATGTGAAATGCATGCCATTTCTTTTTTTCATTTTTCAGTTGAGTAATCAGCACAAATGGGAAGGCAGGAAACTTACACTCATTCCTTCTTACCCATTAAAAAAGCCTTGTGGTCTAAACAAAGCCCTGTTCACTAAACAAAACAATCCAGCAAGCTTACTGTTCTCAGTTCTCGCCTGTACACACATAAAAGTATCCTCCACATACTGAACAGTAACTAATATCCCTTCCATTCTTTTCTTAGCCAAAAGATGGAGAGGAGCTCTCTCTGGCAGTTCATCATCCTTATCATACAGACCTGTAGATGGACTCTCCTTCTTAAGCACCTCAGTTAAATCTCTTACTAAACCTGCACTAACTGAACAAACAGGTAACACCATCACTACAGCTATACTAACAGACTCAAAAAGTAATAGAAATAATTATTTCAATTTTTTTCCCCTTTACATACTGACAGTAAATTTATTATACATTATTGCATGCCATTTTTAAATAATAGGAACATTTTACTTGTGGGGTGTACATGAGGATAATATACACTGATCAGCCATAACATTAAAACCACTGACAGGTGAAGTGAACATTGATTATCTCATTACAATGGCACCTGTCAAGGGGTAGGATATATTAGGCAGCAAGTGAACAGTAAGATCTCGAAGGTGATGTGTTGGAAGCAGGAAACATGGGGAATCATCTGAGCAAAGTATCTGAGCAACTTTGATGGCAAGACGACTGGGTCAGGGCATCTCCAGAATGGCAGGTCTTGTGGGGTGTTCCTGGTATGCAGTGCTTAGTACCTACCAAAGGTGGTCTGATGAATCACATTTTCATCACCTGGTGTGTGTGCGTCACTTACCTGGGGAATAGATGGCACCAGGATACATAATGGGAAGAAGGCAAGCTGGCAGAAGCAGTTTGATGCTCTGGGCAATGTTCTGTTGGGAGACCTTGGGTCCTGGCATTCATGTGTTACTTTGACACATACTATTTAGCTAAACATTGTTGCAGACCAAGTACACCCCTTCATGGCACTGGTATTCCCTAATGGCAGTGGCCTCTTTCAGCAGTATAATGTGCTCTGCCACACTGCAGATATTGTTCAGGAATGGTTTGAGGAGCATGACAAAGAGTTCAGTGTGTTGACTTGGCCTCCAAATTCCCCAGATCTCAATCTGATCAAGCATCT
>CM074949.1:13762676-13812312 GCA_037577455.1 Pangasius macronema
ATGTCAGTGGCCTCCACCTGTAAAACCATTCCTGTTTTGGGGGTCATCTCATTGTTGCTCATCTAATGAACCTGTTGTTAATTTCATTAACACCAAAGCAGCTGAAACTGATTAACAACCGCCTCTGCTACTTAACTGACTAGCTCAATATCCCAGGAGCTTAACTGACTTGATGCTATACTCTGATTAAAAAGTGTTCCTTTAATTTTTTTTGAGCATTGTATGTATATATATATATATATAGAGAGAGAGAGAGAGACAGAGATAACTTTTTTTAAGTTACAGACTGACTGGTCAATCAGATACATCACCTAGGTGCAATCTGAAGGTGCTGCTGGCAGTGAAGTGAAAGTGTTGACTATTTTAGCACATATACAACAACAGACTGTAGCCCATCTGTTATGATGTGGGTCTTACCAACATCCACCCCACCTCCACCTGCCAGATATTATTTGGGTTGAGTATCATTCTCAGCACAGCGGTGATACTGACAGGGTAGTGGTTTGATAGTATTGAGATTTTTAAACACCCAAAAGTGTCCAGCCAATGGCAGTCAAGTGGCCAGACCCTGACACCAGTGAAAGGCTGATTAACATAAATTGTGCATGGAAAAGCTGTCATCTTTTAGAGTGCTTAAAATCCCAGCAATGCTGTTGTATTGAATACAGTAGTACCAACACAACAATCACTAACATGCCACTACTGTGTCGGTGTCACTAAGAATGGTCTACCACCCAAATAATATCAGATAAGTGGTAGCCCTTTTCTATTGTTGGATGGGGTACACAGGGGCTGCCGATTTGTGCACAGAAAAAAGATGGGCTACTATGCCTACCTACAGTGTACACTTGCATGGCAAGTGTACCTGATCAACCTGGCCTAATTACAGTAACTATCCAGTATATACAATAATATACAGTAACTTTTTCATCATTTTAAATATAGTCACTACATGTGCCATCTGAGAACAAGTGGGCAGTTTTACTGATTATGAGTGGTTCAATGGCAGTTTATGGCAGCCTTTGACCTAGACAGCAAATGTTTATCTATTTATGCCAGATTGGGTGGGGTGGATCAGCACATGCTGGATGAGGTAGTAGAGGTGTGGATTGTTCGTATAAAGATAGTTTAATGATTAGAGTATTAAAGGACAAATTATCTGGCAGGTGGTAAAGTTCATCTTCATTTTCTGCCATATCAAAATTTTCAGTGCTTTTTTCCCCATTCAACAGTGAAACTATTCCACTTGATGTTCTTTGTACTTTGTACTTCTAGACATGCTGCGGAAAAGCATGCCAAATCTGATACGAGCGCCCAGCATGCTATCTGTGCCAAGTGTGACAAGTATTACAGCTCCTGCCAGTCACACAACTTTCTCTTCATTTCACTCTTCACCATCGTCCCTACGCAACAGTCAGAGCTTTGACTCTTCAAGCGGCCTTGCCAGGCTTCAGTCTGCAAGTAAGGCCAACACAAAAGCAAGCCCACAATGGTTATCACAGCCAACATTCAGACACATGATATAACAATTAACACATAACAGCACTGTGAAATAATAATAATAATAATAATAATAATAATAATAAAGCAATCATACTGAAACAATTCCTTAATAAATAGCTTAAAATCTAATCATGAGATTATTTGCACAAGTTTCAGATGTTTTGTTTCTTTAAGGCATGATGATATGGAATTAACAACCAAATGTAGATCTCACTGGTGGAACATCAAAATTACTGTGAATATAAGAATGTAAAATTGTATTTCATGGTTTTTATTTGCAGAAATACAGACAGATTTATATACAAAAAATCTGTCTTTGCACTGAAATGAACTGTAATACAATACAATACAGTACAATACAATATTTAATATAATTTTATATAATATGAGATAATTATTTCCTAATTCATTTATATGCTATACACTGACCTGTACTTTGCTTTAGCCCATATTTTTAATAACCTGTAATGTCAGTTCCATCTCCAGGTCAGCTGCAGCAGCGGGTACAGAGTATAGGCACCTTCTCCACGGCAACACGGCAACCAGTGAAAGCCACTGCCTACGTCAGTCCTACAATACAGGGTCCCATCACAATGCCTTCATCTGTTAGCTTAAACTCACTCTCCAGCAATAGTGTTAGTAAACCCAGCAAACCCAGCACTCCATCCTCTACAAGTCGCAGTGCTCTACCTCGACCAGCCTCTTTCATTGGCACCAGTGGGACCACACGCAGCAAGATCGCTCAACCAGCGCGCAGGTAATCACAGCCTGAAACAATCCATATTAGTTGCCTTAAATCCATATTAGAATATGGATAATATAAACGCTGTATATATATATATATATATATATATATACACACACACACATTGTAAATGGTTTTGCAAGCATGTTTGCTGATCGTAAATCATTGTAGTTAGAGATTTCAGGAAATTGTAATGTTCCGTATTACACAAAAAATGCCTGTGTTGATTTTTATCAGCTTACTGACTCCTCCAAAGAGTATGGCATCCCTGAGTGCCCTGCGTGATGCAAGCTGGAGGGATGGATGTTATTGATGCTGGAAATCCACTGCTCTTCACAAACGGCCAACAGTGTTTCAGGCCCAGCTGGCTGGGTAAAGCTGTTGCCTACAGGCAACAGAAAAAGATTAAAGCGTAATCATTGATGTGTGATCATTGATGGTATAAGACGGTTAGCACAGCTAATTTCCTTTATGCTGTATACATACAAAAATTGCAATATGCCCCAGTGACCAAAAACTTTTGATTAGAACATTATGCAAATGATTGTTTACATGTAAGATACTACCCCCTAATTAAAAAGTGTTTGTTATTTAATTCTTTATACTTACAGAAAACAAGTAAGATCAAGTAAGACTACATAAGACAAATATTGTTAGCTCTTAGTGCCTAATGCTAAGTGTTTTAAGGTTATACTGTAAGTAATTTCCTGACTGCCAAATGGCACTTTTACTGTTCATTTTTAGTTGAGAACTGTTAGGCCAGTTACATTTCATTTCACAAACAACATACAGAACTACTGAACTCTAAAGGTTTCTAAGGAAGCACCTTGATAAGTATATTAGTGTCAAAAAAAAATAAGATAACATTGAAACTGTGAATTTCAGTAACTACAAGTGTGAATACTGGACAGCTTGGCTTTGACACTATTACAAAGACTTTAACACACTGATCTCGTTCTTTTAGCAAATTGGCTTTAAAAATGTAACATAAGTACAAATGCCTCTTAATGTGATTGCAACATGCATAATTGTGTGTTAACAAGCTGCTCATGTGAAGGAGCGTTGCTGATGGATTGCACATCTCGGTAGGAACATGAAAGAAAATTCAAATAAGTGTATTTTAACATTGAAATAAAGGTTTTTCAACTGACTGTCTTCACTTGAACACGTTGAATATTTGGTGTCTGAGGATGTAGAAATGCTACACTGTTTGCCTGTAGATGGCACTATGGCAAAGGCTTAATCATATGTGGAATAGACTTTATTTCATCACTGGTACTCAGTTATACTCAGGTTATATTCTATTATGAGAATGAGAATATGGGGCAGGGCAAAAATATATTCCCTTGGAAATATTTTTATAATGCCATTTTTGAAAGTTTGGAAAATTATTTACTAGTTTTAATGTAGTTGAGACTCAAAGTGTTTAAATAGTCTGGCAATATTAACTACTTTAATGCTAAAATTCTGAAACATTTCACAAGGCAATGATCTAATACAAGCAACAGCCTGGCTTCATTTCCATTTAGCTGAGAACTTCCTAGAAAGTAAATGGATTAGCATGTGTGTAAACACTGAAAAGGTTTCGTATGATAAATGGTAAATGGTAAATGATAAATGGTATTGTATTGCTATGAAAGATCCATAGGTCGTGGTTTCTCAAAGAACAGTCTGAAGAGGTGAGTTTTAATGAGTGCATTCTCTGCCAGGCAAGAATACTAAAGCAATAAAGATTTGGATTTTTGATCTGGATGCTTTTTAGAGGAAAAGATATGACTTTCGGTTGTGTATGAAGACATACAGCTCTCTCTGTTCAGGTGCCGTGTGGTACTGGTTCTGATGGAGTGTTAATTTTGGACTATTCCTATGTCTTTCTTCTTCTACCACTTGTGTTCTTGTGGTTTTTCCTGTCCTCTCAGCTTCTAATGATTATCGTTAGTCTAATTATTACTTTCTCTTTTATTCACACATTATTATTTGATAAGCTTTTGTAATGCCCATACAGCCCCTTGAGCCTGTGTATACAGGTAATCAGGTACATCTGGGTTTGAGTTGTTTGTAAGGACTTAAGGATATTGCCAACACTTGTCCAAAATGTACAGTGAAAGTGAGAGTCACATGACATAGCAATGGACATGACTGGCTGAGCACAGCTTAAATGTAACCTTAATTTCTAACAGAGCAGATTTGTATTGGACAATCTCCATGGTGACTCCAAGCCAGTGCAAAATCACTAACTGATGTGCAGCAACAAAAAGTAAGTGCTTCAAATGATTTCTGATAAACACATACAATCTTTTTTTTAAATGTTCTTCATATTTAATAATATTGAAAATGTTTAAAACTGCTAATGCAATCGAATGGAATTGAAACGTGACAAGTGTAGAGATATTAGAGATATTTTAAGCTTTATAAGATTTATTTTTGTTCATTGGAAAAATCATGGATCAGCAGGATCTACAAGCAAGGAACCGTGTGGACAAAATGCCAAGTAAAGCCCAGGAGGTGAGCTGTGTAAAGACTGGCTTCTCTCAGAAATTGAGGAGGAAATGAAGTGTAGATATGAACTTTAGTGCAAAATGTTGTGTCTCTCAGGATGCTGTGATCAACATGAAGTCTATACAGGATATCTCAAAACAGCTGGGCTTTGAATGGCCAGTTCTTGCATATGAGCTGGGCTTCACAAGAACCGAAGTCAGGCAGTTTCATGCAACGTCGAAAGACAAGAGGGATCAGGCCAAGAGCATGTTGGAATCCTGGTAGGTAACACTGTTAACAGAATCTTCCATCTGAACACACGTTATAAAGATTTTGAAGCTGTACTATTTATGTAAATACATTTCTAATACTTTCTTTGAGTACATTTCTTATCATTATGTACATATAAGTGTAGGATGTCTTATCTCACAGGTATGAGAAGACTTGGGATAAGCCTAATAAGACTAAAGTGCTGCAGGATGGACTGGAGCGTGCTGGTCGTAGAGACCTGGCTGAGAGGCTGCGCTGTCTTCACTGGGGCCACCAGAAACTCAGCCGCAGAGTGGAGCTGCCCTCTGCCTTCCCCTTTCTCATAACTGTCCACAAGACTATAGATAACAAGGAGGCCCTGAGAAGAATTAATGAACTTAATCGCAGTTACAACTAATATCACTGCTGAGAAAGAATAATACATAATTAAGCTCTTAGATGTTCTGGTTACTCCAAACATACTTTAAATGGGTTTATCATGCAAAAAACTAACTGATTTTTTTTTTTTTTTAAATATGAAGGACATTAATTATATTGTTTTCACCCTGATGTACCCTGATATTTTAATGCTTTCAAATTATTTAGGGAAACTCAGACAGATGCAGCATTAATCTACTAAAACTAATACCCTAGGAAACCTTGTAATATATTCAAAATAAATTTAAAACGGTTCAATCTATTCTTCCCTGGATTCCAGGCTTCTACTGGATTTTTTAAATGCACTATATAACTAACTAATAAATAAACAAAACCAGGTCACGCGACAGCAATTAGGCCACAGCTATTTATGAATTTCCTATCCAGTAGCATGCTATTAGTAGGCCTAAATTAATAATGCAAAATCTACTTTACAGCATATAATGCAGTATGTTCCAGTTCAGTACTAACAATATGTTCCATGCGATTGTTTCTAAATGGCAGGAGAGATGGAAATGACTGAACAATGATTGGTCGAGTCAACCAAACCCGATGACCCTGCGCGCGGGCCGCGTAGCCAATCAGAGCCGTGTGCTTCCATGTCAGCTGTGTTGCCAGGTGCCTGATTAACCCTCAGACTGGGGTTGATTTTTTATATTTTTGTCCACTGTTTGGGAGGTTGGGCGGGTTTTTTTTTTTGGACGCACATCATATACACATATTAAAACATATTCACATTTAAACGACATTTATTTATACCCGAATCGCATGCCAGATATTAGTATAGAAATATTAAGTTATGTTCTTCTTTTATGACAATATATAATAATGCGAGGCCATTTATACACATTGGTATCTTATTTATAGGCAAAGGTATCATATGACGTTCATTTTAAATATTACATTGCACAAGGAAAGTCATAAAAATGTTGGTAGCGAATACTGATCGGAAAATACTCATCTCGGTTTAGTATTCAGGTTCTTTTAAAAAGAGTGAGTTTGTCGTACATAACTGGCAACCCTGCGTGTTTGACTACGTCATGCGACGTCACTATCTCAGATGAGTCAACCAACAAGCGGGTCAGACGGACTTTCCTCTTTTTCTCCACTATGCTGGAAAATTGAACGCTGCCGCCACTAGGTTCCCGTTTTCATTTCATAAACATGGCTGCGCTGTAAGAGAAAGAAACGCTGGCTGTTTCTAGCATTGAGAGCTTGTTATGGTGTCACCGCTGGGGATGTGAGTTAGAAAGCTAACAGAGGGACTGTTCGCATGCAGAACTCACGGATATAGCGGACGTTATTGTCGTGGAGGGAATTGTGACCGTACTGGAGCTGTCATTAAGCTCAAAATGGCTTCAGTCAACTGTTTTAGTGGTCCGGAAGAGCTCGAGGATTCAAGCCATGCACTGAATCTGATGAGAGAGCTGAAATGTTTCTACGACTCCCAACTTCTGGTTGATGTTAGTATTGAAGTGGAAGCAGGACAGGAGACGTCGGGATGCTCGTCTGAAGCAGAAACACGGACGTTTTTCCAGTGTAACCGTAATATCCTGGCGGCAGCAAGTCCTTATTTCAAAAGCATGTTCACAGGAGGACTGTACGAGAGCACTCAGAGCAAGATCACAATTCACGACGTGGACGCGGAGTCGATGGCGCTCATCATTGACTACTGCTACACCGGCAGAGTGACCATCACTGAAGCCAACGTGCAGAAGCTCTATGCAGCTGCCAATATGCTGCAGGTGGAGTACATCAGACATGCCTGTGCTGATTTCATGACCAGGAGGCTGGACCTGTCTAACTGTACAGGGATCTTGAAATTTGCAGACACCTTTGACAACATGGACCTGAAAAGCAAAGCTCAAGCCTTCATAGCAAAGCACTTTGCTCAGCTCAGTGCCAGTGAAAAGGAGCTGTGTGAACTGGACCTGAAGCAAATGAAAGAGATTCTCACTCTGGATTGCCTTGATATTGACTGTGAGAGGAAAGTGTGTGCGGCCGCAATCCGTTGGATCGAACATAACGTGCCTCTGGAAACGGAGGATGCATTGCACATCCTTAAATGTGTCCGGTGGTCACTGTTCACAGAGAAAGACCGGTTCTATTTAGATAGCCTTAAAGCAAAGCCTTTTATTAAAAAACACCTTTCGAGTTTACCAGATTTGGCTAGTATGGGAGAGAGCGGCGTGATTTCAATGAACCATACAAAACAGAGAATTGGTAAAAGTGCGAAAGAAATGGTCCTGTTTTTTGGCCGACCAAATGAACCGTTCATGTGTTATGACCCTTACACTGAAGAGATCTACTCCATGTCTTCCCCTGTCATTAATCTCAGCAATCAGAACTTTAAACGTTCTCCTATGGAAACCTTTTTAGTCTGTGCCACACCAGAGAACAACCTGTACATTGCCTCACACTTGTCGAAGCACTTCTGGGTGTATAATCCGTTGCTGAATGGCTGGCAGGAGCTGGCTGAAAGGCTGCTAGGGAGAATGCATTCATACATTGGCTACCTCAATGGGCACATGTACGTTCTCGGTGGTCGGGACCCTGTATCTGATGCCAGGCTCAAAGAGGTTGAGTGCTATAGCATTCAGAGGAATCAGTGGATGTTCGTCGCCCCTTTGCCACATTCCTTAGGCAAGATGCAAGTTGTGACAGTCAACGAGCAACTCTATGTAGTGAACAAGAGACGAATACTGTGCTACGAGCCCAAGAGAAACCACTGGCTCCAGCGCGGCTCTTTAAAACGCAACAAGCTCCACAAAGCCTGCGTCTTTCAGGATCAGATCATCTGCCTTTGTGATATCCCAGTAGTGAAAGTGTATAACCCAGTCCGAGGGGAATGGAGACGCATCGCGGACATACCCATCGATAGCAGTGCTCTGAACTACCAAGTGGTGCAACACAGAAACAAACTGCTCCTGCTTACTCTTGCCATTGTCCATCACAATAAAAACAGGCTCGTCATACATGAGTATGACTCTTCTAGGGACATGTGGAAAAACGTTGTCACCATGTTCGGCTCCTCATTTGGCTCGATAAGTCTCTCTGCCCGCATTTATACGGCTTGCCTCAGTTCAGGACAGAACTTCATTACTGAGGAGGATGATGACAGTGGCTCCAGTGTAGATTGGGACTTTGGCCTGACTGATGCAGACTCAGATTCTGGCAGCTCAAGCTCCTTTTCTGATGAGAATTGGTAGCAAAAACTATGTCTGCAAATTTCAGTGTTTAATTCATGGCTGTATGTGGGAGACACACAAGGTCTTAAACTCCATCTGATGATAAGCGTTGCAGAATTGTACTGATAGTATGTGGCTGCCCATGAGTAACTTTATTTATGTACCAGCACAGAGGCTTTGCTTTTACTTGAATTTACATGGGATTTGTATTAGTATTACCGAGTTAAAAGGTACTGTGATAATGAACACCAGAAGATGATAAATTATTTTCTCAGATTAATGTTGCCAATTTGGTGCTGTTACAGTATGAAGTGTATCTTGTTTTTTCATCTTTTGAGAGATAAAGGCCAGCATTAATATATTTTTGAGTTATTAAATACCTTATACATTTTCATTTGGGTTTTTTTTTCTGATGCATATAACCATGTTTTGAATCTAATTTCTTTGCACATATCTTACTTATTGTAGAATGCATGTCCGTAGAAAGGGTGCCAAATGTTTTTCTCATGTCTGTGTTGATTTTTCCTGAGGTCTCTGTGGTTTCTTCCCACCTCCCAAAAACATTCCATTATGAAGATTGGCAGTGCTAAGTGTGGGAATGTGTGTGTGTGTGTGTGTGTGTGTGTGTGTGTGCGCGAGTGCCCTGAGATGGACTGGCAGCCCATCCAGGGTGTATACCTTCCTTCCAGTGTCTATGGGATTCACTGTGACCCTGACCAGGATAAAGCTGCTACTGAAGATGAATGTCTGTCTGTAGATCCTAAATATTCTATTTTTTCAGTTTATATATCTGTCCCTAATCATGACATTTTTTTTTCTAACTGCAAAGCTGCTTTAGTTCATTTGTCTTGTGTGTGTTTTTGCGTGTGATAATGTCTGCTGATAGTGATGCCTGGTAATCCTGGATGGTCCGAGGTGAGCTCGCGCTGAGGGCAGGCGTCTCGTTGTGTTCTCGCGATACTTCACGGGAACTCGTACTGCTATGGCAGCTGAACACAGAAATGCTGCTCCTGAATCCGCTACAGTCTGTGACAGAGACAGTCTTGCGAATGATTCGTTTCAAGACAGTTTTCAAACGAGGGTATTTAAAATAATTGTCATTGGTGACTCGAATGTTGGCAAAACGTGTTTAACCTATAGGTTCTGTGAAGCGAAATTTCTTAAAAACCCAGAAGCCACAATCGGAGTTGATTTCAGAGAGAAGAGTCTGGAGCTGGGTGGAGAGAGTATTAAGGTAAGAAAGCGCATCCTAGCGCGTGCTGCTGTTTGTCCGCTATTTCGATAACGAACACATTTTAAACATGTTCCGCTACCGTGAGTGTGTTATAGCATCCTTACTCAGCGTTGTTACTCTGCCCGACAGTCAATGCGTATTATACAGAATGATACAGCACTTACTCTGTGCGTTTACTACCCAGCTGAACAATAAGAGCTTATTTAACATCATCTAGTTTTACCTGACACATTTGCAAACCATGAAGGATAAACTGGGGATTTGGGCCCTGATGATCATAAGGTACACTATTAAAGGTGCAGTAGTCGTTTTTCTGACTAGTACAAATAATCTAGAATATATGTTGAACATGATAAACATGATTTTATTAAAACATTTAATCATTTTGGGCATCATAATGTACATTACGTGGCTGGGAAACCCCATTTGGAAATCTGCTTTCCGGCCCGGACTTCTTGTGTGTGTTGGACGCATATCAGTCTTTTAATAGACAGCTCCAGCTTCCCTTCACTCCGCCCTCATCTCAGTCAAGCGGCGGTCACACTAGACTTCCAGCATGCGAAATGTCTTCAGAGAACACTGCGAATATGGGCGGCGACAGGCTGTGACATCACGTCATGGATTCTGACGTGCTTGCACTGTTGTGATGGCGGCAAAAGCATTTGCAAAGTTCCTGTATGCAGCTACACCACAAACCAGGCAGCTTCTCTGTTCATGTTGATTTTATAATCTTTCAAGGCTCTGTTGTATAGAACGGGATGGTGCGACACTGCTATAATCAGTGCTTCCTCCATTTTGGATTTTCTGAAGAGGTCACGCAGTGACGTGTCAATCTTCTATTGGTCACACGTCTTCAGGTGATATGAATTCGCAGGTCAGAGTTCACCGAACTTGAACTTTGGAGCGCAGTGAAATGTGAAACTTCTTTTGCATTGAGCTTGCGTTTCTGGCCTCCAGCATTCACATGCGTATGAATGGAAGTCAGTGGTACTGAGAAGACTAGTCTGACCGCCGCTTCAGTTCTGAAAGGAAAATATGGTGGAACCCCAGCATGACTGTAATCTCTATAAAGCACTGAACTGTTTGAATGGCTGGCTTTACATAGCAAATGAAGCAGATACAATTTTTTCACTTAGAGATCCAGGTAGGGTAATGCTTTGGATGAACCACCTTCATAGAAATGCCTGTAATGTTATCTAACTCCGGTAGTGTCAGTCAGTCTAAAAACTCATTGGAGCTCATTCCCAAGAAAAGCAAAGGCACTGCTGACCGTTCTTGCAGCAGCAAATAAGTATGAGCTAAATTTCATACAACACATTTAATAAACAGCCTACATCATCACTTGAAAGCGATGTCATGACAGTCCTTGATAACGCTGGTAACTTGGTAACTCTAACTGAACTCTGCTGGCCACCCCGGATTCTGGCGGTGTGCTTTGCGTACGTGAGTGAGACTGGGAGGTGGGTTGAAGGAGTGAAAAAATCTTGCTTAACCACTGAAGTTCCAGTCTTGACTAATGCACCTTTAACAGCAGAACTGAGTTTCCCCAAAGCATTGCGAAGTTAACATGATCACAACTGGTAGGGATGGTGATGATCACGCTACCATATCACAATGAGGTTGTGGTGTGATTATTTTATCCAAACAGTATATTTGTTTTTAGTTGCAGATTTGGGACACAGCAGGACAGGAGCGATTCAGAAAGAGTATGGTGGAACATTACTACCGCAGCGTGCACGCTGTGATCTTTGTTTATGATGTTAGCAACCTGGCTTCCTTCGAAAGTCTGCCCGAGTGGATCGAGGAGTGTAGGCGCCACTCAGTCCCACAGAACGTGCCCCACATCTTAGTAGGGAACAAATGTGACTTAGGAAGAGGAGAGGTTCCCACCTCACTGGCCCAGCGACTAGCTGACAGCTATAATTTCCCCCTCTTTGAGACATCTGCCAAGGACCCTGCTGAGAAGGAGCACGTGGATGCTATTTTCCTCACCCTGGCCCACAAGCTGAAGAATCACAAGCCTCTGAGGCTGAAACAGCCAAGTGAAAGCACTGCAACATCCCTGACCAGCAAGCAGGAAGAGAGGAAACTCTGTTTCTGCTGAGATTTAACCGTTTAACTGATTTAATATGATGATGAAATGGTAAGATGGTCAGGTTAGATTTTGAACTTTTTGCTCTTTTTAATGGAACAGAAAGGGAAAGAGGGCAAGCATTATTAACTATGTGCAATTAGCAAAGGTGTACCTTATTCTTGGAAAGCCAGTGTGAGTGTTTACCAGTAAATCAGTACAATGATTAAGAGGAACAACACAACAGCATTAATGAAGCAAACAAATAATTGTGAAAAGTTTGCAAAAGAAAACGATCAAATACTTACATTTGAATTGCATTGAAAATGCCTTATTAGCATGACAAAAATAAATTGTCAGAGCATATCACTTATTACATTGCCCTTATGGTCGAGGGCACATCCATTCTGAGCAACTTGAATTGCAATGTTTTTGCAAAGGCTGCGTTTCTGTTCGTGCTGTTGTGAGTATTTAAATGTTTGCAGCTTTTCAGTTACATTGTGTCTGAGCCAGAATTCGGTGATTTTAAAGTGATATTTCAGGAGTTATAAAGGGAACCAGCTGATTGTGTTCATTATTCTTTGATCACACACATTATGTGTACATTATAGATACTCGTAACACTTCATAATTCATAATGACACTTTCACATGAATGCGCTGCATCTATTCAGTGCAACTTGAGAAAATCAGTTCGGATTATCATGCATGTTTGAAGCTATCCTTACTGTGGATTTTTGCACAAAAGCAGTATTGCTGCACTACATAAACTGAACTTTAGCACCTTGATCATAATTGTATCAAAAAATAGGACCAGCTTGCTGCTTTTACTGATTAGTGTAAAGAATGCCATTAAAGTATTCTCAGAGCTTGTACTTCACATGATTTGTATCACACAGAGGAATGTTCTCTTTAATAACACTTAACTACCAGCATGACAACTCCATATATGTAACAACTTACTCTAAGCTCACACTAAATTTGTAGGGCCCGGCCCAATAAAGGTACTAAACCAGCCCACCAGATGAATTTAGAAACCCGGCTCTAAATTAAAAATTGTCCTGTGGACCATTTATGTAATTGCAAGATTCAAGAAAGAGCTAGTTTCTGTTATTCCACTATGGGGCAAAATAGAGCAATAAACTCAGGGCCATAAAAGTATAAAAGTTACTGTAACCATGTCTTTTCAAAAGAACTAATTTTAGGGGTTTCTTGATGTACGTCTGCAGCCTGGGCCTAGCTCCAAACAGACTTTACAGCGCCAAATGTGCTAGCATGTAAACATGTGATAGCATGTCTTAGTTAACCCTAACCCTAATCCAGCTCATATGATTCATTTGGAGCTGGCTTTGGGCTGCAGAGATACATACTTGGATTTCACAGCAGCAAAGGTGAATACTTCATGCAATGCAATCACATCGATTTTTGATTTTTCTCCCCACTTCTGTACTGTCGTTTTGTTTTGTGTATGTGTGTGCAGTCATGACATATAATCCCAGTTAAGTCTAATTCAGTTCCCGGTTGTAACATTCAGTTCCCGGTTATAGCATTACAAATTGTGCAAAATTTCAAGGGGGGTGAATACATAACCAAGGCACTGTATATATGGTAAAACCATAATTTGTCTTTTTGTTTTGGTACTGAATTGCAGTGTGTTTGTGTGCTTTGTAAGTGATGTACATCTAATCTGTTTGTGCATTCCTAATGAACCTTTCAGATAAATTAACAGATAAATCAGAGGAGTTGTTGATTAGTGTTTTTGACCCACTTGAGAATGGACTAACTGTAATTTGGCACGTTACCTAAATGAGTTTGACGTCTCTGTTCTAAAGGATTTTTTTTTGTTTGCCTAAATGAAGAAACCTTGAATTGTCGCACATACATTACAGTACAGTGAAATTCCCACTTTTTTTGACATCTGATATGTTCAGAGCTATGTGAACCAAAAATAAATTCTTTTAAAGTCAGTTTTTCTCACCTGTATCATGAACAGCTGATAAGCTATAAGCTGCCCTCCAGAGCAAATCAATTTTGTGCTGAAGGCTTGTGATGGATTGTGTCTCAAATATGATGATATTTGTTGTGCATGACACGCCTAGATCAGGAATACTATTATTGATTTGATATTATTGATTTGAAGAGTGCTTTGATATGGGTGGGTTCAGAGAGCAGGTCTGTTCTCACTGAGATATAGGGCACTTAGGAACAAAAAATATGAACCTTAAGTGCAGAATGATTGGATCCAAGCATTAAGGCTTGTAATGTGACTGTAGCCTTAGTCTCATGTTTCCCTGTTGTTGCTGATGTCATTTTACAAAACTCTGACTACAAAAAAAAAAAACATTTAAATCATTTTTTTTCTTTCAAAATGGATATAAAACCATCAACACAAGGTCTCCTAGTTAATGTGAATGTAGGGCATAGTAATGAATCATCTCACGTCACTGCACCTTTGTACCTGCTATGAATGTGCATGAGACAAATAAACCCATGAACCTGAATCCTGAGTGAGAAGATATGAGCTTCTGGAATACAATGAAAATAATCCATTTTGTGTCATTTTGAGGATGTCTTTCATTTGACCAAAATACTCTGTGTTTTGTGTAACCAATCTTTGGGATTTCTGTAATAAACCAGTCATGAATGTCTTAGTGAATAAATAAAATATATACTTCACTACTTTCCCATTTATTTTGCTATTTATTTGGATGACAATCAGGGCAAAAACAGTTATAAATTTACACAGCAAGATCTGATTACGGTGGCTGTTGAATTACATAGTTACAGTGTTCAATTGGGGATGTCTGAATTTATATAATAAATGCATTAATTTAATAAACAAACAGGCATTTGTTGAACATTGGAAATTTTCTTTTAGAGAGTAAACATGTTATAAAACATTATTTTTTTCAGAACAATGCTTTTTGCACTTCTTTAGCAAACAGAATGCTTAGCTTATACTTTAAACAATTATAATGGAAATAAATATTATTTACACAACATCTAGTCCCCTCCTAAAGTATTGGAATGGCAAAGCCAATTCTTGTTCTGTTGCTATACACTGAAGACATTTGAGTTGGAGGTCAAAAGATGAGATGATATGAGATGATAGTTCAGAGTTTCAGCTTTCATGTCCTTATATTTACATATAGATGTGTTAAACAACTTAGAACATGACACCTTTTGTTTGAACCCACCCATTTTTCAAGTGATCAAACATATTGGAACATGAGACTGGCAGGTGTTTCTTGCTGCCCAGGTGTGGTCTGTTAGATTGATTGTTTAAACAGTTAATAGCTCTGAATGTCTACTCTTAGTCTGAGCCCTGGGTTTCACCTGTGAAGCCTGCATTTGTTGTTAAAAAAAGATAAACCCACTTGAAGACCAGAGAGCTGTCAATGGGAGAGAAGAAAGCCATTTTGAAGCTGAGAAAAGAGGGAAAATCGAACAAAATGCACAAGTATTGGGCTTAGCCAATACAACAATTTGGAACGTCCTGAAAAAGAATGAAACCACTGGTGTGCCAACAACCAGACATCACACAGGTCAGCCAAGGAAAACAACAGCAGTTGATGACAGAAACAGAGCTGTGAAGAAAAACCAAAAAACAACAGTCTGTGACATCAACAACCTCCACAGGGCAGGGGTGAGGGTATCACAATCCACTGTATGATGAAGACTTCGAGAGCAGAAATATAGAGGTCATACCACAAGGTGCAAAGAAATACAGAGACGAGCCACAAAAGTTCTGGAACCAAGATTAACCTCAACCAAAGTGATGGAAAGACCAAAGTGTGGAAAAAGAAAGGATCTGCTCATGATCCATTTCATGCAAGCACATCGGATGTGCACAGTGGAGGTAGTGTCATGGCTTGGGCTTGCATGGCTGCTTCTGGAACAGGCTCACTAATCCTTATTGATGATGTAACTCATGATGGTAGCAGCAGAATGAATTCAGAAGTCTACAGAAACATTCCATCTGCCAATTTATAGAGAAATGCCAATCTAAGTCCAATCTAATTGGAAGGAACTTCATCATACTGCAAAACAATGACCCAAAACACACTGCCAACACAAAAAAGGACTTTATCAAGGGAAAAAGTGGAAGGTTTTAGACTGGCCAAGTCAATCACCAGACCTTAAACCAACTGAGCAAGCATTTCACCTCCTGAAGAGGAGACTGGAGGGAGAAACACCTCAAAACAAACACCACCTGAATGAAGCTGCAGTACAAGCCTGGAAAAGCATTACAAAACAAGAATGCAACAGTTTGGTGATGTCAGTGTGTGTGTGCAAGCAAGTGATATGCAGCCAAATATTGTATATATAAGTGTTATTTATTTTAATTTACACTAAGACTATCTATTCCAATACTTTTGCTCACCTAAAAATTGGGTGGTCTGTCAGCAAAGGTGCCATGTTCTAAGACTCATCATCTCATCACTTTTCTGATTTCAAACCCAAATGTCTTCAGTGTATACCAGAAAGAAGAATTGGCCTTGGAAATTGCTTTGCCACTATACAAGCATTTTGGGTTTTTGTTTGTTTTAACATTATATGACTCCTGTGCTGTTGTTGCCCAACACTGCACCACTATTGGCATCAGGAAAGTGCAACTACAAACACGTCATGTTTTTCCATTTGTTCGCCTGCTGCAGAACAGTCAGTGGTGTGATAAACTAATAAAACACTGCTGGATTTCACACCTCATGCCACGCCATTTGTGAACTTCTGAACCTTACTCCACACCATTCTGTTATTTTGTGTCACGTTTGAAATATATAAATCCGAACACAATAGTGCGTTGTTGTTGTGGGTCCTGAAATCAGAGTGCAATTGTCGGTATAGACCACCAGATGTCGCCACAAACTCAATATTACACCAAAGATGCCCCAGTTTCTGGGGCGTGGGACCACAGTAGCAGTAGCACCAGCACAAATGTTTTACTGATGCTTTCATCATCGCTGTTATGCAGAAATGTGATTTTGAACATTGCTAAAAAATAATAATAATAATAATAATAAAAAATGATGGCCTTCCTATAGCCTATAGCACTGGTTCTCAAAGTGTTTCTTCCATTTTGTTAGAGTGGTGGAAGTCACAATCCACTATTATTTATATTAGGGTAATATTGGGTCTATTTGACTGGTCCATTGAATGAAATGGGTTTCATCTAAACCTCAATAACTCAGAAAGCTTATAACTAATGTCAACCTGGAGCTAATGTGTTCTGTCAGTGGAAAGCTCGACGACTCAGATAACAAAATATTATTCTACACAATTAAATAATGTTCACAAAATAAAGGGGGTTCATGCATTTGTTTTATAGTTAAAAGGTGCAAAGTTTTTGAGCACCCCTGGCCTGGCCATACAGTCTTACAGTTCCTCATACTCTGGATGTATAACAGAGGAACCTTTTCTGAAAAACCATCTGTAACCTTTCAGGGTCCCCCAAAGGGATAAACTGCAGAATCCGTTACAGTGCTAAATAAAGAGTGGGTGATGAAAGCGGGAAATGATTCAGGTACATTAAGGGTATAGGCATGGTTAAAAATACATAGGAATCGCTTTAAAGTCATGTGCTTTGGCTGTTTACAAACACATACTTCTACCAGGGATGACGCCAATCGCTGTAACTCAATCGGAAAGCTAAAAGCAGCATGGCAACCTCCCGAAATGCATACTACCGTCCTAAGTAGTAAGTCCAAACAGTATGCTAGGTATGATACGTGTGTTATTTGTTTATGATACTAGCTCATTAGTCCTGCAGTAGGCTATGCGGTGTGGCACGTAGTCACGAGCGCTGATGCGCTGGCTCCGCCCCTTGCCCCGCCCCCTGTGGCAGTCGGGGAATATTTAAAAGCAAAGTCGCGCGGCTCAGTCATGACAGAGTGCTGCGAGAGTGAGAGGCGCTTAGGCTACCTAAGGAATAATTTAGAACAAGCTTGTGCCTGGATACGCCACCGGAATGAAGTCACCAAAGATAAAGTCTCAGAATAAATGTAAGTTGAAGTATTCCGTCATGGTTGAGCTCAGGGTACAGCTCTCTTACCTGTCCACAGTTTAGTGGAGAAATGTTAAGTGAAATGCGACTCTTTCAGCTTTCCTGGAGGATGACGACGACCTGAACGCGGTGCTGTGCGAGTTCGACGCAGTCATTGAGGATTTCACTTCGCCCTTTGAGAAGAGACATTTCCGCTACGACGAGCACTTAAAGACCATGAAGAGGCGGAGCAGCGCGAGCGTCAGGCTGTCGCCGTAGTCGCTGAGTCTGTCACTCACTCTCTCGACCGTCGAGTGTAGTAGTAGTAGTAGTAGTAGTAGTAAATCCACTAAAGTCATCCAGATCATTTCGGGTGTCTAGTAGTAGAGACTCCACATCACATGCTGGTTGCTTAGTCATGTGCTTTATAAATCCCCAGACTTGCAGGAATATGAATAGAATTTACAGTTTAAATGAAGTTCCTGGCACTAAGCTGTGAAGGAACATGACAGGCTGCTTTACATCTGATTTGTATAAAATCTGAACAGTGGCATGCTTCTCTCTCTCTCTCTCTCTCTCTCTCTCTCTCTCTCTCTCACACACACACACTCACTCACTCACACACAGTGTGTGTGTGTGTGTGTGTGTGTGTGTGTGTGTGTGTGTGTGTCCCCTTTTTTATTATCAATGACGTGGAAAGGGAGTCACTGGGTGGTACCATTAAGAGTACATCTTTTGTATCTTTATGTATCTGGAACCATGGCTATAGTGTACCTTTAAAAATTATAGAAATGAACTGTAATTATTTCTTAGAGAAACACTTTAAATGAACACTACATAAAGGTAGAAATGATGTACCCGTGAGGTTACCACCCCAGGAACAAGGAAAGGCACAGATTATTATCCTTTTGTTTCTGAGAGTGTACAGCTGAAACTAAGGCCCTGCACAAGGCCTTGGGATATATATATATATATATATATATTTTTTTTTTTTTTTGCACAAAGCCTTATTAGATAATGTAAGACATGGTTTTGTGCTCCATCACAATTTATGGATTTGTCTGAGCAGCCAGTCTGGAAGATTTCTGAATCCATACAGGCTGAATTGGCAACGCTGATGTTGGGGCTTCTGATACATGGAAAGTCTGAACCTCTGAACTTCAGCTCAGCCAGAAAGAATGATTAAGTGTCTAACTTGTAGTTTTCAGTGCAGCCTGGAGAATACAGGGTATCATTTCCAAGTTTAACACTCACATTTTCATATCCTTTTAGACACCAGTGCATGCAGTTAGTGGCAAAATGAAAGGAGTTTGTTTCTTGCACAATGTAAGGAACCATAAAACAAAGTATTNTAACCTCATAACAATATCTAGAACAACACTTTACTGTGCTTCTCTGCAGTGGCATATATTGTCCAGAACATTCCTAAGTGTGCACATGGGTTTTAAAAGTGCCCAGTATAGTTACTGACTAGACTCTAGATCTTGGTATGAAACATTTTCAGTTTATGAATCCTTACAGACTCCTTAAGTACTTGGTAACATTGCAGTGAAGTCACATTGCACTGGAAGTCACTCTAGATAAAAGCGTTTGCCAAATGACTGTAAATATAGCCAGTGATAAGGCCTCTAAATGATTATAACTGAATAAATTACTAAAGTGCATGTATTTCTCAACCACATTCCTTTATTTGAACAAATGCGTAAGTTATGCATTTAAACCTTTTTTCACATTACATCCTGGAGCATATAGTTAAATTTTGTGGTGGCCTAAAACATCTCTTGGCAAAATCAAAGCCAACATTATGTCACTCAGTTCTTCACTACACAGTGTGGAATGCAAGTGACCTGTGCTTCTTTGGGACTTCTGCTTCCATTTTAAGGCTGTGGTGTGTGTGTGAGAGAGAGAGAGAGAGAGAACACTATATTCACAACACTGAGGTGCTCAGGACTCTGTGGAGCCTAGCACAGGGGGCCAAAAGTGAACACACTACACGCTTCCTGTAGCAACATGCCTGTGTGTGAACTCTGAGCAGGGATAAGAATAGGAAAACATAAAGTCCGGAGTGCTGTTTAAGTGTGTCTCTGCTGGTACGAGCGACACCGGAAACCGAAAGTCAATAGGACGGTCACCCACCCTAAGGATTTCCACGTGGAGAGGAAGGGATTGTAGTTGAATGTTTTTAACCACCCTCATGCTCTTTTTCTCTCTGGAACAGGTGCAGAGTCTCTCAACAGAAACAGCTTCAGCTTCAGTGATGAGAGGCTCAACTCTCCAGTGTTCTCACCTTCACCTACCAGCCCATCAGTTACATCACCCAAACGTGAGTGTCCCGTGCTTAACTCTGTCTGAGAGGAGTTAGTATAGCAAGAAAAACATACGTTTTTTTAGTGCTCTTATAGGGACTGGTAATATATAAATGTTTGTTTCTTTTTATGAATGAACTATTATAAGAGTAATGTCGTTTTGAACCACTGTGTTTCCTTGACCTTCTGAAGTAACGACTGGAACTAAAGACATTAGCAAGTAAGTGACTTCAGTGCTATGCTCCTATAACTACGTATCCTATACATGTGTCTCTGAATCAGTGGAGCTCAGTTTGTTTAGAAGGGCTCTTCTGTAGTGCTGTAACATGCCTCAGAGATCATGGAATGTGTGTGTGTGTGTGTGTGTGTGTGTGTGTGTGTGTGTGTGTGTGTGTGTGTGTGTGTGTGTGTAAAATACAGAATGAACACTGTACATATCAGTGAGGGGAGTGGCTTCATGGCAAGCTTTACGTTTTACATGTTTCGCTTTGCCGATTGTAACTGATTGTTCTCCAGGCTGAGCAGTTAAGATAGACAGTTAGGGTTTACGAGGCCACAATCCTCACAGCGTGACTGCTCATTTAAAACAAACCTCTCAACTTAAGAAAAACCTTTACATCTAATAACCAAAGGAGCTTCACTAACTGTCCGCTTTGTGCACTTGTTCTGCTGTAGGTATGTGACCTGGAGTTAGTTATCAAGTTTAACCCCATCAGGAAGAGCAAGCAGACAGCAGGCCTCACTGGACAGGCCCGGTCATGGGCCAACATGATGATGAAACTCATGAAGACATCTCTGTTTCATTCATAAACACATACACTATAAGGACTCATTGTGCTTCCTTTGGAAAACTTGATCTGGAAGATTATTTAAATGGCTTTTTATAGAAATTATTATTTGTAATTGTATAGAGCTGGTTATTGTAAATTTTATCAGTCTTCTGTGAATATATATTTTTGTATTTTTATGTAAATAGTAATTGTGTCAAAGTTTATCACCTTGTTATAAGAAGCTTTTCCATTCAAGATTGCATTATTAATTGAGCTTAACAGAAATGCACACTTAATTCCCTAGAAAAACTGGAACGCATAATTAAGTGATAAATTATGGACTTTAATTTTACTTTTTGACACTGATATTTCATACAGGAACACAAAATAAATATATATAAATATAGTATATATCACGGATTTTGGTGTTCATATTGTTACTAGAAAAGAAAAGTGAAGTTTTCCCCCTCAAGCAAAATTTGAGAAAATTGTTCCTGTAAAAATTGATTATATATGTACAATGTTGGCATTTTTTTTTTTTTTTTGAGTAGAGCTATGCTGAGTCATTCAGTGCAGTAAATTAAATTAGCCGTGGACTGTAGGCAGTCTGTAAATGGTTTACCACACAGCAGGTGTCTCAGCTTGTGAGCAGTTGTCCTGCAGAATATTCGACAGCTGGTCACCACCTCAGCGCTTTAAGTCAGTCTGTAGTCAGAAAGGCTGAGATGACGATGAAGTGACCTCTCACAGGAGCTCCGTTGCTCTGTTTCAGCTATACTGTACACAGATTCAGTAAAATCACTCCATAACTCCTGCACTCAAACTTCATCATACCTAATGTGCATCACTGGGAAATATCAACTTCTGCCCTGTCTATTCAAAGACATGAGGATTACTAATAAGTGCAAGGGTGAAAAAGCAGAAAAAGCCGGACATTCTTACTGAGTCAGTACATGACCTTAGCACAGTCCAAACGAACTTTTATTTGCTCTATTAATATATAAAGCAGAAGTGGCTTTGCCCTGTGCTTCTGCCTTTTTTTTCTTAATAAAGTTGACACAAACCACAGGCTACATTACAGTAGCTGTCCTTCACTTGTGTGGACAGGGCAGCAGCCAGTGTATTCACGGTACAGGCCTGAGGCAACCCAGTGTCAAATACACTGACACAACAGATTAACGCTCCTGAGCTGGGTTCTGTCATTTTTAAAACTTGAATTCCCACTTGGCAGCAGCAGGCACCATTTTGGCAGCACTGTCCATATGAGTTTGGCAGACAGCAGAGAGCCAGTGGTCTGGAAGTGTGGGAAAGTGCAAATGGCAGGTGACAACTGTGTCTCCTTCCCTGTGGGACAGACAAACACTGTAGGAGGGCATCACCATCCAAATCAAGATCACAGCGAGGAGCATGGCTTTACTCCAGTGGACAAAACAAAGTTACATAATACATCATGACATAACAGGATATACGCCTTCCTAATCTGCATCCCTTCAGAATGTACATAAGTAGACTGTTGACATAACTTTAGTCTGAGGACAGAATAATGCAATTAGTATCAAATGTATTGTTATACAAATTGATTTGCCATGCAGTAGTAATTTAAGGAGGAGGTGTAGTTAAAACAGTCAGGCCCATAGGAAAATCTAACTAGGTGAAGTTTTATCGGTTCTATGAAAAGAAAGAAAATCTTCATCCAAGTAGAAATGAGAAACATCTTGCCTTGTGGGGGTGGGGGGTGGAGGGATTGGGGACAGAGTGTGAGTTACGGTTTACCTCAAGGAACCTGAAAACCTCTGACGCTCACCTTTGGCCAGATTTCACGCCTGGAAGCAATAACAGGAAAATAAATATAATTGGAAAAGAGTTGACAAAAGATCAGTAAAACCTGGCCAGTTTGTTCATGCACATAGCTTGCAGGTAGAGAGCTGCTGTGTCCAATTCAGCGAATTGGCCTCAATACATCATGCTTATGTAAAGCCTGTGGCATTCCCATTTTTCTCTTCTGTCAATGATTAGATTCCCCCAAGCTCAGGACATGGTAAAAGAAAGGGAGGATAAATAAGTGTACAAAGAGAATACACTTTCAAAGAAAACAGTAAAAGAAATGCATGGCTTGCATGGTTAATGTGAACGAACTTTCAAAATGAGTTCACATCTTACATAAAAGAAATGAGGAATAAGTAGATGTTACAGCATATGTAACCTATTTGCTAAAAACTAGTCATGCTGTAACAGTCATGTCTGTGCTATCATAAGGCTAAAGAAAGCAGTAGTTCTGCCTCAGCTGCTCCTACATTGACCAGTTCCCATGTGTAGCTACCAATACTAATGCACCGGGACTGCAGGCCAAGCCAAGCAGCCCAGGATATGAGCACCGTTAAGTCAGTTAGGTTATTTAGCTTGGAAGAAAGTATTGCTTTTTATGCTTCTTCATAAAATGTAGTGTTTGGCTTCATGTAGCAATGCAGAATGTGCTCATTTCCCACAGATGATGAAAGACTAATGTTAAAGCAATCATTTCTATCAGTCTCAGCCTGGGGGAGGGCAATAAAAGCATCATGCATCAGCAAGAATCACTCTATGCTAATCTCCCAAACACATTGGGATTCAGATGAACTCTGTAGTTTGCTCTAATTATAAAGAGTTAACCTGGACATTGAAGTGACTCATAGTCGGAATTTGTGCTCTGCATTTAACCCATCCAAGTGCACACACACACACAGTAGTGAACACACACACGGAGCAGTGGGCAGCCATTTTAGCTGCGGCGCCCGGGGAGCAGTTGGGGGAATCGGTTCCTTGCTCAAGGGTCTCACCTCAGTCGTGAGAACCCGATACTCGAACCCACGACCTTCGGGTTCACCTTCGGGTTACAAGTCCGACTCTCTGACCATTAGGCCACGACTGCCCATTGCAGTGACAATGAACTGCAGAGACGATAGATGGTATATGATGTTGATGCCTCCACAGCCACGGTGAACTCTTTAAATATAGAATGGTGGAAAACCCAAGGAAAGCACATTCATTTCTCATGCAGCCATTGTATTGTCTCTGTCCTTCCTCTGACCTCTGTGTCATCAGCTAGCTTTCACCCACACACACAGAAAAGGAGGCTTGTGTTAAAGGTCACGCAACAAAGCATGAGGGTGAGTCTAAAATCAGACAGAAATAGCTGGATTAAAAACCTATTAGCTTGTATTGTTTGAAGGAAAAACAGCACTTCATATCTGTAGTGCCCATCTTTGTCAAACTGATACTGAGAACAGGGATTTCTAACCATTTAAAGTATTAAATACCCCCTCAAACTATATATCAGTATACTATATTGTTCTGATCAGACATGTCAAATCTAATCTGATATATAGCATGTCGATCAGAGCACGCGGTAGTTATACAGTCTCATTCTCAGTGCAGGAGCAGGATCCAGATGGCCTGCTGTGATCAGTGCTCCTATTGAGCAGAACATCTCGTTTGCTGTGGGATCTGGTCTGGCGCATACTGATCACTCGTCTCCGGGGAGAGGCCATATCCTGTCTGATGAACATGATGCTTTGGAAAAGGAATCTGGGCTTCCACAAAGAATCATTTCATTTTAGGGAAGGAGTCATTAGAACCCTCTCTGCCTCAATAATGTGAAAAGCCGAAGAGTTTTCTTCTTATCAGATTACTTGTGCATATGTAGACATCTTGGATGAATTATTGACAACGTAACTCATTTTTTCTAGGATTTTGCTCATGCAAACACACTGTTTAATTGAGAGACCATTTGAAATACAATGTTTCAGACCCCTCAAATGAGTTGCACTTTGATCATTTAGTGAGTACAAAAGTGAAAGCACAAAGGTAAAAAAATGAGACAGTCAAGACAGTCGAGTCAGTAAATCCTACAGATCCCAATCAAGACAGGAGAATAGGAGGTGATTATCTTGATTGGCAGCAGACTTACCCTCTGTTTGGTAATGATTCTGATAAGATTACACTGTTTTGGTGGTAAACTAGTATTAGGCTGGTAAACTTAAGTGCACTGCATTTAGAAGAGCTACTGCTGTGCTGATACTGTAGGAAAACAATCTAGTAATAAAGAGGTACAGAGGGGAGACAAGAACTTGTGAACTGTAATCCACAGTGCTGAACAATTTGTTCCTATTCATCCCTCAATGCATCTCTCAGCACAGCTCACTTATCTGCTTGCAGCAGGGCAGGCTCTGCCAGCAGAAGAAAGAAAGACCACTTTGAAACGCATGAATGAGAATTAGGCAGAAGCCTGCCAGTGACATGAAGGGGCTCAATTTAGCATTCTGTGAGCTCGGTCATAAAAAACAAGCCATCTTTTACAAATTGAGCACAATTCAGTCCTTCATGTGGCAAAATGATTAGAGTCTTTGTTGCAAAATCTCATAAAGCACCTTGAACAGCTTCTAAGAAGGTGAATAGACCTATTTTACACTGATCAAGAAGTGTTACAAATGCAAATTATTTAACACTGCTTGCTGCTGACAGAAAGCCAGGAAAAGAAAACAACCTTTGATGGCTTTTAAATTGGATTATGCAAGAAATGCTGATATTTTCATTCAATCTAGTCTTGACTTTACAATACAATATAATTGTAGTGAGACTGAATGCAATATGAATGAACCACACTGCTAGGAAGATGAGTGATTAAAATTACCAGGTCAAATTCTTTTCTCAGGTTCTCAAAACAGAAAGAAAAAAAAAAACACAAAAAGAGTAATCCTTCACATCTGCCCTTCTGCTCTCTTCCCCCTCTGGCCAGGTCGGGGCTGGGGGCGAATAACTGCTTAATTTAGCATCACCACCCTCTCATTTAGTCTTGCAGGTTTTGCATGACACCCCTTTCACCTGGAGGCTAGAGGCTGACAGGCTGTATCAGCCGCTCCTTCTGTGGAGTAGACACTTTCTTGCGGGTTTCTTTTTCAACGACTTAAATGACCACTTGCAATCTATCAACATCATTTCTCCATGACATCTCACCAAATACAGTGGGCTAACCGAGAGCGAATGGACACTGTCCAAGACAAACTTTCTGTAATGTTCTATACTTTCGGTAATATTGTGGACTCTGGAACATCACTAATAATTTTTCATTTACTATACTATATGGGCAGGATTACACAAGGACTGATTTCAAACCAAGCTGTGTTCCTCACTCTCCCGTGGTTGCAATCCCTCTTAATTAGCTTCCATCAATACTCGCCATGAGAATAATCAGGTAGCCAGACTTCAGCATAGAACATGCCTACATCTGTCCAGATTTGTACGTGTGTGAGTTATATGTAGTATTTCCATGCACAAGGAGTCGTATGAGTTATTAATGGGACAGTAGATAGACAGGATATCAGTGAGCATCTGACAGATGGTTACAGAGAAATGTTTTTTGATAGCACTGCAGCATATTATTACCTGATTAAAAGGAATATTCAAACTCAATGGATTTGAAAAAGAAACATTCACCAATGAAGGACAAAGTGTACAGAGACTATCGATCACATGATCAACGGTTCAGCATCAGAGCCACAGTGATCATTTCTGATAATACGAGACAGGCATCACTCTGCCCACAACATGATGCTGTGATCTGCAGAACATGACCTTCAGGTATTCAGTCCATTCTAGAGTTCCCACGAAGCCATTTTTCCCCCCACCACATTCTTTAGAGTGACTCCTTGCAAATCCAGCTTAAAGTCCCCATGGAAACATTGAATACTAAAGCAACCACTAAGCCTCTCACATTTGTCTTACTGAAAAAGGAAAGATAGATGCCAAGACAAGTTGGTACTGGTTATGATCTCTTATTGAATTACTAAAAATCAAATGCTCAGAATGTTAAAGTCGCCCTCAAAAGATTGAAATCACAAAAATACCGAGCTTAGCTCTGTAAATCATGACCGCAAATACACAGAACAAAATCAGATGACAGACAGAAGAGCAAAAATATGGAAAGTTAATAAGAGGCTTCTGCTCGAAGGTAATGGGTGAGATGTCTTAACACAAAATATATGATAGTAAAATTTTTCAAATATGCTTTCATGTGCCACATTTGGTTTTTCACATACTCACTAATTTCTCAGGTCATTAAAAATTTTGTACATTTTTAGACTACTTAATCATAACATGATGTGTTATTTAACAGCTGCATGACATTCCAGACTGCACCTATACACCTCCATACGTAATTAGGTCTAACCAACAAACTCACTCAGAGCATTCTGATCTGTTATACAGTGAACGTCTCAGACTAACACACATTTCATGAAAGATTTCTTTTCACTGCAGCCTGTCTTTCTAATGCTTCTTCTGGTAAAAAAAAAAGCTCACCGTAATGATTCATGGACAATTACACAAAAGTAAGCATATCATATTGGTCATCAGATGGGAAAAGCATATGGTACCTATTAATGAAATCATATTGGTCAGCTTCTGCAGGGACAGGAAGTGAAGAAGTGAAATGTGGCCAAGTATGGTGATCCATACTCGGAATTTGTGCTCTGCATTTAACCCATTCAAGTGCACACACACAGTAGTGAACACGCACACCGTGAACACACACCCGGAGCAGTGGGCAGCCTTTTTTGCTGCAGCGCCCGGAGAGCAGTTGGGGGACCGGCGCCTTGCTCAAGGGACTCGCCTCAGTCGTGGTATTGAAGGTGGCAGAGAGCGCTGGTCATTTACTCCCTCCACCTACAATCCCTGCTGGCATGAGACTCAAACCTGCAACCTTCAGGTTCACCTTCAGCCTGTAAGTCCAACTCTCTAACCATTAGGCCACGAGGAGAAATCTGCATGCCACATTTAAAAAACAAAGTAGTTAAAGTTCAAGGCAGAATAAGTTTCTCACATTAAGAGAAATGGAGTGGTGTAAATGATTTAGGCAGACTAGGAGTGTGTGTGTTTAAGGTGATGAAAAGATACATATTAAAGCCTATCAAACAGTCTTTCAAACCACAAACTGCTTACAAACAGCTTCCAGTTTAACTCTTGCACAACTCACTAGAATGTTTCAAAACGATCTGTCTCTCAGAACTGCTAATGTAGTACATGACAAAGTTACGATGTTTTATGGGAGATGAAGCACAGCATCGATCTTCAGTAATAAAAGCACTATCTATAGAGAGATTACTGAGTGTTTGTCAGAGATTTAGCTCAAATAAATATGCAGTACAAAATAATAATGATCCATTCCAAACTTGATGTGCAAGCTGTCTTCTTCTTCTTCTTTCAACTGTCACTGTCACAAATGAGAATATATGTGGAAACTCCTTGGGATGACTCCCATTATTCCATGATTCTTTCCTTGCATTAGACAGTGGAATCCTGCACTCAAAGTCTGGAGTGCAGCTGTGGACTGAGGTTTGGGACTCAAGGCTGGGAAAGTGAGAGGAGCTGGTCAGGCATAGCCAGCTGGCTGCTGAGGTGCGAGAAGAGCCACACACACACACTCACACACACACACACCACATGGACTCTAGATAATAACAGGACGTGAAGGGTTGGTAAAATGACAAAAACAGAACTCATCGGTGTGTCTAAAACTTTGGCAGGACTCACACACTCAGAAAATCGGCATAACTGCACACCAGTGAATAGACTGATGCAACTGACAAATGTGAAAGTCATTCCAGGACATCTGGACATGTTTGGGCCTGGTGTCACAACAGGGCCTCATGTTAGTCACAACATTGCTGTGTGAACCAGTAGCTTTTAGAGATCTACTCAGACTGTGAAAAGCCCTGAAATTGTCAACACAGCTCATGCAAAACCCTTCTAGACAGGAGAAAGTATCACAATACAGATTTCTATCTGTTGCTAGTGAGTCACATACTTTTAATCAATAAATGCAACTGAGAAGCTTTTATAGAGCATGTCAGCAAACTCAGCTCCTTTGAAAAAAACTCTGTAATAATGTACATATGCTACATGCATGCTTTTTTCCCAGTCTTATCACTACACCTTTGCTCCAAACTCCTAACGTCACCAAGTTTTCAAACCAGAAAATCAGTGTAAGTTGTGTATTCACAGAGGTCCGTTCAACATTCTGAAGCTTGTGGCCAGCTACGTGTGCAAAAGATGTCAAATGCTCTATGGGAAGAATGTCTGAAGCTGAGTTTGATATAGATTGTATAGCATTTGAAAAAGTAATACTCAGTGATACAGCACAAAGTGTGCAGAGACAAAAGGAGGTTCTGAGCTTGATTTCATTCATCCACTCAGTAACGTAACACAAAGTTCCACCACTAAACACGCACAACACAATCCTTGCATTCCTGCCCTGATTAGGAATGCAGAGAGAGAAACGGCTATTTAGATGCTATTTAGATGACTATTTATTCAAGCTTCATCTGACTGTTAACCAGATGATCTGATGACATCATTTACTGCATGACTGTGAGCGATTAAGGAAAAACTTTGCCTTTCATATTCATTCTTATTCACAACTAATACATTTATAGCACTTCATATGACCAAATCATGGGGCTGTGATGGTGTGTGTGTGTGTGTGTTTCAGTGCTTTCTGTATTAAAAGAAGGTCCACATAGCTGAGAAGATGGACTGATAGTTTTACTGACTGATCACATGGGCTACTTTATGGCATATTAAGCTGCTAGTGACAGTTCTGTCTCCTCCTAGAACCTATAGATTGGACCACTATCACCTGACTTCAGCACGTGCACATCCACACCCACACCCACACTCACACCTGTTTGTCTTACTATCCTTATGAAGACCTTCCATTGGCATAATTATTAATGCACGTAATTAATAATAAGCCTCCATCTAAATCTAAACCTAACCTTAACTTCAGTAACCAAAAAGGAAACGTTTGACTCTTTTAGATTTTTAAAATAAAAGATGCAGCTTCTGCTCCCGAGTGGCACAAGAAAAGTGCTTTGTGATTGGAAATCCAGGGTTGGGGGTAAGGTGTGGTGGGGGACAGGTGAAAGATAATTGAAAAGTGTTCCACCTGAAGTAACACATTGACAGCTGACCCTGGCTGTCGCTGGTTAGGAACGCTGTCCTTATCTAAAACGATGTAACTAATTAACCAGAAGAAAAACTATTTGACCCTGCAGAGACGTGTGAATTTTACAAGCGGTTTAATCAGTAATCTGTTGCATTCTCACGAGAAAACTTTGGGCCACAACTGCATCTTCCATTAACACATTTCCACTGTATGAAACCTGATCATAGACCTGTGCACACTGGCCTTCATATCTTGCCTTGGCTGCTAATTAGCATCTTCCTCTTCCTAGCACTCAGTAGTGTATCAGGAATCAGGAAGCACATTAGAGCAGGCACATGCCTTCCACAACCAAGCTGACAAACACCCAGAAACACTCTCAAACAATTCAATAAACTCATTCGCAGATGCTTTTAAACATCCTACCCTTCTACCCACACTCTACAGAAGCTTAAAGGAAAGAAATATATCAGATGATTTGGAAGCTGATTCTTTTAACTGATTTTGTTTAATAATCTGTTCTATAAAGTTCCTTGGTGGACACTCTGCAGTGTTTCAGGTTTTCCACTGAACATGTGCACAGTGGAAGGGAAACGTTTGTATCCCCAATGTTTTTTTGAAAGGGAAGAAGGAAATGCAGTTTGATTTTACAGTCTATCTACAAAAAGGAATTCCAGAATATTAAAAACGAGGTTCATCTGGGAGACTTACAGTTGATACAGTATGTCAAGAAAAATAAGGAACGTTTTGCCAAGCAATCTGACAGATTTAGAACAGATATATCAAAAGGAATATGCAAATAGTGCAACTGGGAAAGCAGCTCAGAGGATATTCAAATATGTTGGACACAGATAAAGGCAAAGTGCTGACATACAAGGGTTTTTTTTTTAAATAGAATATTTATATTACATTCAGAAAGGGAAAGGCAAACCACTGAACTGATATCAAGCAGATTTTTGTTTCCCAGTACTGCATTCTCAACACTCATGAATTGTCCATTTTTGTTAAATGTGGTAAAATAGTGTGCGTTCATTTGTGCGTGCAATGGGATAAGAAAAAAGAAACTACATGCATTAAAAACCTGCTGTATTGTGCACCTTAACATAAAACACCCCAAGTTGCATATTCAATAAATCAAATGTGCAAAACCCCCCCCCCCCAAAAAAAAACAATAAAAATGTAATCAGTGGAAAGTGGAAAGCTCCATAATTATTAGCACCCTTGGTAAAGATCATGGAAATTGTCTTTGTGGTTAATTAGTACTGAATATATAAGAGAACGTAATTGAAATAATTCTAAGAAAAAAAAATGCTTTAATGCTTGGCCTCTAAGTAACTTCATATGTAACCTGTGAAACAGCAAGTCACAGATAACCATTTAAAAGTTCCTGAACACTCAGTTGGACTTGTTTTTCACATGCTTTAACACACGCAAAAGTTTAGTTAATCAGGATATAAACACCTCGTTCGCATAAATATTTTTTGTCTTCTTCAATTTGTCCTAAGTGTATGCAATCTTTCTGCACTCAGCTGTAGCCTGTCTTACTATAGCGCACACATGTAAGTCAAGGTCATACCGTGAAGAGTTCAGGAGGGCCTGGAGAATATTGCTTAATGCCCTAGTGAGCTTGACTGTACAGTAGCAACAGCACATTATGCAATAGAGAGTGAGGATGCAGTCACATTCTCTATAGAGGTCAAATTAAATGCTATCATGTGCAGTGTGTCAGTTGATCGTGTGTCCCTTCACCCAGAAGACAAAAAGCATGAAAGAAGGAAATACAGCATCCTGGCCTCAGAACAGCAGTGTTTTTCTGGGGAAAATAACAGATTATACAACATGGCATTACACATGTTTACCGTTTACCTTTGTTATTTCTGCCCTCCTCACGTGTACTTACACATCTGTAATGAGCCTCTGACAGATGAAAGGAAAACATTTGCAAGCTTGAGCAAAGCAAGTAAACCCTAGCAGCTGTATGGATATATACTCTAAACATCCCAGTTTCTCAACACACAACACAATGGTGTAAAAATAGCCCAAATAGGTGTGTGGCAATGCATTAGTCACCTGTAGTCAATCAGTCACGACACACAAGTCACATGGACCAACAAGCCAGTCAACAGACAACAACAACACAGCTGTTAAAAGTGTGCCCAGAAATTACCAACGGTCTACATTCAGGTGCAAAAGTTTGCATCCCCTCAGGACAAAATTAATCTGTTTTTTTGATTTATGGCAATGAGGTGTTTAGTCTAAGCTTTCCTAGTAACAAAAATGGCTAAATTGTGTACATTAAGATATTAATAATGATAATTTCAGCTATAATGTTTGCATTTTCAATTCTATATGTGATATAAATATTCTGTAAAAGCTTGTATGCCCACACTTTGTCTTTATACTCACCTCTAATCTCTTTGGTATCCTCTGAGCAGCTTTCAGGGCCTTTTAGTCAGGCAACGGACTGGTAATGAGTTCTTGGTATTATTTTCATAGATAAATTGTAAAGAAGAAGTATATTTTCCTTTTTTACTGAAAAACCACAGAGGCTGAAAATCTATATGACTACATTATGTAATATTTGCTACATAGACATTTCCTGATTGCTCCTTTAGAAGTAATATGTGACACTTGACCTTGATTGTGAGGACTGTTCTTAACAAGAAATCTTTGCTGAGTAAAAAATTAACAGCCCAGGCTTCACATTTCTTGGTAGGCAACTAGGTCAGGTAAGCTACTTCAGAGCAGAGCTCAAATGTGTTTTGTAAACTTAGGTTAATACAGATTGTTATTAAAAATCAATCTTCAGCAAAAGGTAGGCGAACACATGATAAAATCATACTGGACCTTAAGCATAGACTGTAGTCACTGTATGAAGACTGGAGAGGGATGAGGAATGAGAAAATAGATATAACGGGCATATATTTACAGAGCTGGATGAAGGAGTGTGCATTAACAGCACTATGAAATTACAATCTTATAATCATAACCATGTGAGATGTAGATGTAATGGAAAAGGACAGTAAAACCTAGCAGAGCAATTTGCTGATTCTTCACTTTGTTCCTTAGCAGATGGAAAAAGTGACCAAAGGGATGAAAACTGCTGTGCCCTCTAGAAATACACCAAACAGCCACCTCTGTTAGCAGTGGAAAATCCCTGCCTTGTGCTGCTAAGTGAAAAGTTATTTCTTCTATCTAAAGACAACTATACTGTAAATATCAGACATAACACAGTGAGCAAGGCGCACGCTTCCTGTCAGCATTTTCGTCCAAATCCCCTGTGACAAGAAAAGATAATGGTGTTTATTGTTAAGATTTATTTGATGAGATCTAGTAACAGATCATTTGACAATCACAGGATATGACCATGTACATAAGGCACACACACACATACTCAAGCACACAAAGCATGGATTAAACAATCACTTGAAACGCTTTTATTTTTAAAGCTGTGTCTTCAGGGTAGTGGGAGGATTCACTCATTAACGTCGACGAGTAACTCTAACCCCTCAGAAAAACTGCTTTACAGATGGCCATTGCACACTGCAGCTAAACCAAACGCATGCACACGCCTCTCACTCCCTATTTCTTTTGCCCTTGAATGCATAGCAGAGGTGCCCCATTCCAGCCACCCGGAGTTTAATGAAAAAAATAAAAATACACGTGACCAACAGCCATATCCATCTTCCTTCCACACACATGTTCGTGCCACCTGCTGATGGTCCACAGCTCTCCGCGGCTTGCTATTCGGCTCATATAAATTACAGGTCCACTTTCTCCCCAGCAACACCCAGTGAGTGTGGTGTAACCTGAGCCCGGGCCTGGAATCTTCAAGCACTCGAGAGGTGCACGACAGCCTGTCTGGGTAACAGCAGCTCCAGCAGCACAGGAAGGAAAAGGCATGCTTGGAACACAGGAAAAACACATGCATCCCGACAGAGCCGAGGATTCTAGGCTGAGCTAGAGGAAGGGGCGGGTGGACTTGCGCAAGTAGTGCTAAAGGAGTGCATGCAGTTAAACGGGGAATGCCAGGGGTCAGACTGGTGTTCCAATCAGTGCTGCTAGCGCCAAACACCTAAGCCAAGAAGTCAGAAAAGTCAGGAAGCTGAGTAAAAATCATGCTCAAGTTCACTTCAAAAACGCAAGGCTCACACTGGGTCATAAACTAGCGAGATAAAAATAACCTGAGCTTTGTTTCCCAAAACTGCTTCTGGTGTATCTGGGATTTCAGGCTAGTTATCTCTGTCAGTCACTAATTTACTTGTAAGCTACTTTCATCCACTCTGGGTGAGAAATTAGCTGTGTATTTTCTTTTGTAACTATAAAACAGTGTGTGCACAGAAACACATGAGTAAAACTGCACTTAAGAACCTCTTTTCTTTTCAGATAGGGAGAGATTAAACAGGGAGACTAAGGTGATAAGGTGAGTGTGATTTTTCTGCCTCACGCTGCCTCTCCCTCACAGGATATGTCCACTCCATGATCTTGAGGAGAGAGGAGGATCCTGAGAAAACCCACACAAACACATCCATCAAGTGACAAGTCTTATGTAACACTGGCCTCTTTTGACAGGGCACTAAGGCCACAATCAGACGTCTGTCCACCGAACACCAGAAAATCACCGTTTAGCTTTTTGTAGCTTTTCATTTGAACAGAAGACACGCTCATACAATACAATCAAATTAAATGAAATGTATTAACAGTATATTAACTCAACAATCTGTAGTGGGTAATGTGTCTCTTTAAATAAGTAAAATGATTTATTTTAAAATTAAAAACTAGTCATGTGTAGACAAAACAAAACAGATCTCCAGACTGGAATCTGCAGCATTTGAGTCCATGGAGCTCAGGACAAGAATCCTGGGTGGTCGGGCGTGTTTAGGCACTGGACAGCATCGTAGAGGTGAAGATCTGCTGCAGGATTTGAGGTATCTCCTTAGTGTCCATGGCGACAAAAGATCGGCCTGCCGGCAGGGTTCTCTGGAGCCTACATGTCAGGGAAAATAAGGAGAAAGGGCCCCCCAGAAAAAAAAACATTACCAATGCAAATGTGCTTTCACTTGCAATCAAAGTGAGCTCTTAGTCCTCAGTGGGCCGACAAAGGCTGTCATTCACACAGATTCTTTTGTGAGAGATGGGGGTTTTGGGAAGTGCCTGCTGGGGGCAAGGGGCTAAAGACGGAGGGACGCCCCGCTCTTTTCACTCTCTTACCCTCCCACCTTTCCTATTCCACTGACCATTCATTACTGTCATTCTGCCCCCCGAAAGAGGACACCAGCTCTGAAAAGCCTGCCCTTTAAATCATGGTGGGCCTGAAAAGAGTGGAGTCAGTGAGGGCCCAGATTAAAGGCTAGGCGGAATGTGTTCTGACCACCGCAGTAGCATCGCTCTCGTGTCGCTATATTCTCCTCATTTGTCCTCACTGGCCTCATTCTGGCACAGCAAACAAAACCCAAGCCTTTAACAGCTCAAACATACATACTCTGTCATTAGGTCAAGATCTACTTTCATAATACTACATAAATACAATATTAGTTATAATTAAGCCTCAAAGGTTCAGTTTGTAATGTATAAAAGTGTTTTACGTCTATAATAATCATATAGTTTTGAAGATATATTAGAAAAGTGCTAGTGTCTTTACTTTATGTTCTGTTCAATTTTTTCTGGCTCATTAATGAGCTCCTCCCCTTTAAACAGAGAAGAGTTGGACTAATGAAGCAAAGAGGTAGTTGTCAATGTTTCTACTGTAATTGTAATTTATCACTCAAGCTGCGCAGAACAGTTACAAACTGCTCCTTTAATATTTAGTTAAATACAGTGGTGTGTAACAATGGCCCAACAGGCACAGTATCAGTTTGTGAGTATGTGTATTTGCCAACGGGATGAAACTCACCTCTCGGCCTGGTCCCCAAGAGAACCGATAAAGATGGCAAAAGCATGGACCTGAGGGTTGCTGGTGAGTGCACGGGCAAAGCGGTCAGGGCTGATCCCATAGCGCTCCAGATTGGCATCACTCAGCACAATGACAAAGTGCTCGTCAGCCTCCTCGCGCGCCAGCTCCTTCACGGCATGCTCTGTGCCCTCCAGCGTATAGTCTCCACTCATACAGAACTGAGAGTGTGCATGCATGGTCTGTGGAAAGGGGATTTGGGTTAATCATTTAATAAATATCTATGTACAAACACCAAAACTAAATTTAAATCAAATTTAGAGATACTTAAGATGTTGTCTTGTACAGTCAAGTGTGTATAAGTAGTACAGATAACTCATAGTGTGTTTTGTTCATCAGATGACCATATGAAAACACACACAGGTGAAAGGAGCTGGCTTCTGCAGACTATTGAAGGTTTAACAATCAAGCCTGAATAAGATTGTTTCTCTAAATGTAAATGAACCTTCACTGCAAAACCAAATGCTTGTCTGTGCACACCCTGCCACGTTTCATGATCATAAGCATGGTTTCAATCCAGGAAAGCTTGACAGGAAGCCGGTTTCCAAACAAAGGGAAAAAGCATGACAGAATGCACGCAGTACTTACGTAGGCTACATACCTTTAAGACATTCAGTCTCTGTTTGTTGTCCTTTGGCACTTTGTCACATCTGACCAGTTCTATATCAAATCCATCCCCAGAGTGGCCAACTATGTCATACTGCAGAACAAAATTTAAACAGGAAAGCAGAGACAATGTCATGAATGTACCGTACCACAACAAGAATACACACTAACAACTTCATCCTGAGAATGACAAATATATAGGTATGCCTGTTTGGAAAGGTTTTTTCCATTTATCCAAGCACATAGGGCATGCTGACACCGAGCGTTAAAAAAGAACTATAAGAGGGAAGTTACATAAATCACTCGTTGCTTACCAGAATGATCTAACAGGGCAGACAGGAGGCAGAGGTTATTTTTATATATATTTTAAATAGACACTCAATGCATTTTGAAACCACTTTCAGTTGTGTCAATACAACTGTTGTTCTACTGATGGCCTTTGCAAATAAATACCACAGTTAAAAAAAGCATCTCTGACCAATCTCCAGCTATAGCATGCACAAATAAAGGTTAAAAGACAGCGATTTGGACAAGTATTCAATCCTATATTGACCCATTTTTAAAACTCCAAACTGAGGAAAACGTTTTTTTCCCCTCACAAACCTCATGCTCAAGCTAAAGACAGAATCTGTACAGCTTTCCTAAAGGAAAATCCAAGAATATTCAAGGTGGATAATCAGACAGATTGTCACTTGCTTATGGTGAAAATGCTTTTAATTGCATGTAATTTGCATTGTTTTATTTTAATGCTTAATAGGATAGGATAACTTTAGGAAAATTGGCACAAATTATAAATGCAAACTACTGAGTTTGAGGCTCATAGGAGGCAAATGTAGACAGGTAATAAATCCAAGCAAAAACCAAAGTATTTTCGTCCACTAAGCTGTTTGGCCACCACAAGCCCAGTCCCTGAGACCATAATGGATGAATGAACACCATTGTTCCAAAAGATATTCCCTCAAATGGTGTTTCGATAATGGTGAAGGCCATAGCATATCATTTACATCATTTTCATACTCATTAAACCATTCAGTGAGCCACACGCTTCAGGAAAGAAATGTTTCATCCTGGGATAAAGGTACACAGTCAGAATAACGCAGATTTCATTTATTCATTCATTCATTTATTCTGTTAAAAATAGCTTTCATTTTCTGATAAACTCAAGCATCTGTAGATATATAATGAAAAATAACCAATTGTAAACCCTAGGAAATATGTATTCAATTCTGTGGGCCTGTCTGAGGGGTATTATATAGCATTTGAAACAAGTTATGGAAACTTGGTGTGAGTGAAAGAGTAAATGACAGGTGACAGATGTGTTCTCCTGCGTCAGGAAAAACCCACGTAGATGAGTTGTCAGATAGAGCTTTATATATTGTATGTTAGTTACTTAAGTGGCACTGAAGGATATATGATAGGCCAGCTGGATGCATATACAAGGAATTAGAGGGCACGATGGGACCATAAAGTCTGGCGCCCACACACACACACACACACACACACACACACTCACACACACACACACACACTCTCAGACACACAAATATTGTAGCTCTCATGTTTTCCCACTTCTTTTCTCTACAATAATTTAATTCCTAATTAACCTCCTCCTACCTGGATTCGACCACTCAAACTGATATAAAGTGTATCTGTAATAAACCCGGCCTGTGTGTTGATGCACAGTTCATTTCAGTGACATAATGCTGAAATCTTTTTACATTACTTCCTCCCATGGATTCTCTGAGATGGAAATAAATAGAGAAAGAGAGAAACAACAGATCGGCTTTGTGCTTCTATTGGTGTGGAGGACAGCTTCCAGTAACAGAGTGATTCATTGCCTCCTGCATGGCAGCCAGGAGCTGGACTTGCTTCAGTGAAGGGAGAAGAGAGGGAAAAAAAAGAGAGAGAGAGAGATAGAAGTGACCACTTAGGCCGAAACCCCGCACAACTGTTGCCGTACACACAGCTGTGAGTGAAGTATGCGTCAGCCTCTGAGGATCTCTTCAGCCCCCATGTTTCCATAGTAACCTCCATCACAGCGTGTCAGAGGTTGGGGATATCCCTGTTATGCAGCAGTACATGACTGACTGAGGAAGCAAACACAGCCACTGTTTCCGTGGTGCGTTGTTATGGAGCTAGGTGTCTGAAAATAAATACCACTTTCTTCATTTCTCACTGCTGCATGATGTACACTGAGAATATTAAGCATTAAGAATGAAGCAGGCTTGGAAAATTATTGTAAGCATCCAACTGGGTCTATTCTTGTGTCCATCTCCTTGAAAGCAAAACAAGAGTTGCCAGAGAGTAAAGGCATGGAAAAAACCCCAAAAAAACAGTGGCTTGGCATCTCACCTTGAACTTGTGCTCGTAGCTCTCTAGCGCCTCCATCACCATACACACAGCCTCCATAGAGCGTTCCAGGCGCCCGTCCACGCCATTAAAGCGGTACATGCTGCCCGACACGTCAGCTAGCAGACGCAAGCGCTTGGGCTTCTGCTGAGGTGTGCCCAGCTATGAAATGAGACATAGTATACCATCAAGAAATCTTAAGTATGAAATTTGGGCTAGATTTGAGTGAGCATCCATCATTTTATTATACCTCGTCTGCGGCTCCCTTAATTCTAGTTCTCAGTTTGCTCAGGTTTCATTCCCGAAAGGTATAACATTTTCTAATGGGTTTCACAAGAGGCACTTACATAATTTATTAGAGCTCTTTTTAAACTCCTAAGCAGTCCTCGCATTAAGGTTATTTATAAAACAGACATAAACCTGAACAGAATGTGCTTCCCCAACACACAGGGCCAATCACTGCAGCTTTATAAATGCTACTCAGTGTTCAGCTGTGTTCTTGTTTATTTTAAAGTTATTATTATTATTTTTTTAAAGACATCCAATTAATTCACATCAGTGTCGAATGAAATATAATTGTCTTTGGATTTACTAACAATTCATACAGGACCAGGTAACAGGATACAGGACCAAGTAGACTTTTCTCTGTACTTTTTCCACCCCTGCTGTTGTGTTATTTGTAGAAGAGGACTGCTCATGGATGGCAGTGGCACGATGCAATCCTATTAGCAGCTGCACCACTCAGGAACCCATTAAATACATTCGAATATTTTTAAGATGGTACCCAACCCTCGTAAAAATCAAAGCCAGAAGCTGAATGCCTTTGAGACCAAAAGTGTTTATAAAAGTGTGAATACACATACTCATATGAACTACGGAATGTATTCTGGTAAGCGTGAGGTTTTCAGTCACTTGGGGATACTTTGTCTAAATAAACCTCCTATGGGCCCAGTCATTATCAGAGCTACAGACAGAACACATCTCTCACCTCTGGCTCCAGCTCTCCTCTGCGTTTGTAAATGGCTTTCTCTCCAGTCAGGCCATCAATAATCTTGGCATCATCCAGTTCCCCCAGTGCCTGGTTCTTCAGCCACTGCCTTTCCTTCCCTTTAGCCTGTAAAAGAAGCATTAAACACATCACACAATATTACACTCACCACTTAACAGCAGTGTTATTAAAAACAATCCAACAAAGCTACAATAAAGCAGTGACAGCGTTAATACTGAAATAGCACACTTAGAAAATAAAGAGGTCTGCTGGCAGTGACATGCAATACTTTCTAAACACCCATACGGGGTAAATCAATCAGTTAAAAAATAACACCAGCAGTCAAAAGTTTGGACAGCATCTTATTTTTATTGTCAAAGATATTTTGATAAAGGTTTATGGTTGAAAGTGTTAGATGTAATGTTACAGCATTAATGTAAACGTAAGACGTGTAATGTAAATGTAAGATAGATGTAAATAGTAAAGTTCTAATGTATATGTTGTATAATTTTATTTCTATATCAAAATGTATTTTTAAAAATTAGGTTTTACGTCAAATAAATTTTTGTCACCAAACAAGTGGAGAAACAGCCAATAGCCAACAAACAATATGAGAAACTGAAAATAGCCACATGACCCATTTGTGAACTTTAATAAAAGCTGGATGAAGCTCCTTCATGAAGCTGTTCATCAAGTTGTTTAACAGTTTTCTTGGTCAGTGAATAATTCCATGTGTTATATCATACCATTAATGTTTACTATTTATTATTCTAAAACAGAAAACAGAAAATAGTAAAAATGAGGAAACCCTTCTATATGAGGTTAAAACTCTTGACCTTACTGACTGTCCAAGGATAAAACATCACAACTAACTGATATGATCCTGACCTCAGCAGCATGTCAGCTATGAACAATGAGCCAAACATCATCAAACTGCCATAGATGCATTTCCACATCTGCTTTTCATTTCGACTCTGATCCCTCTGGAGCTCCCTGAACTGCCTCATCATCCCACACATTGTCCTCCTGTGTCATCCTGCCAGTCACACTCAGATAACGCAGAACAATGTGTTACACTTACAATGCAACAATGTTTTCTGTGATCCAGAGGGAAAATTGTTGGCAAGCATGTGCAATTCTGTACAAAAAAATACTACTCTCCAGAGGCTGCCTGGATGAATGAAATCAGGGTTATCTTCTGCGCCATATCTTACAGCTAGGAACAATGAGCTGAGCTGCACTACAAACAATAAGTAGAGACTAGACTTTGGTCACATCTGTAACAGTAGCTGAGTAAAACCTAAGGCGCATGGCTTATCTGGTTTTACACAGTGGTTTGAACTCGTTTAAGACTTATATGGGGACTGCAGTCTGTAGGTGCACTATAATGGATCTAACATAACTGATATATGGCTGTTATGATAATGCTTGCAAAAGAGTTCCTAACTTCATAGTTATAGTATATATATATTGGTCCAAAGACCAAGCTAATCCAGTTAAACAACAGTTATTTTTTTACTTAATGTGTTTTTGAATTGTTTCACACAGTATGTCGTAGACTGTTAGAAGCGTTCGTCAATGGTTCCTTAAGGGTTTATTAGATACCATCGGGTTCCACCAGAGAGACAACTGAAGAAACTCGAAGTGCAGGGATGGCTGGTAAAAATATATCACAATACTTGAAGTTTTCATTATACAAAATGTGTGCCATAAAATGTAGTTTAACAACAATCTGACACTTTATTTAAAAGGTAGAAAAAATAAAGAGTTGGTACAAAACGATTTTAACATCCAATCTGTAATAATGATGCTGGTTGGGGTTTATGATGTACCTGTAATCTCTTAGGAAAGTCAATAATGATAATTTATGATATTAAAGATGCCATGGATTTTCTGGCTTACATGAATATGAGCTGTGTGGGGAATATGAGCCAAGTAAATACAGGTGTGTGTGTGTGTGTATTTGTGTGTATGAGAATGGAACTAATGGAAAAGCATATGCCCCCCTGTGCACTGATTACAGAGCAGCACCATGCAAGCAAATATGCAGCTTGGTTCTTCTCCTTTGCAGTTGTCTGTGCATTCCTCTAACAAGAAGTTATTATAATTGTTCTTCTGTTTTCAGTCCTTTGTAAACTCAGAGCTGTCATACCACAGTGATGCTCAGGTGTGTGTATACAGTCATTCAAACAGTGAGGAAATGTGGGAATGGCATGCGACATGTGCTGTTTGTGCCGACGTGAACACTGATGCTTTCCAACAAGCAATTTTCACTAAGCCCGAAAAAAAACAGGAGTGTCTGAATAAAAGCGAGAAATAGAGGGCGACGCCACGTCTGCAGCGCTCTACACTCCTGCCTGTACAAGAACCGAGACAGAACATCACAAATAAGTGTATACAAGTAAACGTGGAGTATTTCAGTGTTCATATTCATATTGGGGTGAAGAGAAATGAACATTCCTGTGAGACTGTGTGAGCTGTTTTGAAAACTCGAGTTCATGTAGATTTTGCTAGGTTTTGTGAGGCTAATTGGTGACTCCAACTTGCAAAGTAGAAAAACTACCAGGATGTTTGAAAATTATGTTGAACATAACAATTTTTTAAGTGCAAGCTGTTGTAACAAATGGTTTTGGGGGCAATCAACTACACTCGCATTGCAATAATGAAAACTTTCCATCGGATGTGTGTGTGATGATTTGTTCTTGGTAAGATGAAACATTTCACGTTAGGCCCATACACTGCTTATGTGAATAAAGAAGTGTGTAACATGGCAGAACACATGGGCAGTTTGATTTCGGTTAATACATGACACTTTACATTATAAACTGCAAGTCAGTGACTCTCCTGGCACCTTAATCTCACAGCTGCTGATTTGTTCCATTTTTCCCCTCACAGATGTAGCCATTGTGTCTTAACAAGAAAGTGAAAATAGGAAATAATTTAACTGTCATTTGCATATTTCAGCAAGATGCCTCTCTGGGTTCACACAAGGTAATGCATTCAGATTTGATGTCAGTTTCATATTGACTGCAATGTATTAAGAAAGCGCATGCAGAATTCTGTACTCCTGGTAAACTTTTGTTCATACTTATTGTTAAATATATAATTATATGCAAGATTTTCTATATGGGGCAACTGGAGAGAAAAATGCCAAGCTGCCTTACTAGGCATTAGTAGACTTACTATCGTAGCTAATCACTGGTACAATTTGTACACTGGTACAATACCCTTGTTTCAAAGAGCTCTAAACTATAAAGATATTGAAAGATGCCATACATTGAGGGTGAGAGAATGAGACACAGAGAGACAAAGAGAAAGAGAGTGCAGAGCGTACGATAGAATTCCAGACGCGGTATTTTCCCATTAACACGTCTACGTTTGAGCAGAACTCATCAGTGAGGCTGCCAGCAAGGAACCTGATCCTCCAGAGTCATTGCTCTGTCTCGCTGAGAAGGGAATCCCCAGGAGTGCTGCTGGAGAGCCAAGACACCCCTCACAAGCTGCTTTAGCACACCACATGACCGAGCGTCCACTCGGAGATCACCCAGAAAAGCAACAATAGCACTTAGTTTCACTTCATTTTAGGGGATAATTGTTTCATGACTTGAGGGCAAATGCTGGACAAAAAGAGAAGCAGCTGTAATAGCAGCTATGTGAGGGTGTGTGTGTGTTTGTGTGTGTATGTGAAAGGAAGGAAAGGAAAGAACACTCAGAGACTCGTGGAAGCACTGCACACACCCTTGAGAGCTGAGATGAGATGTTTACCTGCAGGCTGTCCAGAATGATGCGTAGGGACTGGATCTGGCGCCGGACGGCTCCGGAGAAACGCTCATACGTGGCAGCGTCATACTCACTCATCTGAATCTCCTTCAATCTGAAACGCACAGGACTTCCGTTATACACACCAGCACACTCAAAACTACACAAACATTCCAGACACCGTGGTTTTTCTTTGTTAAAGGTACAATTTGTATTTAAGTGTTCGTAATTTCAAATCAAACGTACAAAATGTTAAATATACATTAGAAAAACTGACGCCACAATGATACCAGAGAGCAGATGCACCTTTCTTTTCTTTTCTTTTTTTTTTCCAGGTCTCTGTTTACAGTTTCCCAGCCCAAAAAACAACTCCCAGCTGGAGGAGAGCTGCTCAGCTTTGCCCCCTTTGCTTAAAAAAACTCACAAGGCACAGGTAATGCCAAATGCTTCTCAGTGTTTTCGCTGCATTTTTTTTATTTGCCTTATAGACAGCAGAATGCTCAAACTTTCACAAACTGCTTCTTTAATCACTATGTTAGTCTTCTCTAAGGAATTCAACCAAGACTTGTGGTCTGGCTAGATAAAATTCCTTGCTTACAAAGGTCTGGATATGCAACAAACATGAGTGAATAAAGACAAGAGTTTTAACACTTTTCAAAGTGGGTTTGTTTTGGTATTCAGTGGCACTTCATGTAGCCATTTTTGACTAGAGCCACAGACTCTGAACAGATGAGATAAATTACAGTGGGATCCAAAAGTCTGAGACCACATTGAATTTTTAATTTAAAAAAACTAGAAATAAACAAAGTTTTAAATTTAAAATTCAATGTGGTCTCAGACTTTTGGACCCCACTGTAATTTGTTTCTAAGATTCTACTTTTCACTCGGGTTATTGCTGATAATATCATTTGTAATAAAAACCTTTGTGATAAATTGAAAAAGAATGCCAAACACAAGCATTTTCACTAGTGGTCTCAGACCCCACTGTTTGTGGGGAGAATAAACACACACTTCCTGGTTGCATTGTCTCCCTTTTTACTTTGTCAATTTTTTTTTTTGAAACACACCATGTTCACTACTTAGACCAGAGAAGGCCTCCTGTCTTTAGCCCTGTAGCTAGTCTCAGGTCCAATGAGCTGCCTTCAGCTAAATAATTTACATAAATGCATGTGATTCTGCTACAGAAGCCATGATATTTTGAAAATTAGAATCACTAAACTATGGCTAGTTTATTTTTATATATATATATTTATCATCTCTGTTATAGTAATATAGTAAAAGTTTAATCCACTTGAACACTTGGGTCCACATCCAAACCATGGTTGGCCAGTTGATTACCCCTGGCCTAAATATAGTTATTTATTTCTAATCTTGTTGGTAGATCAGTATTCTACAGCTAGTTTACACTTTTTTTAGATTCTACACAGTCTTTATGTCACTTGAGACATGTGTTGGAGGATGGATTGGGGCCAGAGAAAACTCGCTCAGCTGCCATTTGATGATCCCAGTGATACAGCCATCTGTCAGTGAGACCAGCAATGATGAAGAGCACTCGATTGTAGGAGGCCCCTAATGAGCACTGCCGTATGTGCGAAGTCCTGATGGCCCCAGTGGGAGCACGCCCACCATACTGCTCCACCTCAGCTTGCTCTGGAGCTGTTCTCTATTGGAGTGAGTGACTGCTGAACTGCTCTGTGTGCTTCTTTCAGCAGGTGTAAGTGGCTGTCCAGGTGAGATACTATGCACTTAAAGCCAGTAATCCTTACAGCCCGGTGCTAATCCTACAATACTCTGATCCAGGCAGAGCAGAACGATAAGGGCAATTAATCATGTGTGTGTGTGTGTGTGTGTTTGCAGGTGAGAGATGTTTGAAGTCACAGAGGGGAAGTGGAGCCTAACATGTAAACCAGACTAGAGTGGTGAGCAGCTTTCAGCTTCTACACAGGTGAGATCACAGAACGGTCTCATCTCGTCACACAGCTAAACAAGTCATCATTATCTACCACAGCCATCTGGAGCAGATGTGCGAAAAGCCCTTGAAGAAGCTGCTCCGGCAAACTGTAATGAGACTTTGAAACTTTGAGAAATGATACGGGTTAGGGAGTGATAACCTCCCTCGTGTGAAATAGTTGCAACCACCAAGCTTTCTCTCTCTTCTGTCTTTTCTTTCTCCCTCCTGTGCTCTCTCACTCTCACACACACATACACACATATTTAGAGCAGTAGATGGATGTGGGTTTCCTGACTGGCCTCAGAAGCTCACATTCTTTGTGTAGCACTACTGGAGAAGGGACAGGCCACGCTGCTATTTTCTGCTGAATTCCAGACCTGTCCGCAGACCACAGAGAGCACGCCAGTGTGTGTGCGAGAGAGAAATGAAGGAGAGTAAAATTTCAGTCTGGGAGGATCCATATTCTGCTGAAAAGGTGAGAAGAAATTGAGTGTGGTTCGATAGGTTGTCATCACTCTTCTCTGGGGACCTGCTCGTATTATGTGACTCCTGGTGGTTTCTGCAATTTTATATGTTACACTCAAACATAAAAGTAAACACAATCCCACTTCCTGTGAAAGCAGACTTAGCACAGCAAACCCTGAGATTTATCAGTTGAGAACGTGACGAGAAGCATGTAGAATATGTAACAGGATATAATGCATTACCACATAAACGAACTAAGCAGTGTATGCCGTGTGTATGCAGTAGCATGCAATGCTGCAGTATGACTTAGACTGGCTGACACATTCCAGAAAAAATGCACAATTTAAAAGATTTGAAAAGTCCAATTACAGAATAACTTGTTCATATTCATCTTTCCTAAGGTGAACCTGTCTATGAGTGTGTCACTTAAAGATCAGGCTCTGTGGTGAACGGCTCTGTGCGTTTATGGATCTGGGTGTGAAACTCGTTTTAGATGTGAGAGGCTTGGGTGTGGACACAAGAAGCACAAAAGAGAAAATGGGCAAAAACAGAAGCTTCCTTCATCACCAGGCCCTCTCATCCTGCACTCTGTGGCTTCTCTCTCCCACTCGCACACATACACATGGAGTCGCATGAATTGCGGTATTCATGGGGTGCATTTTTGGAATAGCTGGCTCTGGTGGAGCTCTCTGGGATCTGAGGCTTCAGGCTTCTGTAGCCTACTGATGAGGCTCTGTGCTTCAGTGTATACCTGGCATTACCCACATGTCCATACATACACACGCAAACACCGCAAATAGAGGCACTGACGTCCTTCAACAGCTCTGACTGTTAAAACAGTTGAGAGATTAGCATTTCATTGGAAACATTTAAACTCTCTCAAAGATCCTCTTATTGTATGAGGGCAGCAGGAGATGAATAGAGAGAGCGTGATGAATGAGTATACCTCTCTTTAAAAGCCTTCTCGGCCATTTCTCGCGCAGCTCTCTTCACTTCATCAGGCACAGCGTCTTTCTCAGCCTGGGAGATCTGGTAGACTTTGTGGCCAGCATCTAGACGGTAGGGACCTCCCTTTCCCCCGAGGCCTGCTGTGTCTCTGCCCCCTACAGGACCACAGAATTAATCTTTATATAATACTACTATACACAATTTCAGATATTTTTGAACACCTGCAGTTTTCTTATGTTTTATTATAGTGTGTCCACAGATCAAACAAAATGATACAGAATTGCAATTGAATAAGGAAAGTTAAATGTTTGTGGAAATTATGTACTAGGCATGCTCAGATCCTAATAAATCATCCTTCTTATAAAGTCATTTCTACCATTTCACAATTCACTGAACATTTAAAAAAATTAAATTTCGTCAACTCACATATCAATTAAAAGTTAGATTTAGAGTATTTGACATTATGCCATTTAAATAAAAATGCTAAATTATAGGATCTTCGAAAATGTTTGACTGATTAGTAAGGGCAGGGCCATGGCTCCTCCAGAAGTAGCATTGAGTTGACTACCAGCGCAGATTAAAACCTACCCGTGCCTCCTGCCCACTGATTGCCCCCCACATGAGGCGCATTCATGGGGTCAAGCTTGCCATGTTTTGGTGCGCTGACATCGAGACCACTGTCTCTCTGAATGGTGATCTGAAAAAATAATTTAAAAAAAAAACATCATCTTTACAGTGCTTCATTTCCTGTTGGAATAACTAACAGATCCATTCATATTTAGAATGATAATGAATGTGGTTTGAATGAACAGAGAGTTTTTGTGACTGCTGAGTTGAAGAACCTTAACTAGACACAGATTTCAAACAAAAAAGAGGGATTTTTTTTTAAATACAGGCCTTTTGATGGCTGTGACTATTTTGTTTGGTTAACATTTCAGTTAGTAGCTGTGTTGTTTTTTCACTTCTAATTGCATGGCACATACTCACTTCCTGACACACAAAAAAAGTTTTTGCACCTTTTTCAGCATTTTAAACACACATTATGATTGTTCTTACATATTTTGGAGGACAACACAAGACTAAGTCTTTCAGGATGTCTTTAAAGAAGTGTGTGTGTGTGTGTGTGTGTGTGTGTGTGTGTGTGTGTGTGTGTGTGTGTGTGTGAATAAGTTTGTTCATGTATGTGCAGAAAAGGTCCTCATCTCCACCCATTTCTGACCTGGAACTGGAGTTCTGTGTAACATTTCTATTTATCCGCACAGACCCAACCGCTGGATCCTCTCTGATCTCCCAGGACATAGCTTTAAAAGCATCAGCTACTGAGCAGCTCTTTGATGCTCACATTCATACACTCCTCTCTCGCCCCTGCTGGGAGATACTTGGGGCTAGAACAGTATAATAACTCTTTCTAAGGTCTTAATGTGATCTGCAAGAGTAAGTCTGTGCTCAGTTCTAGACTGTGTTCATTGCCCAAGTTTGAAAGTTTGACTGTGTTCACTGCCCAAGTCAGATTTGATACCACAACAATAAAAAGCTAACTGTACTTTATGCTAACACAGTAAACAACCTGACTACCAACGCCTGATAAAGACTGTACTAAGAGTGGACAGGACATTTCTTGTTATGCTGAATCATTTTGGAAAGAACGGTTGGGGCAGTCTACAATCTAAAAGAACACTCGTCATGAGGCCCATCCTGTTTGTCCTAGTAACTGATATCACTTGCGCCGAGTTATGGCAACCTTACACACACCACGAACACACACTTACAGAAAAGCAGCACAGCAAACTCTCTGCAAACCCCCCAGGCCTCTATCAGCAATTCCATCTGAATGAGAGACAGACAACAACAACTCAGGAACTGAAAACATGCTTCATGCCGGTCTCTTAGTCTGCCAGCGCATTTGCATGTCAGTGAGTCACACTGAGTCATATGCAAAAGCAGCACTATAGCCAGCACATAGCCAGCACCCCGGGTCTGTGTGGATTGGAGACAGGTGTGATGGGTAGAGTATAATGGTACTCATGGGCCATTATAAAGCACAGAGTAAGGAAAGCTGGAGCCTGGGGTCTGCATGCATTGTCTGCACATGGGGGCTGCAGCAGGACACACAGGCAATACTGCAACTGAGAGGATGATGGAGGAAATATTAAACATTATACATGTTATAAGAGAATATGTATATCAGATACAGAAAATCCAAACTTTGCATTTTATTTAACATGTACAATAAAGTAATTAGGAATAGAAAAGATTTTAACAACCAATCAGCTACAAGAAAGTGTATTGTGATGTGATTTTTCACCACACTGCTCATACACATAGCAGTGTCTATGACCAAGGCCAGGATGAAAATCATGTAAATTATATGTTATGGCCTTCGCAGTCAGCAGATCATAACCCAACTGAAAACCTCCTGGAGATCTTGGGCCGACGTGTTAGCGCTCTCCACCACCATCATCAAAACCTCAATTCAGAAAATATTTTACAAGAACAGTGCTCATTCCTCCCATACAGCTCCAGAAACGTGCAGAGATCTGTACCAGGGTGCACAAAAGCTGCTCTTGTGACTTGTTTTGGCCCAACACACTTATTAAGTCATTTTATGTTGGGTTTAACTTTAATTTGTCACCTGTCTATATATTCAGGGCATGTAAATAACATATTTATAACACTAAC
>CM074949.1:13814645-13829680 GCA_037577455.1 Pangasius macronema
CGTTTTAATTTGTGTTGTCAGTGCTTCTTAAATTTACGTTCTCGTCACAAATTAGTCACGGAAAAAAGGGTCGTCAATGAAAAGTTTTCGTTTAAGTTTTCGTTGACAAAATTAACACTGTTAGGGAGCTGTATGTTCTATGTCTTTTACTTCAGATTACTTAGTGGCCTAAAATCTAAGTCATTTTGGTTTATTATTTCGAATATTTGGATATTTGCTTGTCCTTGAGTTTAACATCCACCATGAGCAGTTAAACCCTGAATGAAGATACAGCTGTATCAATATAACCCTATTGATCTTTTAACAAGTGGTCAGTGTCTTGGGTTGGTGCAGGGCTTTGGCCGGCAGGCAGGTCCACTCTCTCACTCAAGGCCATAACAGCTGCCAAATAAGCTTTTTGATATTTCAGAATCATTTTGAATATGGAGGTATTATGTCATGGCATGAATGAGTAATTAGACTGCACTCAACATAATATTATGCATTTACCTAATATTGGGTATTAGTAAAGCAGCTCTCATAATCACAGTACAGGCTTGCTTTCTGCTGCTCTCCAATGCTAGACACTGCATACTCGGCCCATTTGCGCTTTCAGGCCCCACTGTGTTTGCTCACACGGAGACGTCTGCACTGATATGTAAAGATCTGAAGTGTACTAAAACATACAGTCTTATTTTCACACATGGCCTCTACATACAGTATGTAGGGAGACAAATCCAGCACAGGCTACAAATGTAAACCAGCAATACAATTGGACATACATACTATATGACTCTGCTTCAAGCTTTAATCTCATCCTTTGTAGAAAATGATCAATATACACTCACTGTCCACTTTATTAGGAACACCTGCTCATTCATGCAATTATCCAATCAGCCATTCATGTGGCAGCAGCACAATGCATAAAATGATGCATATACAGGTCAAGAGCCTCGGTTTATGTTCACATCAAACATCAGAAAGGAGAAAAAATGTGATCTGAGTGACCTTGACCATGGCATGGGTGTTGGGCCAGGCAGGCAGGCTGGTTTGAGTATTTCAGTAACTGCTGATCTTGTAGGATTTTCACACTCAACAGTCTCAAGTCTTTACACAGAATAGTGTGAAAAACCAGTGAGTGGTGGTTCTGTGGGAGGCAACGCTTTGTTCATGAGAGAGGTCCTGGGAGAAGGGCCAGACTGATTCACTTCAGAACACATTGAACAGCAGCGGAAGACTGGAAAAACATCACCGGGTCTATTTTCAATCTTCAGACTGTCCACTTTTGATGAGCCTGTGTTCACTGCAGCCTCAGACTGATTGACAGGAGTGAAATCTAATGTGATCTTCTGCTGTTCAAGGTTTGTAATATTGTGCATTTTGAGAATAGCATATCATATGTTTAGGCACTACTATGTGTAAAATTCTCCTATTACACTTAAATATGGGACACAGTGAACATTTTCCAATCCAGTGACTTGGAAAAGCTCAGTGTCACCATGTTTAAAAGTATGTTTCAAGACACTGAAGCTTGTGACCCTGTAAGTGTACAAACGGTATCAGATGCTCCATGGACTGTCTGAGGCTGAGGCTAGGTCAGCTCTAACCTTCATCATCCCAGTGGCCACAGCGACATCCTGGGTTGGAATGTCAGGAATGCCCTGCTCGGAGCCTGCTGCTCCACAGTGAAGTGTCCTGGTGTGGCCACAGCATTCAGCACAGAGCACACACTGAGAGGAAGACATTAAGACGCATACTACCACATACTAATAAGGAAGTCCCACATGGACCCTTAATCATATCAAAGCCAAACTTTCACTCCTTAACCATTTACTCAGTTTTGTTCCTCTCAAGGCTCGTATTATGTACCAGTTTGAGCCAACAAAGAACATTATCTTGAGAGTTTGATAAATGGAGTCATAAAAGTAGGTCAAATAATCAACTTAAACTTTTTTAATAAAAACGTCTATCGATGATTAATGCAAACCACATGGTGTGAAATCATTAACACTGATGGCGGGAGTAACACTGACCTGTGTCTTAAATAATAACCAACATCTGAACACAGAGGAACACAAACACTGCACTTTTTAAAGATGAGTGCTGTCAGGGAAAGTGGTAGTTTTAAAGGAGCCAATAAGATTAATGCTTCACGACCCTATGAGCATCCAAACAGAGTGGCCTCGCACAGGCGCATCAGCCACACGGCCTGCAGGGTGGAATGTTTCCCCAGCTGCTGGTGGGCTTCACATTTGGAGACTGTGATTCTGGGTCAGATTCAACATGGACAAACATAGGAGACAGAAAGGCGATGACACTTGCCATACCACAGACATGAGGACATGGGGACAGAGGTGGCAACAAGAACAGCATGCGTCCACGTCAAGCCCCGGTGACACATGACTCCAGCTACTGTTACCCACCCCCACACATAAACACGGCTATATACAGAGTACCTGTGTACTGCATGGAGAACACGTATAGGACACACCTTAATCTGAGTCTCTGATCTACAGACAGCAGACAGAATGTTCTAGAGGTTAAAGGAGAAATGTTGCCTCTTGGCTCTACCTCTACACTGTGAGATAAAGATCTACTGATCGTTATCAACCTGAAAACTTCTCAACCTAAACAATTTCAGTCAGATTCTTTATGCACATGCCTCCATTCTGGAGCAAGCGCAGTAAATCGTTCAGCCTTTGTGTTACAGGACAATTTATCTTTCAAATGCATCTTTCAGGCAATTTAAAACGGGGGTGCTTTCATAAGCCTTTCTTTTAATATATCAAAGAATATTTATTCCTACATGTTAATGCCAATGAATTATAAATATGAATTGTGAAGTATGAGTCATAAATGCACATACATTTTCATGTTTTATCAAATCTACTGTTTCAGTCTAATCATCACTGAATTTATCCAGTCAAATGTTTCACACGTTTTTAGCAATTAATGTTTGCTACTTTCACCTCACATTTTGATTCAAAAGGACATTTTAAATTAAGTACAATCAGGATTGTAGCTAAGAATCATATGTCTAAGAGTCATAGTATTATTATTATTATTATTATTATTATTATTATTATTGCTTTTATTCCTTTTCCTTCATTTAAATTGTATGACTTATTATTATTATTACATGCACTTTATGTATCTATACAGTGTCCTTAGGTGCCCTAAAATAAAATGCTATTATTAAATTATTATAAAATACTGGTTTGGACTACCAACCCTGTTTAATTTCATACTATATTTTGTATACATTCACAACAGTCAGACATCCTATTTAAATTTTAGTGGACCTCCTCCAGCTCTGGGCTCCACTTCGCCCCCTATTAGCATTGGCCATGAGTTCAGTTCAAAATATGAAACATGCCTGAATCATTTGTAATCAGAATCATTCAAGACAAACAGAATATTTAGTCATTGTAATGGAACACTAAGCATATACAGTACCATGCCTTTGAAGGCAAAGCTACACCAAGTTGTATTATGAATCATTAATCGGTCATCAGACTATTTCTCTTGTTTCACGCGTCACTCGTCGTCTGCCATTACGAGGGTTTCTCCACTTTAAGGCTGAGTGCTGGTCAGAGATGAGTCAGTGCCCGTTTCCCTTTAAACACTTACACACAGGGATCTCAGCTTGCACCTGTTGGAACGACTGACTTCCTGACACTCTCTCTCTGGTTACTTGTTTTAAACTGTAGGAAAGCATTCGGCTCTGTCCTACATAAGAACATATATGGGTGGCCTGGAGAGAGTCACTGACGTCAGGCTGGCCTGAATAACAGACATATACATTCCCTACATTGCTGTCCTGTGTTGCACCGGGTCACGGGCTATCCATCAATTCACTAAGGTAAATGTCATATTCTTGCCTTGTAGAATTTCCTTGTAGATAACTGAGAGACCATTAATGTCACTCAGGTATCTGTCTTCACTTGATCGTTCGTCCATGTCTTTATTATTTGTAAAAGATGGCAAACTCAGTCAGAGAAAATGTCTGCTTTTTCTCTGAGCTACATAAATTGCATCAGTTGCCTCAGGGAACAATATAAGTACTGGAACAAAAGCAGACATTCCACAGGTCTGACATCAGCATGTGTAGGAGAGTGTTGTGCTCTAATAATGTGAATTTAATAAAGGGAAAAGAGCTAAGTGCTAGCCGTGGACGGAGGAAACACAGAACTGAGAGACGACCATGACCTCATAATCGACTCTTTCATGGGGTGAAAGGGGAGAACGAAGGCTTCCCACCAAACAACGGGTTTCATACAGATCACGGAAATGCCTACACTGAACTGCCAGGGATTCATTCTGACACAACTATTGCTCCATAGGCCATGCCTGGACAAGCTGATGCAGATACACCACCGAACAAACAAAACTAACGTCAATTACTGTGCACCTGAGTAGGATATTCTCAAGCACTTCATTTCAGAGTGTTGACAAAAGAACATGCCTATAATCCAACTAAAATAGATGTTCAAATTGAACTGGTATGCACACAGGTGACTGCTATTGAAAAGTTCAGGAGAATGCCAGGACTACTGTAATCAAGCTCATTAAACACCAGGCAGATTTCTTACTGAAAGTGCAGACAGCCACAACATCGGCAGTACTCCTCAGCTTTCCAACATGAAGTGTTTGGACATGTGACGAGAAAGTGACTCACTTTGTCTCGACCCTCCTTATAAATCCACACCAGGTGGGTCCAGCTTGTGAGGATGGAGGGAAATTTACAGGCTCATTAATCCAGGAAGGCATGAGACAGAGAGCTGAAAAGGGGAAAACACCCAGGACTTGAAGGAATGCCCCACTATAGTCTGTAACAGAGGCGCCATTCACAAGAATGCTGGAGTGTGAAAATATATAAGTTAAACAGTGGGAGAAAGAGACAAAGTGGTGAGAAAGAGAGGGGAAATAAAACCTGACAATGTGACAGAGGGTTTTAAAGCTAAAAGATGGAGAGAGGGAATGAGTCTATAGAAGTGGAATGAGGCAGGTGGCAGGGATCCCAGTATGAGCTCAAAGACATGCTCTTATTGCTGGAGTCTGGTGCTCTAATGTCTCTGTCACTCTCACCACTAACTCATTTAGCAGAGCGATCTGAAGAATGCAGACCAGAACAGCATAATACATCAGGTATTCCAATAGCCAAAGATTTCCACATGCAATAGATAAGTCTGTGGCCTGAAGAGCAATGTGGTGGTGTGCACGAGAAATCACGCATGCAGGTCTCTGAAATGCAAACAACTGTCTCTAGGACATTTTATTGATAGCCTACATATGAGAAGTCTGTTGCAGTAGTGTTCTCACTTTTCACAATGATAGTCAAAAATGGATGTGTGCCAGTGGAAGAAACACAAAAGAGAAGGTGAAGTAAGTTAAGTGTGTTTAAGTGTTGTTTTTTAAAAAACTGCACTAAACTGCAATCACACCGACCCAGTAATCACATCCTCTAACCAGTTGCTTTTAACCATTCTACACTCTCAGATGAGGCTTAAAGGAAATCTTGCATTTTTTGTGGTGCCCCAGTCTATGGAACACTTTTTAAAATAGTCTTACAATACATTTTAAAAAATCCAATTTGAAAAAATATATATTTTCCCAGTCTTCCTAAGAGAGACATCTATTTTTTTCTCTTTCTCTGTCACTGGTGGTTTATCTCTATTAGTAACTTTTACTGTTTTGCATGTTCTTTTTATTAACAGCTACTTTTTCATCACTACAATTTAATATAGTTATATCTTGTTATAATGTCTTTGTTATACTTTCAGTATTGCGGTGTGTATTGTCTTCCACAGTCTGTCACTGCCTTGCAGTGCCTTTAGTGCTGTGCTCGCACTGTCCCGTCTCTTACTTTCTACTGCTTGTCTTTTCTTTTTTTATTTTTAGAAAGAACAGTAAAGTTTGAATTCATTTAGTTTTAATTTTACTTGCTTTTAAGATGCAGCACTTCGCACTGACTCCTGTTGTCTTTAAATGTGTTGTATATATAAATGTGACTCATAGTGGTGGACAAGCTCACTAGCTCAGGTGCCTGGGACAAACAGTTTACATGTCTGGGCTATCGGGTTTTATTTTTATTTGTTTCTGTCTGGTGAACTAGTGACTCAGTCTACTGCTGATATGATAATCACCAGCTTTCTATTTGATATCAAATCCTGCTGACCAACAAAGGTCATTCTACTCACTGATAGGAACAGGAACAATGGCACTGGGCAAAGACATTGGAACATGCATTCACTTGCTTGGTGGACTTGCTAATGAGTTTATGATTTGTCCGTCCTTGACTTAAATTGACTTGAAAAGAAAACACAGACGCAGACAGATATGTCCTTACACGGCAATGAGTAGCACTCCTCTTAAATTTTTATTTGGAGTCTGATGATTTGGAGTCTGATCCTTCGCTCAAACACAGTTGGTAGCACTGACAAAATCGACTGAAAGCAACAGCAAGAACTGTGAGTCTTCCTCAAAGTGTGTTAAGGACAACATTGCCTCTCTAATCCAGGATGTCCTCTAATCCCACATCCCACAGTGTTCCACTCAAACTCTCCAGCTGAGCACACCCACAGAGTCCAGCTGACCCAACACAGCTAGCACTCTGCGTGTGTGTGTGTGTGTGTGTGTGTGTGTGTGTGTGTCTGTATGGAAATGAGGCACGGTAGGATTAGAGACTGTGTGAGGGTGCTGTGAGAGCTCCTGTAGACCTGGAAGTTAATGATAACCCAGCTTCAGTTCTCATTATATGTCCTGATCTCAAAAAGCCAACAGTGAGATACTGTCAGATTCAGTCCTGTTTTCTCTCTCCCTCCCTCTCTTACACCCCCTGTGTGAACACACATACACATACCATACCTTTACACTGGCTACACAGCAATCCTGTGCTACTACTTCGAGAGAACAATGTTCAAAGAGGTTTCTTGGAAAAAAAAAGCAGTGAGGACAGAGATCTAGGTAAATATATGTGATGGAGCGGAGGTGATGAATGCTGGGAAAGAGCTATGAAAGAAGAACCCTAGAGTTCAGGAATCCATGGACATGTTCTCCTGAGAGGATGCGTCTCTACCTGGAGCCCTTTGAGAGGGACGGAATCTATAGAATCAGGCAAAGAGTCACTGTGTGTGAAGAAGGACTTGCACAATCAGAGTCTAAGATCAAATCAGTGAGAGAAGACTGACGCATGGCCAACTCCATTAGTAAATATCCTCTACCAGGTGTGTGACTACAAGTGATTTAATAACGCCTGGCTCACTATATGCGCTAATCACATACATCAAAAGCACGTGAGAACGTGAGAGCAAACAGCTCTCATGTAACCTTCGTCAAAGCTCTTCTCATCTATGGATTTTAGATGTGATATTCTGAATAAACAGGGTGGAGTGACAGACCTTCCGCATATTTGCAAACCTAACACGTGGAGTATTCTAATGACGTAAGGTCAGCTGTTTATCTCTCATTCACATAGCCAAGTACTGAAGCACTGCCATGAAAAAGTAGGTTCACGGAGGAACACTGTAGAATTTTGGCCATGATACAATGGTGACAAGCATCTTTTTAAATAACTATCAATGTAACACACTAGTAAAATAATATGTAGAGGGAAAAAAAAGCAGTGGAAAGCAAAAGCCTATATAAGACAAAGCTCAAAGATGAAAAAAAGTGAAGAAAAAAAAACATTGTTCCCATATCATATTATTAACAGCTTTAAAATGTGTTTTTAATGCCAACTAGTCTTCAGTGGACCACTTAGAGGCCTAAGGCTGCCACCACATGGTCATGTGCTGCAACAGCAATACAGACTGAATGAAATCATTAAATCTTTAAAAAACCTTAAAAACAGTGATGAAAGAATCCTTTGGTACACTTTACATGTAAAAGTAAACATGCATGCATAAACATGATTACATTTTAGCCAATATTTAGCTAATAATAAAATGCCCATCAAATCACAGTGCACCATAAATCTCTATATTAGTAATAAAATATTCCTTCATTGCAAAGATTCTCCTACCTGGACAGGTCGGCCGTCCTCAGAGCCGATCATGTTCCTCCATTCCAACAGGGAGCGCTGCAAATTGTCCAGTCCTGTCTCCCACACCCTCACATAGCCTCCCATATCTACTGTCACAACCCCCCCAGAGCCCAGTGGAGCGATCAGCACGTCAGTGTCCGACACCTTAGAGATCCACGCCGTGTAAGGAGACATGGACATAGTCCTGCAGGATTACAGTGTGGGAACATGGGAAGAATATGAGACATCTGCAGTGGTACACCATTTAATACTGTATATTTCTATAATAACCCCTTTCTTATTTGTAAATTGATGTTTCTGCTATGAAGTGCCTCTGGTAAAGTGAGACAATGGTCAGAGAAATAAATAAGTGGTATGAATGGGAACTGTTCCACTGTATATTGTGGAAGGTTGCATTTTCGGTGGTGTTAGAAAGTAAGGTAGCTCACGTTACATAGGAAAGCCAGATATGAGAAAAGGCAAAATTCATAATTTTGCTCAAAGTAAAGACTTCAATCTGTTCTGGTTGTTCTTTAATATTATAATGTACCAAAGTTTACAAACCTTTATAACAAGTAGCAAAAATTGTCCAACAACTTGGAGTATATACAACTATACATAAATAAACCCTGTCATGCTTTATTCCTCTTATAACACAGCAATGTGCCAGGGATTACTTTTTTATTAATTAAATACTTTTTATCAGGTTAGAGTTACATTTAATTGTTGGACATCCACAAAACAGTTAAAAAGTTAGTTCCTGTTATCACTCATGTTGTAACAGCTATAACCAACTTAACTTTGAAGTTAAGACAAAGAAAATACTGTCATTACTGAGTAAGGAATGCGTAAAGTCCTCTGTCCTGAAGACTCTCACATGGAGGAAAACTTATTTTCGCAAAGCACTGACACCCAAGCCTGCTTCCAGAAATAGTAAATAATTGAGTGAGTTTTCTTTATTAAATGAGAACATTTTTAAAATCCACTTATTATTAGGCTTAGATTATGTGAAGCATGTCATACATGTTCCTGTGAATGAGCTGTTACTATAGAAACGACAATATATTAGAAGGAGTGCACTGATATAAACCTGTGATTTGAATCACAGTGCTGTTGTATGTCAGTGAAATAAACACCAAAATGAAATCAGCTTGCATCTCCCTATGTCAACGTGAATAAATATTCTTGCATACTCATCCTTTTCTCATAAATCAAACTGAGACCTCTAGCATCTTATTTTCAAACTACTGATCTCTTGATTTTGTCTCATGTTTTGGATTGTTGTCTTGTTGCAGGATACACATTCAGTTTAGTTTTAACTTACTGGAATTCAAGCTTCTTGTGTTGGAAAATAGAGGTACATTTTCATTTTTTCACTCCGTTCAAAAACCATGGGGAATACAAACATTTGCACTCAGGCAGTAGCTTTCTCTGCTCTTAACACATGATCTCAGCTAAACCAAAGGGGGCGCTGCAGCTTTATGTAAATTCTGGTCAAACACAGTGTATGTGAAAACAGTGAAGCCAGCGCGTTTACCTTGGCACTGGAATATACTTGACTTTCTTGGTGTTCAGATCCGTCACCTCCAGGTAGGCAGAAGTCAAAGGTGGGGTGATATCTGTAATTAAATGTACATCATACAATATGAAGTACTCAATTATTTTTGTTTAATCTAAGGATTGGTTCATCTTTTTCCCCTCACCTTTAGGGTAGATGTCAGCCAGAGGCACTTGTGTAGGGGGAAGAGCTCGCACCACCTGATTGGCTCCTAACAGACTGACGCAGTTGACTCTTTTCGCAGGACCTGTGCGGCGACTCGACCCAAAAAACATGTCAGGCCCCCTGCCCTCTGTGAGGGATGATTTCCTCTGAAAGCTGTACACCTCATTCGGAGACTGAGTGAAAGAGAGGAACAGTGAAAGATTTCTGAATCAGTCAGGTCTCCTGCTATAACATGAGGTCTTCAGGCCTGTTTGTGAACTTAACACTGATGCAGTGTGTCACACAGGATGGGTGATTAACGAGTTGTGACAGCTACTAACCAGCAGGTCCGGAAAGCCCACTATGATGTTAGCGTAGGTGTTGCTGTCACAGATGAGGCGGTTTGGTGAGGTGATCTTCTGTCCCAGGGCAGCGCTGAGGTTCTCATTGGGCAGCTGCTCACTGGACACATCCTGAGGGGCGCCAGGTTCTGTCCCTGAGCCATGACACAGAAGACAAATGAGATCATAAGCAGTGTGCATTAGCTATCAAGGACCATACTCATTACTCCACTGCTGCATGATGTAAAAGCCATGACAGAGTTAGGGGTCTTTCTTGGTTTGCTAGTGTTGATGGATGACATCTGAAGATTTCACTCTAACTGGCCATAATTCTCATGACATCCTGTCAGACTCAGCTTGATTAAGATGTCATTTTTCAAATCAAAAGCCAGGCTCTGTCCTGCACTGTACATTTACCCAATGCACCAAATGACAGTGATGACATGTACATCCATCTTGATTGCTCCAGTGAAAGAGTGGGTGAAAGTACATCACCTTACTGAGAATATGGCAGGTTACGTCAGTGCTTTTGTAAACTCCACTCCCAAGATGTTTAGTGTGTTTTTTTGCCACTTGTTTCAATTTTCCCCATGACATTTTATAAGGAATAAAACACAACAAGGCATGCTGCTATAGGAAAATAATCCACAGTGGGGTGCTATTATGTTTCCCAAAGCACAAAATCTTTTATTCCTCTTATACTCGCAAAGTCCTCTGTCCTGATTACTCTCCCATGGCAGAAAACTTACTGACTGTTACTGTCACTGAGACTCATTCCATAAACGTTAAATAAACATCTCCTTACAGAAAGCATCAACATATCAATGATTACATGTTTTCTTTGCTAAATAACAATGCTTCTCTGTTTATTCTGAACCTTAGATTATGTTGATTGTCTGCCATGCAAGAACAGTGAATGAGTTGTTTCTATAGCAACAATAACATATTAGAAGGAGTGCATTAATATAAACCTATCACATTTGATTAGCATGTGGCGCAATTGTCAGAGCTGCTATTACATAAAATTAATTAACACCTTCTAACCAGTCAGGGACTGCTTGTAAATGAGGGACTACTGTTTAATGTTTCGTAAAGTACATTATGTTTTACGAAATGATGTTCTTTTTGCCATATCGCCCACCCCTGCTGCAGTCTTGTGCCTGTGTACTTCTTTTAAACCATATAAAGTGATAAGATAAAGAGATGAAGATCATCTGAATGGTGGTTTTTCATCAGAGGAGTCAACCATCGAGATATTCCTCTTCAACAAACAAAATTCCAGAAGGAGATAAACAACAGTGAAGCAATTTATTTCACCTGCTATTTCAGGCCTTAAAAATAGACAGAGCTTATTTTGTATCAAATGAGCCATAAACTCTTCAAATGATTGCCATCATTAATCAGACCAACAAAGTTAAAGCCTTTCCAAGACCAGTTCCACAATAATAAGGCAATGGAATAAGTGTCGCCCTACATGGAAAATGAATAAGTGCATAAGTCGTCTTTAAGTGGGAAGCATGAATCTGAATCTGTGGTCTGTAAACATGGCAAGACTTCAAAACGTACTTGCACCTTAAGCAAACACGCACACACAAGCAAGACATCAATCTCAACCCCTACCCCTGCCCCTGCCTGCATCTTACTTAGCAGTCAGACTTAAGAGATACATTCTTTCACAGAAGCCCTAATCAAGCTGTAAACTCCCACGACATCAGGCCACACCAAGCATGTAGCGTAGATGTTGTTTCTAGATGAAGACAGATGTTCAGAAATGGTCACTGGACTGTCTGTTCAACGAGAATGCCCCGTCCAAAAACCTTGAACATAACCATGCACGATTTCACTTTTGGTTAGTTAATTAGATTCCACAATAAATAAAATCTTGAAATGATGTGGTCACTGATCTTCAGACATCTACATGAAGGATGTAAGCTTACAAGGGCACTCTTTAGAGCACAGGATTGTTGCATAAATGTTTTTTGCATTGAATACTAATGTGGTAAATAATTCAATATTTTCAATTTATTATTTAAATATCCTAACACTACAGTGACACTGTATTATGCCTACAGACGAGTCACATTATATATATGCTAATTATACTTAGATGAGTAGAACCATGCAAGTAATTCACATGTGCACCTTGTAAAGCACATAGGCTATTCACACGTACAGCATTATAGGCATCAATGCTAGTGAATTGTCTGTAGCCTCATTTATATGTAGCCTACTGTTAAATGCATGATGCTACAGTGTTGTTCAAAATAGTAATTTAACCAAATGGATCAATGTATTTTTCAGGAATGTTAGTAAACCTATAGAGTTTTAGTAGCATATATGAAAAAAAACACAAAATGATAATCCAATTTGTATTTACTTTAAACAGAATATGATAAATGATATGGTATTGCTGTGCTACCGGTCACTGTGAAAACACTTATATACTTGGTATTTGTATTGAAAGTCAAAATCATGCCATCATGACAACCCTGGTTTCTGAAATGAACTAATAAAATTCCTGCTAGAATTCCAAGAAATACAGTACAAAATGAGCAAGATTTTTATCGATAAATTCCTATACTGGCTGTCTAAATCTTGGCCATTGTTAATGAAATGTTAAATTTGAAAGGATGGAAAGACCCTGAATAAATACTCTGAGAGTATTATACATATTATATATATTATATAACACAGCTGCTGTACCTGAGCTGGTACCAAAGCCACTGCTGACACCGTCTTCACTGATGGCATGAAGCTGACACACACCTGATTCCTCTACTCCCATGTGCATGGGCTTGGTCAACAGGAACTTCCTGCATCCAGAAAAACAAGCCAATTTGCAGTAGATCCATGCAATAGAATGCTAATTATTGATAGGGAATGCATAGTATATAGATCAGCTACATCATAATTCACAGCACAGTTACAGTGAAGCACAGAGCAGTAGCAAAATATCACAAATCACTTTCTGTCCATTTCGATTGGATGAAAGGAGGCACCTGTCAGTTTTGCTCTCAATTAACAGCCAACGGTCTTCAGCCACCAAGAATACTGCCTTAACATTGATGGGGAGGGTGATGGTGTGCACTTGGCCCTCCAGCACATCCAGAACGTCCAGCTGATTCCTGTCAATGCAAGGCAGAGAGCATGTCATTACACTAGGACAAGAAGAGGCTCTCAGTGTAGAACATCAAACCAGAGAGATGAACTTACCCATCAGCTTTGTAGAACAGAAGCCAGTTCTTGTGGGCAAACTCCCGGCACATTTTGGATGTTGACTGTAGCAACACGTTATTTTGAGACATTGACTGTTATGAACATTACTACATGACAACTATAGTCTGCTTATTAGTAGTACTTATTTTGCAGTATAAATATCTTTATTTTAGCTTTTTGGATGACATAAGATCCCCAGACAAACAATTCGTTGCATGTGTCATTTCAGGCCTAATACACGGTTATGCTTCCCATCATCTTAATAACAGTTCCAGTCATGTCAACTTAGGACACCACAAGTGACTTGAAATTTTACCTCACTCTTACACTGACTGGCTGTGCATTTCAGATAGAGCAAAGGTTCCCAAATCAGAGCTAGAGTTTGTGGTGCCCATTTAAGTGATTCATCTGTCTGAAATAAAGCCACACGTTTTCTGTGACATGGAGGTTCAGTGATTTTGCACCCTACAGTCATACTAGAATGTGGAAATGTCTGTGTTCTGCTCTTCTTGGAAATGAAGCACAAAAGGCAACATCTGAGTTAGTCAGCAACTGATGATCTGCTTTTATATTAAATTGCATTCATCCACGTGTGCAACCTAATGACATCATAAACAAGGCACTGCTCTTTTTTTGTCTGTGGAACTTACATTCAAGTCCAGTCACCTTGGCTATGATATCTGCTCTCTGTTATCTTTATTGCTTTAATGCTTTATTATGAATCCACATGTAAAAACATCCTGGCATGTACCAGTACTTAACCTGAGAGTCTTTCGTATTCCACCAGTTGGAGGTTTTGCGCACAGGTTCCTCCTCTTTACCTGGAGACAGGACGAGTCTCCTCACGGCACCGGTCACCAGGTCCACATGCAGCACTGTGTTACTCTACAGACAGCAGAGAAGCACTTGCGATATAATTCACCCCTAACTTTCTACTCATTTGACAGCTCTTAATTATAAATGCCCTTTTTGGGCCTTTGAAACGTGAGCAGTGTTAAGAGTGTAGCAAGTGACGTTGCTGAAGATGAAGCCTCCTTCAGGATGAACTGCTAAATCTTCAGTTGACTTTTATGGAAAAGCAGCTCAGATTTATCTCTCGCATTTGGGGCCTAATGGGTTCCTTATGGGCTGCATGACATACAGTTCACACTGTCTGTACTATAAATAGGAAGGTTACATCAGGCCTGGCTAGATGGTGAAATTGGCTAAGAGGAGATGTCAGGATTTTGGGCCACACTGTTCCATTCATGCTTTGTTTTTCTTCTACTGGGAGAACTATGACCTCTGGATGACCCCCCTATCTGGTGTCTAGAATTCCACAATTTTGAAGTAGTCCTGCTCTTTTTCTCTCTCACACACAGACACTTTTAAGCTGAAAAGTATTTTTAGATATTTTTATCCTCTACTGGCAGCTCTTTAAAAGTGTCAGCGTTTGTAAATTCATTTTACTTGCTTACTTTGTGTGTAGCTCCAAGGCCGTATTAGGTAAGTAAAGTATTATTAGATGCTCAGAGAGACCTGTGAGAGTTACAATCTTATATTCAGGGAAGGCGTTTGGCAAAATAAAATCTCCTAAGCCTCCATAAGCCAAAACCATATCACTTATGTTACAACCTTTCCCTCAACACCTTCTACATGCTATTAGTAAGGCACAGACATCATATATTTTAATATTACAATATCATATTATGTATTGTTTCACAAATACATGGAAGGACTAAAATTATTTTAAAAATTCTCTAATTCAAATTTAAATCAAACTCTTAATGAAGCT
>CM074949.1:13853932-13902956 GCA_037577455.1 Pangasius macronema
ACACACACACACACACACACACACACACACACACACACACATATATATATATATATATATATATATATATATATATAGATATAGATATAGATAGATAGATAGATAGATAGGCTATATATATTAGACTATTCTAACATGATACCTATAGTATGTCCTTAAGATTCTTCCTTAAGATTAAACTCAGACCCTTGACTATATGAAAAGTTATTTATTGGCTTTTACTACCTGTTTATAAATTATTTAGCCTTCTTATCCCTTGACCTAATTACCATTATAGTTAATCTACGCTTGCAAACCCTATTTCAACTATTGTTGGAAAAAAGACAAAAACAGCTTTGAAAACCCTTATAGGCATTTCCTTTTAGGTTTCCAGGAAGTGTGTGGATTTGTCGGTTTGTGTCATAGTATTGGGTTAAACTGGATCAGTGGTTACTCATCACTGGACTTCCCTTTTTAGCCAGCGTTTAGGTTTAATCTGGGAAACAGGCCCAGAATGATTTTAAAACGATTTTGTGAACATTACTCCATATAAACATTTATTCTTGAAGTCAATTCCTTGGTGCATCGGGAACTCCAAGAAACTATGTTCACCACTTCATTTTTCAAACAGCTAAATTCTTTTGCACTCAGAAAGAAAGAAAAAAAAAGGTTCCTCAAGGATTCTTGGCTCTAGCTTTCCAAAAGAGTTCTACTAGCGACCTTTTCTGAAAGAGAAATCCACAATCTATCTAGAATGCAAGATACTAATCTTCTTCTAAGGATGTAGATTGTGTACTTGTGATAAATGTGATTCTTTGCACAAGTGGAAAGAGTAATTAGATGGTGTGTATGGTTTATCAGGTCACCTCTGATGAACCCAGATGTCTAGGAAGGCAAACTGCCTCAGCTGAAGAGGAAACAGAGATGTGTGCTCAAATGATCTCATATCTTTAATGCATATAAAACATCAACAACAACAACAACAACAAGTGCACTTTGTCGCTTTGAAGGCTCAGATCGACTCAACACAGAACTGGGAAGGATGAGGAGAAGGAGTAAGACTGTGTAGTAGGGTCAGGTCAAATGACATCACAGGCTACGTCCATAACCGCAGCTACCCCTCTCAAGTGTGTCAAAATAGGACAAGCACTAGTGGCGGGTTTTTAGCCGTAGCCATGGTGATCACTCCACTTCCTTTTACGGCTTGACATTTATCACGTGGCGAGAAGGCTCAGCCCTTGGAGAGACCCTGAAAGAGGAGGAGAAGGAGGAGGGAAGTGATAAGTGGCGGAGTGGAGAAGCTGGAACAGGCTAACAGCGAGCTGAAGAATCCACACATATGCCCGGTTACACGCTGAGAAATTCAGCTGAAAATTAGACTGAAAGTGTGTGAAGCGCTGGTGTTTGCGGCAGCGGGACAGACTGCGGGGGGATTTGGGAATATGGACGATGAGTACCAGTATACACGGAGCCCTGCCTGGGAAGAGCTGGTGAGTACAGCCTCACTGATTTCCTCCCCGGAGTTAGGAGGAAAGCCATGTCTCTGTTTCTCCACACATTCTTAATGACTGAATGATTAAGGTTGGTTAGTGTAACGCTGGGAGGAGCTTTTGATCCGAGAGCGTGCTTTGGGCTTAGAGCAGGGCTGAGAGATCAGGCAGTGAAGTGAGCAGAGAGAAGGCTGGCGCTATGAAGCTCTGCTTTTTCCTGCTTTTGTTGCGATCGGAGGAAGGGAGAGGATGATAGACGCGGATAGCCTAACTGCTCTGAGAAAGCAGACCTGAGCAGATGTTTAGATAAGCTTCTCTTCGATTTCAAGCACTATCACAGCTCCAGCCCTTTAACCCGAGCGCTGTTACACTGTTAAAAAAAAAAAGTCGAAGCCAACTACATTCAGAGAGTTTGAGGATTGCAGTGGAGTGAATGTTATTTAACGTAAAAGGCGTTGTGGTGGAAGAGAACAGAATAGAGTAGAGAATAGAAAGGAATACTGAACTGAAGAGTACTGAATGATGGGAAACAGAACACAATAGAATACTATATATATATATATGGATTAATATGGAATAGAGACTAGAATACAATAGGACCAAATATAAAAGAGTAATGAATACAGTAGAGTAGAGAATAGATATAATATAATAATATTGAATAAAGAACATGACAGTATAGAATAGTATAGAAAAGAACAGGACAGTTACATAGAATAGAATAGAATAAAAATGATAAGAATTGAATAGAGAACAGAACAATATAGAATGTCATAGAATCGAATAAATTTTTCTTAAAGCTTTTGATTAAAGTCAGTTTAAGGCTTTGATGTCAGTTTGCTCTGATTCTGTTTTGTGTGTTTATTTTTCATATGATGCATGTTTCCTTTATGCTTTTATACACAGTGTTTTGTTGTACAGCAACTTTGGCGCAACTTTGTTGCTTTTAAATGTGCTATAGAAACTAATTGTGACTTGAAAAAGTGAATATGGAATAATATGGCATAGAGAATAGATCAGAAAAACACACATAGAGTAGAATAGAATAAATGATATAGAATTGAATAGACAATAGAATTGAGAATAGAATAGAACATAATGTTATAGAATGATAGAGAAAAGCACAGAGTAACAATGAGATATAGAATAGAATAGAATAGAATAGAATAGAATGTTGTCACGTGGTAGATGAGAATTACAGCCATTTGACTGATTGTTATTGACCCAATTATGACCAAATAATAAATGATAGAAATGTCACCTATTCAGATCTTTCCTTCTATAGCCTACTTACCCAGAATAAAGTTTATGTTATGTAAATAATTAAATACATTTCTTCACTCATCATTGAAGCTAGTTTTAAGGAAGGACTGAATAAATAAAATAATACATCCATGCTTATGTTTATTATATTGCCTTATTTATTCGAGCACAGTCTAACTGACAGTGATAGTTCTGGTGAAAGAAAGTAAGAAGATACTCAGAATACACGTCAGACTTGAAGGGCTCTGGTGATGTCCCTTGTAGCTCTGTGGAGCTCTGGAGCTGAGTGTTTGTCGGAACTGTTTCAAAGTAAAAGCCTTCTAGCGTGAAGAGAACCCTTACACTTCTGTTAAAAACACCTTGAGCACAAATGTGTTGAATTAATGTATCTTCAGCTTAATAACAGACCAGTGTGAATAATTTAGTTTCACGCGACTGCACGAGTCATTTTCGACTGTGATTTTGTAGTCTGTAATAAAGCGCCCTGGCTGAGAGATGTATAGTAGACACAGCCTAGTGCCCTAAGTAGGCTGTGCATGGAGACATCTGTTGCAGTCTGAGTTTGAGCCACCGCTAGGGTCTGCTACAGAGATTTCCTCCCGCTCTCTTGCTGTAATAATAACAATAATAGGAATAATAATAATGGGTCTGTGCCGTGTAGGCTCCCAGGCTGTGTGTAAGCACCGGCCGTGGCTTTAAAAACCCCCTCGACAGGGAGCGCTGCTTGCAGAATGCCCATGGCGACAGTATGTCGTTATAGGACAGAGTGAGTAGGGTTGAGCTCAGTGCATGGGGAGTAGGAAGAGAGGAGGATGACGGCGAAGCGAGCCGCTGTGGAGCCCTTGTGCGGCTCTCCGTGGCTCGTGGAACGGAAGGGAGCGGCAGCGCGCGCTCACCGCGGTTCCGCTCTCCCGCACCAGGAGCCCCGCGGAGCAGCCGCCACGCAGCACAGCAGCGCGGGGTCCGGGGCCGCCGGCGGATCAGCGGCTGCAGACGAGTCTTCGGACAGCGAGGGCGAGCAGGAAGGGCCGCAGAAGCTGATCAGGAAAGTGTCTACGTCTGGCCAGATCCGGAGCAAGGTAAGCGACCAAACCTCTGCACCGTCAGCTGGGATAATATGAATGCATGCATTGTGATGTGACTTTTGATGTATGAGAGCTATGCGCATGTATTCCTCAGTGCTTACACACATTCATATTATGGCCTGCCTAGATGACACCAATCAGTCTAGACCTTTCTTTTGAGCTGTGAACTGTTTCACTATTAACATGACACAGACTAACCTGCTACATTGTCAAGCCCTTCGCTTGTAAACGGAACAAACCTGTTGATGGGCCACTTGTTGAAATAACATGGTGTTTGGATTCAGTCACTCAGCAGAACGTCATCATACACATACCAGTGCTTTTAAATGCTTAAGCGTTATTACTGGGGGGGAAAAAAAATCCAATTTGTTGTGTTTGTTTACATGACACAGTCCTTTAAACATTCCCGATCCTCATTTCCATCACTATGATTCACCTGAATAAACTCATTTAATAGTGGGCTGCTTGTTGCTCCTTGAGCATACTGTCCAGTACTCATTTAGGTGCCACCGTAGACGAAATTACTGTGCACAGAAACTCTGCGACATTAAAAAGTTCCTCTTTTCTGCCCAGTATGAGCTCGCCTCAATTATTGACTGCTGCTCTCTAGCCTCACTACATTATTTAAGAAGGCTATATTTAGAGACTTGCAGCTCTGGATCATGAACCGATGCAAGAAGGCTTTTGACATGTTAATTAAGAGCCCATTACACACACTAGATGGGTAAATAGAGACTCCTTAAAATGTTAACAGGAATGAGTGAGCTCTTTCAAAATGCCATTCCGTCCCTCATCTTCACATTTCTCTACTGAATGCAAGACTGTATCAATACAGTTAATAACTGAGGTGTTTGCCTCGTGACAAACAACATGCAGTGAATGCAAAACCTGCAGTATGCTTTTTGTGTGTTGTATATGCTTTTGTATTAGCATGAATATTATTAACATGAATGATAAATATGAAATGATTTCCTTTTAAAACGATCAGTAGAAAGCTTAAAGAGGTGTTTATATACTTAGTGTAGTAGGTTAGTAATCTGACATACACACAGAGGCTTTGGAAAGAGCAGCTCTGTTCTTCTGTTCACAGGTTTACTAACAGTTTTTTTTTGTTTTTTTGTTTTTTTTAAATAATGCTTGAATTCTAAAGGTTGGAGTTTCTCTGGTAATGTTAAGAGAGCAGTTTACTGTCAGCCCCTTTAAGAGCCCTAAATAGGACATCTGCATCCTCAGTGGGGAACATAAGCACAGTTTGGCTGGTATATGAATTTCTGTATGTGTATATATAGTGTTAGTATGTGCTTTTGTGTCTTTGTGTGTGTGTGTGTGTGTGTGCGTGTATGTGTGTGAGAGAGAGAGACTTGACGTTTACATTCCTTTGTTTTAACCACTCGTGATGTGTCCACCATTTTTACATCAAATAAATAGCAGTTATAGAAACCTACTTAAATAATGGAATAAATAGATAAATGGATTTTAAAATATCAGTAGATTCCATAAATAAGCAGGTAGATAACACACAAACATGTCATAATTAAACCGCAGTAATAATTTGGTTTAAAAAAGTTAATTAAAACCATATTTGAACCTTTTCATACAAACTGCAGTTCAAAGACAATAAACAGAGAAAGAGAGAGAGAGAGAGAGAGAGAGAGAGAGAGAGAGAGAAGAGTGTAAAACAGCTTATATGTGCACATAATATAATCACTAAGTGCAGAAAAGGAAATGACATTTTTGTGTCATTTTGGGTGACCAAAAATGACTAAAATCATGATACTTGATATGCATCACGGCAACAGCAAGCTAACAAACTGCCAGCAAAACAGTACAACAGTACAACAGTACAACAGTACAACAGTAAAACAGTACAACAGTACAACAGTACAACAGTAAAACAGTACAACAGTACAACAGTACAACAGTAAAACAGTACAACAGTAAAACAGTACAACAGTAAAACAGTAAAACAGTACAACAGTAAAACAGTAAAACAGTACAACAGTACAACAGTAAAACAGTAAAACAGTACAACAGTACAACAGTACAACAGTAGTGCTGCATTGAAAATAAATGAGAAAAAAATATATATCCAGAAACCTGAATTCAGTGATGCTTTAATTTAACATCTACAAAAATGATGAAGGAAACATTTTTAAAAAATCTATTCAAAATTTTTACATTTAACACTTTTATAGATTCAGTACAAAATGTTAATACCTATTCAGAGTTTGTAATTGCTCTAATCGTACTGCCTATATAAGTCTTCTGTGATGCCTCAGAAAATTGTATTGTGACATAATTGATCATGATACTGATATGATATTGAGATATTGCAAAGCCATTATACAGTATATTCTTTAAAAAAGAGCAGAGTTGAAAAACTTTAAAAAATGAGAAAGAAGTAAGTCTTTTTTTTCCTGGTAGCTGCTGTAACTGGACTTGTTTTAACTGGACCTGTGCCGAAGCAGACTGCGCACTGGGCTGTGATGTGTGCAGATTAGCAGTAATGGAGCACACAGCCTCTGAGTGTTCCACCTCATTGTTTGCACAACTTGGCTCATCATAGAGACTGTCTATGGCTTCCTGCTGCTCCTTGTCCACTGACATACACACACACACCACATATATACAGTGACACACACATACACACGCACACAACACACATACACACTCACACAGCTGTCCAGATGCCGTGGATCTTTTACTGCAGGGGTGCAGCGGCAGTTTTTCACCCTGATTTGCTGATGCCATGGCGACCAGCCAGTAGGCCTCCATCTTCATCAGAATAACGTGTAGGAGCACAGAGCTTCGAGCAAGATGCTCGGTGGCTTTCAACAGCAGTTAAGCTGGACAGAATAAGCCTTCAAACATGAAAACAAAACGAAGAAAGACTTGTTTTAATCTCTTTGTCTTATGATGTGTAGATTTGGTTTCCGTAGCAACACACCTCTCAGTGTTTATTCAGTAGGTTTCCCACTCAACACTCAGGCTATTTGTGATGCCAGTTTACAGGTTTTCTACAAAAGCATGGTGAGAAATTGTGCAGCACAACAGCCTTTGAGTTTATCAGTTTAAGCAACCTATAATATTTTTTATATTTTTATATTTTTTCTGACAAAATCGATGATGCATTTTAAATGTAGTAATAATATAAATTAAAATTATAGTGATATTTAATTAGCATACTTTACACTGATTCTGTCTGTAGATGCATTTATTATTTATAATTTATTTAAAATGGCTAAAGTTTTGCCATGTAAAAGGTTTTTCATAATTTTCCACTGACCCTTAATGATGAAACGTTTATTTCAGGGACTGTTTACTTCATGTCTGTGATGAAAGTAAACATATCATATGGCCAGACTTCCCCTTTTTGCAGGAAACTTGTTGACTCCTGAGCTGCGGCTTATAGCCTAGTGTGAGCAGTGTGAGGTCTAGTGTGCAGTACTCCTGCTTCTGGCATTCTGATAATTTATGAGTTTTGCTTTTGTGTATTGGAGACTGTCCTTTAAATGGGAGAACTCAGCAGTTACAGACCATCCGAGACGTTTTGCTATACCATGAAATGTATAATGCTGTAAATTCAGAAGTGTGACTGACTTTATTTCCTAATGAATATCAGCCCTCTGTACTTTTAATGCACTGAAAATCTAAGATTACGCTGTTGTCATCTGCAGTGATGCGATTAGCCATGGAATGAGAAAATTTGATAGTGCAATTAAAACTGGAAATGCACACAGATGATTGCATTTAGAGCTCATTGATGCTGTGTTGGACAATTATGAACACAGCGTATCACAATAGTGTTGATCAGAAATGTCATAAATTATTTGTACAAACATTGCACAAGTGAAACCAGATGCTGCAGACAGAAGTGATAGACGAGTTTTACATACTCCTTCTTCAGTCTTATCTTTGCTTTACCATTAAAAATGACAAAACAGTGAAAGAAACCAAGAGGCCATTGTATCATTCTACCATATTCCTAATGCAAGAGTGAGTGCAGTTCAGAAAGCTGAGATCCAGGTGTATAGATGAGATGGGGAAATCCATGATAACACTGATAGAGAGGAGTGCAGTCATGTCTCACAAGTCCTCTTATTGATTTGGGGAGATCTGCTTTGTCTGTGTGTCCTGTGCCCTGTGCTCTAATGCATGAATAAGATGCACTGTTGATTAGATAGTGGAGCTGGAAGAGTGGAATTGCCACAGGCATGAAGCAGAATACACACCGTCTGTTTATGTAGTTTGCTATACAATCAGATCATCTGTCCTTCACACGTAGGGCTCTAATTTCATGCAGGTGCAAGCGTAAGTTAGTGGCATAGCAACACAAGTCTAATTGGTAATTAGGTTAGGCAAAAGCAGAGTTTCCCTTTTTTGCTCTCACTTGCTATTTTTAATGACAAAATAGTAACACTTCCTGTACTGACAGCAGGGGTCTGCCTGTTAAAATCTGCCAGTGGAGTTATGGAGTAATGTTAGAAAGCCCATTCAAAGTTCTCAAGGCCTTCCCTTGCAAGCACAAAACTGTAATTTCCTGATATCGAGAAAACTGCTACACTACTAGCAAAATACAACTGACTGAATTATTTTGTCTGTATCTTGGTGTGCACACTATGACAAAAATATCGTATGATATTGCATGATGTGTACCATGTGTATAGGTTTGCTAATAAACTGCTAGCAAAACAGTATTGTTGCATTTAAAAAAGACTGTTCAGTGATAAATGTATTTAATGTTTGCAAAAATAATTCTTTAACAAAACTGGAGTGGAAATAAAAAAAATATGCTTCCAATCAGAGTTTGTAAATGTTATAAAGACATAAGAGATATAAGAGCATGTAAGAGTCTGGTTATACTGAATATCGGCATGATTGCTCTTGTGATGTTGCTGATATCAACAGAATGTCTAACAAAATGCATTTAACACCAATTTATTGTCGCCATAGAGATGAGGACTAAGCACAGTGTGTGAACACGCATGAAAACACATCCATGACATGAAAGCTATAAATTAAATTTACAGGTATGCCATTATGAAAATATCACTGCAAATGTCATTGTCACTACTGACCTGTACTCATTTATCATAGGGAATGAGAGGAGCTGATTTGATTGGATGTCACTTAACCACACCCCTTCATAATATCTTCAGCCCAACCCCCCTTTTTAGAGTTTCCCCTCTTTTCGCTAGGTTACTGCTGTGCTAATGGTCACAAATATATGTAACAAATAAAAACGCAATGGGGCATATAAGATGCTATTATAAAAAAAAATAATGATAGGGTGGTGTGTTGCAACCCTGAAGTTCATTATTTTCCAATAACAGCACATACTGAAGTGTTTTGTTCCTCTTATACCCCAGCAATTTGCCAGCAATTACAAGTTTTTATTGATGAAAGAATGACATGTTGTACCTTTAATTCATTGATAGGTGCGTTTAATGTTACGGATTGTCCGTGAAACAAGTTCCATCTTATTATCACTTGCATTACAGTAACTACCAATAGTCATTCCCTCAACAGCCTCGCTTCTTTCACTTGCTTGAGGTCAATAAGCCAAAAAATGCAGCCTGTCATGTTACCGAGAAACCGCAAAGTTTTGGTGACTCCTTTCAAAACAGCATCTCCTTATAGAAAGCTCCACTATACCAATGATTACACCAATTTTTAAAATAAGCTTATGTGGATCATCCACCATACAATTCCATGTGTAAGTTGACGCCATAGGAATGATAATGTATTTGAACGGACTCATTAATATAAACCTGTGATTTGTCATGTAGCTGTAACTAATGTCATGTCTATGCTGCTAAAGAAAACAAATCAAGACATTCTGACCAATCGGATGAAAGAATTAAACAGCGCTGTGGTATAATGAGGATATATATATATAACTCAGATGTTATTTTTGTGATCTACTTCACAAACTTAACAAAAGGTTCATGGGAAATGGTTCCTCCATAGTCTTCAGGTTAAAGTGCTAAGTCTTTCCCATATGACGGGCTATGTCCGTTGATTTACAGTGGGGATTTTACAGATCAGCTCTGTTGATAATACAGGGAGTAAAGACAGAAAGCCCTCTATAAACCCTGTTGCTTCCAGAGATACTGGGTTCCTGTTGGAGACACAAGAGACAAAGCATCTCCATTCAAATATGATTCCCTGCTCTTTCACAGGGGGTTTGTAAGCAAAGCGTTAGGGGAACAATTGCTCTTGGAGGAGGTTGAAACAGCCAATGTATTCCCCTCGTTATGTAATTTCCATTTTCATGCTAATTGGCTCCACTTGACATACAGTACTTCCCATCTACATGAGTTCTTTTTGCAATGACTGATCAGTTTGTGGTGTGTGACTGTGTCAAACCCTAATATCCTTCTGACCCTAAGTGCCACTGTATTTAGTTGTAATATGACAGGTGGTACTTGGACGTGCCACGTTTTGACCAAAAGAATTGAGACAATATTCATAGTCAAGACTGGAAGATATATGTTTGCATTATGTGTGCATATTGGGGGAGGGGTGGCAAGCCAGGGCTAGCTTCTTTTCTTTGTTAAGCAGCTTTAATGGCTGTTCTCCTCCCCTCCCTCCCCTGCTGACTGTATAGCAGTGTTTCAGTGGCTGTCATTCCTTCCGCCTCCCCACGCCTGAGCGTCCTGACCAGTGTAATTGTTACCTTGTGTGCTGCCTCCTCTGTACACAATGGCTCTGTGTCGCAGGAGATGGGAAAATTATGTGCAACATTTGACAAGGTGTAATTGCTGGACCAGTTTAAACCCTGCTGCAAAGTTTTCGTGAAAGTGGTATTTTTAACTTCCAGGCCGGCAGTGGCGTGTTTGTGTTAATGTGGGGCTCTGATCATGTTCTGCTAACACAAAGCCTGAAAAGTCATCACCGGGGAGGCAACGTGTCCCTGCTGCTCTTTGTGATTTCACCAAAGATCATTTATTTTTCAGTTGCTACTTTGTGCCATCCATGAAACTGGAGAGTCTCAGGTTGTAATTGTTTGATGGGGAGAATGTGTGAATATATGCTTCTGCAGCATCACCATCAATGCATAGCCTTTTACTTTAGCCATTTATTTACTTTAAAGTGGACCTCAAGAGATCTAAAGGTGAGAAAACTTTGGGGTAATTCCACATATCATTCCTAAAATACTTCTGGATTTCATACCAAACATTTACATTTTCTGAATTCAACATTCACCCAAAAAACAAACTTGACAAGCACTGGATAATATTTGCAATCTTTGGCTTAGTTTAGAGTTCACTCATTTCCTTATTTTCTCTTTTGAGAATTAGTAATGCCAGGACTAGCTCCCAAATAGACCCAAGGCCATATGCGACAGCAGTAGACAATGGTGTGAAAGCTTGGTGTGGAGTTTGATGTGCAGGGCATTAAGTGCTAACACAGAAAAATGTATTCTTTTCCAGTAAATTCCAATTTATGCCACAAAACCCCACAGGCCCAGTATAGTAGATAGAAAGATCACCACAGTGCAGAAAGGGATCTTATTTACAGGACTCTAGCCACTAACTAAAACTCTTAAAAGGTTTGGTCATTTTTTATTTATGCAGTGCTGGTACTTACATCCATTTGAAGCCTGGACAGATTGACACTATCACATTGTATTTGTTCATTCAGTTCTTTAATTGTTATATGGTGGTGTATTGGTTTCACATGTAGAGTACATTTTAAGTACTTTCTTGTTCAATTTTACATTAGGTAAGCAGTGAATCAAGGAAGTACACCTTTTGTGAGCTGTCTTCACACGTATATGTGTTACATCACCTGATTGTACATTAATAGGTGTGATCAATCAAGTAGAAAGTACTGGGAAAAGTAAACGTTCTTCAATATAATCAAACAGTATTTTAAACATAATAATTTATACATATTTTAAATATTTTTCTTAGTCAAAGAATAAAAGAAAAAAAGAATACTTGAATTATTTGTAACCAGTGTCTATATTTATTAAAGTATTAAGTATAGCATTATTTATTTTTATATACATTTTTTAAATTAAAATGTCTATCATTCAGTAAACTCTATGTGAATTTAATTATTTTCATTTTTTAAGTTTAGTGTCGATATATAGTATGACTCTTATGACTTTATGACTACATAAGGCATAAGTGCGTTAACACAGTACTTACACTACTGTTCTATTTTTATATTATTATACTGTAGGAGTGTCATAAAATCCAGATGAAAGTCTATTAAATAATAAGGGTTTGTATGATAATTAATCGTCTGGCAAAACTATATAATTGTATAATTAATTAGTCACAGTCAGAGAGAGAATTTGTGAATATGTATCTGACCCGGTATAACCTGTATTGTAGAATGAGGTGTGTGAAAGCAGCACAGTTACTGTGGGCACTTACAGTTAAGATCATGTATTTAACAGCACCTGTTGCCATGAATTACGCAGTGCCAGAAGGATGAAGTGTTCATCTTTTCCTGAGTTTATTCCCAAGACAGAGCAGATCCAGTCAGCGTGCTACAGAAGTAGGAACAGGAAGCCACCTAGCTGCACGTATGCGTATGTGACATATGCGGGAAGCAGCATTTCTATGATGTATTAAATTAGATATTAAATACTATACTCTTTAAATCAAAAGACTCATACTAACAAGTACTTAGGTTACCTAACCATTATATAAATATGTGAAAATTCCCATGTTCCTAGTTATGCTTTTTCAAGTTCTTCCCTTTATTCAGTTCAGAGGTTGTCAGGCAATAAGCGTATAGCCGAAAATCATCAAGGAGTTGTGTTTACTGCAGCAGAGTGCTCATCTTGGCACTGGGCACATCCTGTGTGTGTGTGTGTGTGTGTGTGTGTGTGTGTGTGTGTGTGTGTGTGTGTGCGCAGGCACAGCAGGCATGTGCCAGGGAATGAGATAGTGAGGCTGGATATCCTCAGGGACAGGATGGAGGCCTGTTTTCTTCATTCACTTTCTGTACGAACTCCTGCTTTGTGCTCCCCCCGAACACAGCTGCTGTCCTCATTGGTGCCTGAGTCTATTGTGTACATGTATCCACACACACACACACACACAAACGCACGCACACACACACGCACACACACACATATACACACACACTACTTTTTTGTGTCACGTGTCACATCGGGAGATATGGGGTTACACTTGTGGTGTGGTGTGGTGTGGTGTGTGTGTGTGTGTGTGTGTGTGTGTGTGTGTGTTGTGCACTGAGGTGTGGGTGTACTCTATGGCACAGTGAGGTTACTCAGTTCTGTCTGGCACAGAGCAGCTCTCCCTGTCAGTGTTTTGTGAAGAAAAGCTCTATTAATAGATTGCTGCTTGTCCTACTTGGCAACAGGAAAGGAACTAAAGACAAGGAAAGGGTCTACTGAGACCAAAACAGGGGCAAAAAATGGAGCATTAAAGTAGAGCATTAAAGTTTTTGCTTAGACCTGTTGAAAAAGTATCAACTTCGTGCTTTCAGTGTACTTTCTATGCACAGAAACAACAACAACAACAACAATAATAATAATAATAATGCAGTGCTTCATCCGTTTTCCTCTCCATTGCCATAAGCACTGAACATTAAAACCAATGTCTCACACAGTGTCTTCAGTTCCGTGTGCTCTAAGCTGGGAACAGAAAAAAGAGAGATAAATGGAACAAAGCAGCTTACAGTCATGCAGCTCTCATGAATTCTATCAGTCAGGCGAGTTCTTGGTGCTGAAATTGGATTAGGCAAATTGCCCTCTGATTGTATGTTAGGCTGTTGGCCGTTGACAGGAAATAATGGTCAGTTTTTGAGCGAGCCGTCTTAGTGTGTAGCTAAGCAAGCAAAATGCTCCAGGTATCTGTAACCTTGAGGAAGCCACAGTGGTGACGTGTGGTTTGTGTTTACCAATCCTTCTGCATCACTACTTTAATGTTTACTTCATGGAGCACATGAAAGTCCTTATAAGGAAGCTAAAGTCATCTTAATTTGTTGCAGGAATTTGATTTTGAAACTGGGGGAAACATCTGATAGAAACTTAGCGCACAGGGTCTCTTTGAGTTTATTAAGGAGGATTCTGACTTGCAGATTGACTAAAGCAGAATGTACAATTAAAAGAGTGATGGTTAAATATTATGTGCATTAAATATAAGCAAAAAAATTTAAAATATTGGTTAAATAAATACATAAAATAAACAAATATACTAGCTTATAAATTAAGTAATTTAAAGGAGTTATCATTTATTTATTTATTTATTTATTTATTTATCTATTTATTTATTTCAAGGATCTGTCAGGTTGGGTGAAAAAAGAAGATGATGACTCTGGCTGTTTTATTATGAATGTTAAAACTAAACCATGTAGTTGGGCGAGATTTGGAGGTATGAATCATTTTTTCATGGCTAAGAATCAATATCTCGTTCATTTTTTTACCCAATATTTAATCTAGTTAAAATCGTGTCATTAGAATGTCACAAGAGGTGCATGTACTGAAGAGTTCACAAGTGTTATTTGAGTGTTGAAGACTTTAACAACTATATAGTGGGAGCGTGTGTGTGTGTGTGTGTGTGTGTGTGTGTGTGTGTGTGTGTGTGCGTGCACCGGTGGACTGACTTTCTGTTTAAGTTGACACAGCTGTGGCACCAGGATGTCAGATCGAAGCCTGCCTCTCTGTTTGCAATCCCTTCAGAGAGCATATTTCCTCTGCTATAAATAGCTTCCCACCCCTATATGTCTGTGGATTCTTGTTTTCTCTCTCTCTCGCACTCACTCTCTCTCTCTCTTCAATGCTCGTGCTATATTTGTAGCTGAATGGACAGGAAGGAGCAAGACCGCTTCCAGCACTGCGGTTCTTGTTTATTGTTGGTATAGGGACTGGGATAATGTGAAATGACAGTACAGCTCTACTAAAGGCGACTGGCTGACACTGTGACCCAGGGGTCATCCCTGAATACACACACACACAAACACACACACACACACATACGTAACCCTGCCATGTAACACCACGGCTTCTACATAGACACATGGTTATGCTCAACAAGGATCTGCTGGCTTATACTTTAAAGCCGTGAAATTTTGTAAACTGAAACTCTGACCTCTGCAGTCCTCTGTATGTGATAGTATGTGTGTAGATCTGTTTGTCTCACTCAGGCTTTGCTTTGAGTAATGAGCTTTCTTTATTGTGTGCCGTTTGCCTTGTCTCTCCTCTCTCAAGCGTAAAATTGTTGTTGGAACACACTTGACACTGGCAAAGATACTCAGTGAGGCGTGGTTTTTATCCAGGGGCAGGCCAACACACTGACACAGCCCCATGTGACATGCCTTCATTTTAAGCCCTGCCTCACTTAACAGTTTCAAACTCCTCTATAATTGTACAAATAATTTGATTTGTAGTGCACAGAGGTTAGGAGGCTCTGGAAATGCTGACTGGGAGTATGTTATAAGCACACATCATTGTTTAAACATCTGTGGCCTGGTTTAAGTGAAGTAATGCTTACTTTGGTGCCAGTGTTGGAGCAGCATTTGGTTAACAAACCAAAAAATTTGTTAAGTAAAGTGCTTTTGGTTAGTGTGGGCATATCCACATGAAACATGAGAAAGCACCTCACTTAAGCAGGGTAAACCACAACATATGATACATTTAATAAAAAAAAATGTAAAGTGCTGACATTTAGAGGCATTGACATGGTGCTGTAAAAAAAAAAAAAAAAAAAAAAAAACAGGACAGAGAGAGTTCTCATGAACTCAGTGATCCCACCTCCACACAGATCTGTTTTTGTGCACCACTTTGTCTCATATAATGTGCCTGTGGATTCTGGGAATAGATGAATGTCCTCATCCTGTTTTACTTTCTCTCTGTAGACGAGTGTGAAGGAAGGCCTGCTCCTAAAACAGACCAGTTCTTTCCAGCGCTGGAAAAAAAGATACTTCAAACTCCGTGGCCGGACACTTTACTATGCCAAGGACGCCAAGGTGAGGTTACTGGCTGCTTTTATACTGTAGGTACGTCACATTTAGATCACTCATACCTGGCACACACTTGGTGTTATTAGCACTTCTCCATCAGTTGGTGTGGTATGGCATAGTAATGGTAACAAATCCAAGATCTCACATTTTGCTCTTATGTCCATTGCTACCTGAAATGTATCGTGCTGGATTTGGTAACCTTTCTTGCCAGGGTGCCTAGAGTGCCACGAGTACCAGTCGGGCTAGTGCAGACTCAAAAGTTGGCACATTTGTCAGACCAGCGCCTCCATGAAAAAAAATAAATTTTGGTATTACCTATTTTTATCTGCTATTTATTTTTTCTATCCATTATCAGATTTTTGTGATAATGGTGCATGCATTCAAATCAGGTCCTTTCATTCCCTTTAAGAAGTGAGTATGCGCAGTGCAGCACAGTGATGTTTACATGCTGGCATACTATTACATTTCACTAGAGTGCTTTTAGAGTTTACTGTTAACACTAGCATGTGGGAAATTATATCAGCACCCAACGACCTCCAGAGAACTCCTTCTACATTCACAGAGTAGGATTATGTGAAAGGAATAGGACACAGGTTCTTGACCATGTTATGGAGAGTTTGGGATTTGGTTTAGTAACCATTCCGTGTCATACCATGCTTTCCAGTGGAAAAGCAGAACACAAAGTAGAAGCGCACTAGCCCCCCCATTCTTTTCCCACTGCTGAGCCATCTCTAAGGTAGAATTTGGTCTAGGGGAAGTAAACAGTGATGTGAGGTTAGACAAAGATTTTACGCACTTGCAACAGGTATATATATATATACCCCCACTGCTCTTAATGCCATGGTGTATATGTGTGTATGTGTATGTGTGTGCGTGTGTGTAATTGCCCTGTGGCAGACGGGTGGCGTGCTGGCCCGCTGGCAGTACCGGGTCTCACGCAGCCGCGTGTGTTGGAGGGTTCTGTCCGTCTGCTGGTCTGGTGCTCGCCTCCCGCCTCCCGCTCTGGGTGCCAGCGGATCGGAGGAAGGTTTGGTGGCGATTCGGGTTAGCAGCAGCTGCAGCAGGAGCCACCTGTCTGGCATTGGATATCCGTCTCTCTCTCTGCCCCTTATAGCTGAGATTACTGACTGCCATTTGCTACATTCATTTGGCTGGCCCGTACACTCTGGCATCATTTAGGATGCCTGTTCTCCCCATTGTGCCTGAGCTGGGATGTGAGCTTGCAATGGTTGAGAACATCATATCATCGCTGTCGTCATGTCCACATAAGCAATAGAAGAGAAGTGTTGTGGAGATTTGGGCCTTGTGTGTCACTGTTCCTTGTCTGAAAGGAGAGACTGTTTAAACTCGACTCTGCATCCACTGTGTGACGCCCCCAACACGAAGAGCCTAAAGACAGTCAGCCATTCAGTGTGTCCTCACTGTCTCCACCATGTATGTCATTCATACGGAAATATCAGCATCCTGTTTGACCCACGGGTTAAGGATGGCATTCAAACACCGTCTCGTATTCTGAATATGAAAGAAAGGCTTTTCAAAACCTCCATTTCTAAGGCTCTTATTTGCAATTCAAAAAAACATTCTCCCTAACATAAATGTGTTCTGATAACATGTAGAAGGTGCCATGATTGTGTATGCAAAAGAGAGGAGAGTCCTAATAGTGACCTCACAGGCACAAATGAAGTGGCTGAGCATCTGGGGGGCTCTGTTTGTGTTGGCATAACACCCTGCTCTCCAACAGATATTGCAGACCTAGTCCAGCCAGCCAACATTGAGCCAGCATTCTCCCTACTAGATGCAAGCCAAGACTGCAGATCATATCATAAACAGGATGTCACACTGCTTACACTTCCCAAGTACACAGTCATCACTTAGTCAAATATCTGCCAATCAGCACTTGAATGCAGATTAGGTACTGTAAAGTGATCTCCACTTAATTGCAAGCCTTTGGTTTGATGTTTCAGTTGGTTCCTTGTTGTCTCGTGGAGATTTTTGAGCTGCTCTGAATCATAATGTAGCAGAGTGAAGCACTGAAGGTTGTGTGAATGCCCACATGTCTCATGCTCGTTCTGTTCATTGCTTTCCTTCCGTGCTTCAAGCCTCCACCGCTTTTAGGAAGACTATTATGTATGAACTCACGCTGTAAAATCATGTAGATACATGTCCATGAAGTGGATAAGAATAAAGCACTTTAAGGACTTTACTGCATTAACTTTGACAAGCTACAGCTTTCAGTAAATCCAGGTTGATTGAGCTATTAAGCTAGTTTTTTATTTTTAAACTGAAAAATAGGCAGTCAAGCTGTCGCAGAGCAGTGAAACAATGTGTTTACTATTTCTCTGTACTATTCTCTACAGTCCCTTATCTTCGACGAGGTGGACCTCTCAGATGCCAGTGTTGCCGAATCAAGCACAAAGAATGTCAACAACAGTTTCACGGTAAGCAGCTGTTTCAGTAGATTACATCAGCACTGTACAGGATGTACACTGTACGCTGAGGCTTGTCATTGATGCAGCATGCACACAGCAAAACTGTCTTTCCCCCACTTAGAGCCCTTATTACTGCATGCAATACTGCTTAAAACACTGTGCTTACACTGTATGACCAAAAGTTTGTGGACACCTGACCAATCACATCCATTTGAGCTTGGTGAACATCCCATTGTAGATTTAGTCCTCCTTGTTATAATTACTTCCACTCTTCTGGGAAGGCTTTCCACTAGATTTTGGAACGTGGCTGTGGGGATTTGCCCATTCGGCTACAAGAGCATTAGTGAGGTCAGTGAAGAAGGCTTGGTGTGCAGTCCACATTCCAAATCATCCCAAAGGTGCTCAGTGAGGTTGAGGTAAGGGCTCTGTGCAGGTCACTCGAGTTCTTCCACACCAACCTTGGAAAACCACGTCTTCATGGAGCTCATTGTGTGCAGAGGGGCATTGTTATGCTGGAACATGTTTGTGCCCGTTAGTTCCAGTAAAGGGGAATTCCTAATGCTACAGCATACAAACACATACTGGACAATTGTGCGCTTTAAACCTTATGGCAATAGTTTGGAGAAGAACTACATGATGGGTGTGATGGTCAGGTGTCCACATACTTTTGGCCATATAGCATATTATAATAATAATAATAATCAATAATGTCTCTGCTAATTTAGTCTTGAGATAGGGTCATTGTTTTGTGTACTTGGTTTATCACAGTGGAAAAGAAAACTAGGAGAAATTATTAAGGATTTATTATTTTAATGATATGGCCTTGATACTAAAACTGCTGTAGTAAATGTATCTAACAAAATCAATTAACGTAATACAAATTGCTGTCTATAAAGACAGAAGCTCCATCATTTAAATCTGCCTTATGAAAGTGTTACAGAACACTTTATTGTGTGTATTAGTGTCGGCTAGGTCTGCTAAGTCTTTTAGCTAGCTAGCATAATCTGGCTGACTCTGTGTGTTTGCTTCACTCTGATCTTTCTACCCGATTGCCGATTTTATGGCGTAACTACGCTCACTCTGCGACAAAGAACACAGCACACAGCTAACAGAGAAAGCTAGCTAGCTAATGTTAGCTAGCTAGTTAACACGTACAGTTTTGATATAGGAAAAACCTCTTAAAAACACTGGGATTTGTTTTCCTCATATCCGTTAGTGTGCTTTCGCATGCATGTGTGTGTCAATGAGTGTCAGGGTGTATGAGTGCAAACAAGCCTTGAAGTTAGCTACGATCAAACCTTTGGAGGAACAGCAAGTGTGGTCGTGTCCTTCTAAAAACTGCCCTGCTCCTCAGGCATAGCTATAAAAAGACATGGAGAAAAACTAAGAATGCTCAGAGCAGAGTTAAGGCTTATGGATAGTAGCAGTGTTGTTAGTGCTTCACTGAGCATGTTTTGGATCACCTGGCTGATGGCATATTGTTTAACAGTGCCTTAGGTTAGTATATGTGTGTGTGTGTGTGGGTAGCACATGCTCTGGGGTGGTTTATGAGGTCTCATTCTCAAAAAATAAGCCTCCTTCTGTGATTTCCTGTGTTGTCCTACAACAATTTGTTGATGGTAATAATAATCATTCAGTCCAACTCAAGCCATTATGGTCTGGATGCATGTTTTCTCTCAAAGAGCCAGAAAACTGTAAAAACACAAATGGTGTCTGTGTTGTGTAGGTTTTTCAATGATTCCTCTTTAAAAATTGAGACTCTTTACCCTCAGGACAAATAGCCATTTTTGTTATTAGAGCATGGAGCTGCAGTGGCTCTTAATTGCTCTTTAATGTTTTTTTTTGTGCTTTCTTGATGAACAATGATGTTGTTGGGTATGCACGTTCTGTTGCGCCTCTTTGAGGAGAATTTTACTGCAGGCCCTTCTTTAGTGTAGCAACGATTTTTTTTTTCAGTTTCTAATAATAGCACAGCTCTGAGTGTGCTACGGAGGGAGGGACAGAGAGGGATCAGGCTAGCATGGAGAAGCTGGGATCTATCTAAGGAACAAAAGGAAATCCTCAGAGTGGCGTCACAGAGCGAACGCCTCCCTGAGTGGAGGGCTGAAGCAAGACTAAGCGATAGATACAAGGAGAAATCAGAGGGGATGGAGAAAGGGAGAGGTGAAAGAATGATGGAAGGTGAATAGCCAAACGAGTTCAGACGCTTCTAATTTTTTAATGCCATCACTTGAACGTACGTTTCAGCACAGTGAAGGGCAAAATCTTTAAGCTTTGCCTCTTCAGAGCAAGCATCTGAATCTTTGCTAAAGAGGCTGTTGTCTCTTTAAGATACTCACTAAGGGTGGTCTGCGATATCCTCTGTGATTTTTTTTTTCCCTTCCCCTGCATGTGTGTTCAGATCCTAGAGGACGCTAGAGCATATTTTCAAGGAGTCCAGGAGGGGTAGTGAGAGTAAGGCATGGGGACATCGGGCATTGCCCGTCTGTACATTATACGCATGCACACACACATGTGCAGGGTACAGGAGCTCAGACATCCTCTGAGGACACAGCGCTGCAGTCGGGAGAAGGCAGCTGGTGAGTGCATCGCTCTGAGATTTACTTGCATACACACAGGCAATCAGGGAACAGCACTGCGGGACTGTGACAGTGTGAATACTGCATATCTTTCTTGACAGACAAGTGTTATTCTTCAGAATGGAAAATTGCCTTTAAAATGAATGGATGACCTCTGTCTGTTTTTTATCCTCAACACCGAGTTTGTGTGTGCTTTGCATTTTGGGTGCAAGTGTGTGTGCATGCTTTCGGATGGGGGTTGTTCTGAAATGAAGATGAAGAACAGAGTCATGCACCTTAAAGCACATTCCAGTGAGCGCTTTTTTGGCTCAGATTCTGACAAGACTCAGGATTCCATGATTCAATTTAAGCTTGCGCGGCGCTACTGAGAGCTTTTAGCTGATTGCGAGGAAATTGATCTGTTGCTTACATTTGCAGCCTGTGTCCTCAAAATACAGAGCAATAACATGTTTTATTGTGAGATGTGATGTACAGTTTGAAAGGTTTCTGCAATCTGTAATGTGTACGAATGTGTACACAGGGTGAATGCGCATTTGGTAGTTAATAACTTGGGCTCAGTCACGATTTGTCTCCTGGCTTTTAAATCTGCAGCAATTGTCCCACTGCGGGTTACAGAGGTGGTCCATTAGCACTCAGCTGTACAGCAAAGCATCATGACACAATAGTTATTATTATGTTCTTTTTCCTCTCTGAATGTTATAGGAGCAAACTTCATTAGCTCTGTACACCCTCCTGCTGCTTTCACTAATTCAGCAGGTCATGACATTTACAAGGTTTGGTAAGATAATCTCTGTTAACATGACTGATGTAACTGTCTGCTCAGAGAAAAAATTGTTTTGCTCAGAGGAAATACAGTAGCAGTCCTAATATGAATGAATGCAGGCACAGGGACATGTACTGTAGCTTTGTATTATGCAAAGATGACAGAGATTTACTTTATACGTATGTTATACTTACATCTTAGACTATCCTAACGTGTAATATAACTCAGCTATAAATTCTACTGAGAGCAGAGTGTGTAATGTTTGTATTAGTACTTTTTCTTTAGTTTTTCAAGGTAGAGAAATATTAGTTACACTAATTTGGTCAGGCATAAAATAGTACAACCGGTCAACAAGAATCAAGTCCTAAACCTCAAACATACACATACAAAACATGAAAGAATGAATAAATTTGTGTTACAATATTATTTCAGTAAAGCAGATATTGCAGTGTTATTACATTTACAGCATTTAACACAATCCCTTGTTCAGAGCAACTTACATTTATATCATTTTATCTCTTTACAATGCAGTTGAGGGTTAAGGGCCTCACTCAAGCGCCCACCAGTGCTGGGATTTGAACTTATGACCGTCTAATCAGAAGTCCACTAGCTTATCCACTGAGCTACCAATACCACTGCTTGAGCTGTTAAAGAAGCACTGTGCTATGCTTAATTCTACATCTCACTCACTTTCCTTGTGAGATTGGAAAATGTGTGAGAGAGAGATAGTTCCTAGGGTTTTCTAAAGTTGATCAGTGGTGCCAGTTAATGTAATGAGTTATTTGGACCTACTTTAGAGCAGCTTGTTGCTTTATCAGCTTTATCAGTGAAGTGTGTAGTGCCCAATATCGTATAAAACCATGATAGACACATTTTTATTTTACCATTCATTGCTCTTTAAATCTGTTGTCTCTTTTCCAAAATGAACAAATCATGTAGCGAAACAGACAGATCTTTCAGACTGAGATGATTTCATTCAAACTGAATAGGAACAGAAGTGGCCAGTCACTGTAATCATATTTAGAAGATTCTGTAACTGATATTAGCAAAGCACCATTGTTACTTAGCACCCTCTATGCTTTGCCTGTGGTCATCCACACAAACAAAACTTGGTTTTACTTCGGTTTTAATAGCACCCCCTTGTGGAGAATCTTCCACTTCCAGAGCGATTGAGCGAGCGTGCGAGTTGGTGTGAATTTCCAAGTACGTGGTGGCTTTTGAAGGGATTTTCAGTTTAGTTACATTTAGTTCAGTTTGTATTTGTATAGCACAAAAATATATTGTTACAAAAGGCAGTTTACAGAATCTGGGTCTAGATCTAGATTCCTGTTGAGGGAGACAAAGACAGCAGTGTCAAGGCAAAACTCGTTGATGTGAAATAAGCTGAAAACCTTGACAGGAACCAGACTCGGAAAGACAGCGCAGCCTCTTCTGAGTGACACCAGGCAGTGGGATTTTGATCATTACAGTAATCTTTCATATAATGAAAAGCCAAAATTCCAAATACATTCAAATCTCTAGGATATAAGCATCTAAAGTATATAACTATCAATGCACATTTATTTTTTATTGCATTGCTTATATGCAATTGTTTATTGTTTAGCTGAACAGTCTATCACTAAGTCGAACATCTTTAAATAGCCTGTACACTACCGCTCAGTAACTTGCTAGAAGGTGTGCGTTTTTATCTCTTTTTTTTTGCTTTACTAAAATGTGCAGTAGTGCAGAATAGTATATTTATACTGTATATTTACATAGTTTTGCTGTAATGCACAGCATATTGTCCAGTAACCTGTCTGTATATTTCAGTAATAAATTTTAGATATTTGAATTATTATTTGTGATATGACTAGCAATGCAACCGAAATTTAATGAGATTTCATAAATATTAGAAAACTGTCGTAAAATATCATTAGAAGGAAAATCGTAATTACAATTATGTGTATGACAATTAGTTTTTAGCCAAAATGTCACAGTTGTGACAGGCTAAAATCTAAATATCTGCTATTGTTTAACGTGGTATTGATATTGCCATAATGCTGCTGCCGTGACAACATTAGTCTCAGACTAGAGCTTTTAAAGAGACTTTTAGAGGAAGTAGGATGGCTGTGGTTTGAGGCTTTGGGATTTGAGTATGCTTGGGTAATGGGGAGATGAATGTCTAATGTGACTACTACATCAGGGCATTGCTGAAAATTGATAGGAATGTTTTAGCAAAAAGAGTATGCAATGACTTTCTGTAATGGAAGGACAATCCTTCAAATCCTTTGGAAAAATTCTAGTAACTATATTAAAATATCATATGACGTTGATGAAAGTTTTGTTAAACTGAGTCTAGTAGCTGCAGCGTACAGTAGCTTTGGCTGCAGGCCGTGTTGTGGAGGATTGCAGTATCTATGGAGAGGATATAAATAAACATTAGGTGTGTGGGCTTCCACTAACCTCCTCCACACGCCTGGTGTTCAACTGTACCTTTACATCTCCACTCTCCCACTGTTCATACCAGTGTATTATAGACTTCTTGTCATTTACAAGGCAGTAAAGAGAAAGCGATCCCATACCCAGCAGACATGCTTCACACTTGCACTGGTTTGCATTTACAAAGGAGGCTTTTCACATTCCGATGTCTTGCTAGCAGCCCATCAAAGAGCTGGTCAAAGGCACACTGGACATCCGCCAACAGAACATTTGCTGAAAAATCTCCCACTTACTGAAGGGCTGTTTTATAACAACGTTCCTGCAGTTCTGCTACTTAGAATGACAAGACATGAAACAGGAGAGCAAAATCTACTACATTAGTTTTACATGGTCGGGTCAGTAAGTCAGAACACCGTCTGTAATAATCCAGCAAATGTCAAAATATATGCTCAGAGGAAAAAGTAGGTTCTTTTGCCTGCACTAGGATCTATAAACAGAAAAAATGCAAGGCTTGTGGACCCTCAACATCCAAGCAATCAGGAGAATGAAATCTTGCACTCTTTGACTAGAAGCCTAGATGGAATGCGTGGCTGGATCTGTTTAAATTTTGAGTTTCAACAGCAGCTAATTTCTAAAACGCACTCTTCCACAACACATGGTTTGGTTTCTATACTACTTTAGCATTATGTTTGTTTCATAACTTTATACATTCTGTAAAAAATAAATAAATAAATAAAATAAAATAAAAAAAATTCTGGGTGGCCCAGTGGCACCAAGAGTGTATTTCAATGCTGCATCCAGTGTTCCAGCAAGCACATGTCTAGGAGCACTACACACACCTCAGTAACAACAGCACAGGGAAAAGAAGCCGCAAAGTAAGAGCCACAGAGTTTGCATCACCTGAACAGCACAAAACAGGGAGACATAACATGTGGGTTTGTGCTGACTCTCATGTAATCTTACTGGAGTGTGACTCTGCCTTAGCCATTTTTTTTTTTAGACTTTCTGTTTTTGCATTTCTCTGATTCTGACACATCCTCCTCTTCCCCTGTGTGCTGTTCTCGCCTGCCATCACCTTAGCTTCTGTAGAGTTCAGACAAATCTGAGCCGCAGACAAATCTGTCATAGTGATGAGAAATTTTCTGTGCAAGAAGGAATTTGTTTATTTGCATTATGCGGTAGTTTTTGGGAAGAAGTTCATAACTGCACAACTCTTGTTCAGTTTCAGGTGATTTATTCTATCATTGTTCTACAGAACACTGCATACTGTGCTTTTGAACAAAGTGATCTTATTGCTCTTATGAACATGTTCAGATGTTATGAACTTCGTTCAGATGCATATCTATGATTCCAGCTGTTTTCAAAATCCAAAGCGTCCTCTGTCTAAATAGCTGATAGAAGTTTTCATTCCAGTGCTATTTTATTGTAGTCGGTGTTCTAAGGATAATCCTGTTTGTGTAACTAATGCGTTAATTAGTTCTAGAGACAAGGGTGTTTTGTTTCAAGACCGAGGTGTTCTAGGAGCGCTTCTTATATTAATAGAAGCGATGTGTGCAAAACTTAAAACACTGCCTCCTCCTCCTCCTCCTCCTCCTCTCTTTTACACAGATCCTATGTTGCGATGTAAAACATGCTCACAACCTTTCCTTTTTTCACTCTGCTCTTCGCCTGTAATAGTAAAGTAGTAATGTAGATTGATATATTATCAATAGATAATGCGAGTATTAAAAGCATTGGGCATGTCTGCTCATGGATCGTTAGTGCAGCGACTACCTCTTTTATGAAACGGGCTTTTAGCGTTTTCTGAGGCGCTCTGCCTGTCAGCCTGGATCTCGATCATGCTGGGCTAGTGGAGCAGGAGAGGAGAGCAGGGGAGGGGAAGGGAAGGACAGGGAGGGAGGTAGGGGGTCATCTTGACTCTCATCTTTAAGAAGCGGAGACTCATCCTCAGCTTTACTCTGAGCTGAGACAGGCAGCCAGCCAGATAGACAGGAGACATTTATCTCCCTGCATCTCCTCCCCCCTCTCTCTCTCTCTCTCTCTCTTCCACTCTCTCTCTCTCTCTCCTTGCAGGTAATTACTCCGTTTCGAAGGCTTATCCTCTGTGCAGAGAACAGAAAAGAGATGGAGGACTGGATCAGTTCTTTGAAATCGGTTCAGTCTAGAGAGCATTACGAGGTAAGGCACTCATCTCCTTTTAGTCGGGAATATGTTGTGGATTTTATCATCTGTCCGACTTGATCCTGATCTCATTGGAGTCTTGAACTTGGAGACACACAAATCTTTCTTTCAGTGATGTAACGTGATGCTGTGCATGTATGATATGATATTTGTTTTGCATTGCTGAGGGTTGGTTTTTATATGCATCGTTTCTACCTGTAAATTCCGAGCTTAATAAGCCTACCAAAGAATCACCACTCTCTCCGTGTGGAGTACACCAAAGTCCTGGAGATTCTGCTGCATGCTTTTCCATACTGTTCTGTAGGATTTCCTCTTTCTGTTCCTCTTGAAAGGTTTTGATTAATTATTAAGTTATATAAATATTTCACACTTTAAAAAGCGTACACTGATGTACACTTCTGCAAATTTGAATTTGAATTATTTGAATTTGCAGCCTGTTGACAGATCATACTATGGGTTATAATATTGAGTTTATATTGCTTTGAAATGAGAGGGAGGGGGAGATTACATAAGCCCTAATTCTCTGCAATACCACACCCTGAGCCCATGTTCCTCTGTCAGCACCCACACATCTGCCAAGTGGGGCACAATCTGTTCCTTCATTCTTTCTGATGAATACATCACATCAGAAATCAGTGGTGACCTTAAATAAGACCCAAACTGTGGAAAAACACTTGCTTCAACAGTGTGAAATTATAGCAGAACCACTGAACACAATAGAGATTTTTTGTCTTGTACAAGAGTGGAATGTGTGGTAGGCATGTGTGGTACTGCGCTGTATACAGGAGTTTCTGAGGGTGCTGTGTGTGTGTGTGTGTGTGTGTGTGTGTGTGTGTGTGTGCTAGCATGCTGCTTGCATTTGCACTTATTAGTAACTTGTCATATGTTAAAGTGTATTTTCTTTCTAGGACCTCCAAAAAAGTCTTATCATGGTTCTGCCAATTTGTTTTTAACTCCTTCTTTGCTAGACGGCACAGTTTAATGTGGAACATTTCTCAGGGATGCACAACTGGTATGCCTGCTCCCATGCTCGCCCCACCTTCTGCAACGTCTGCCGTGACAGCCTCTCAGGGGTCACTTCTCATGGCCTCTCCTGTGAAGGTAGGTGCCCATTTGTCTGTCTTCATTTTCTTCTGCACCTGCTTAATCTCTCTCAGCTCTGTATATGCGAGTCCCTCCTTAATTATGGATTTTGTTTTGTCGATGCTGCCCATCTGCTTATTTTGTGCTCACCGTCCTTTCTGAGAAATGTGAGCTTTTTTGTATCAGCACTTATCTGCAGTTGCAGTTGCAGATCCACAAATGATACAGAGAGATGATGAGCATAGCAGTTTCAGCACGATCTTCCAGTGTAGTGCAGACGAGCGATCATTAACACTGTTTTGTGTGTGTGTGTTGTGTGTGTGTGTGTGTGTGTGTGTGTGTGTGTGTGTGTGTCTGGTATGTGTGATCTTGATACATGATTAAGTATTTCAGATAAGGTCCTGCTAGGTTAAAATACTCACCCTAAAATATACTCTCGAGTATCATGCATGTTAATGGACTGAAAACAGTGGAAAGATAGTGCTAATTAGACTCGGAGACATACAGATGGTGCTCATTAAACACCTCTGCACGTCATTGGATCTCACAGAACCAGGAAGAAAAAATAGCTTCACACTAACACTTTGTGACCGATAATCAGCTTGGTTTAATTTTGAGCAGGAGTCTATTTTTTCCTCATCATCTGCAAAGTTATTGCTGCAATGATTTGATATTGTGTAAAAGATAGTTAAACATTAAACATTAATTCCAATTCTGAAGCACATGAGTGCAGACCGGTTATTACGGGGAATTTACAAGGTTTCCACAGCTGGTGAATGCAGCATTGAACTATTTTCTGTCAATAACTCAGTGTTTGTGGAAGAAATAAAACACTTTTCAGTAAATGTTCTAATTTTATGGTGCCCTTTATACACAGTTTGAGAAAGCTCACAAAGTGGCTTTGCTAAATGACCAGAATTAATCGCTGTCAACGCTTCTTAATGTCCACGAAGAAAGATAAGAGTTTGTGTTTTGCCATCAGTGCAGAAGTGAAAATTAATGGACACTTTGGAATTTTGTTGCCTTTTTTTCCTCGCATGAAGGGAGCAGCCAGGGCTCTTTTAGTGTCTTGAATATTCAGTATGTTACAATGAGCAGATGGTGTATTATTTGGTGTATTTGAATCTCTGGTTAAGAGAACCACAACCAAGAGCTGTCTGAAGGAACCTGCAGTTCATGTTGGGTTCTGGTGGCAATGCTGTTTTTTTTGTTGTTGTTTGTTTTTTCTTTTTTCAAACCTGTTTGCATTTGCCGTGTTACCCAGTATCAGTACCAGAGCTCTCGGTGTCTGCTAGTCTCATAAGCCAGACTACCATTTGCTAGAGACTCTGGTATGTTTTGTCAATAAACCTGGCCAAGAACCACAGAAAGAGGCAATTTGATTGACTTGGCAGATGACTTACCCAGATCTTTTCCCATAGTCCATCAGCAAACACATGAGGTTATCTCATTTATTCACCCCTTTAATTCTGTAAACTTTTTTAAAGTCCAATGACTATATCTTGCTCCCAGAAGCTCACTGAATTGTGGTGTTCAAAAGTTTGGTTTCCAAGAGAAAAGCAGTGCAGGAAAGTGCATACGTATATATAGAAGAGTATATATATACAAAAGTGCAGAGAGCCAATGAGATTGCGGCTTTGATGATCTTGAAGCTTATGGCCAGAAAAGTGTATGAAAGATATCTGATGCTCCATGGTCCGTAGGCTGAGTATTTGAGGCTAAGACTAGGTAACAGCTGACAACCAATACTCATCCAAGACTGTTATCCTCTTAGTTATTGACTCTATAAACTTTAAAGCTAATGCAGTGCTAAATTTTTGTTGTAAAGTTATGCAAAATATTAAAGACACAATAAGTGTTCACATTCATGTCATGTGAGTCAACACATTTACTGCATAAAATTCACATACATCAAATCCAATCTAATACCGAAGCAGTGTTTCAGCCCAGCATCAGCCCCAATACTGCTGCTCAGTGTAGTACTGGTACATCCCCTAGGATCTTTTTATGACTTTTTGTGCATGTCTTGAAAATACTTCCGGTTCAAATGGAGCATTCGGAAAATTAAGTGTTGTGTACTTGATAGTAGTGACCTGAAGAAGTGAGAGCAATGAAGAGTTGTTGAAGCAAGCTCAGAAAGGTAAACGTCTAGAGTGGCTGGAGAGCCTGTGAGTTTGGAGCGATCATTGCTGCTTATATTTCTCTTCGATTTCCTGCACCAGCAAATCAATAAGGATTGATGTGCGACATGGGCCCCAACAACAGAGGCATACTCGATATTTCTCACTGTCTAATTTGACAGAGACATCCGGTCCATTAGCTGCACATCGTATACAGTCTCACGATCACTCGACATTACCAAGTGTTTCGCAAATGGTTTGCTAACAGCTCCGAGAATGACATTAGCCTTATTGATTAGAGCCTTGTTTTCAGAGCCATGGAGAATGTTTGGGGAGAGGATCAGCTCAGATTGCGGCTGAAGTGTAGAGCTATAGGGAGACGAGGCATTTGTGTATTGCTAATGTGGCTTTGGTAAGAGAGGGCTTTCCGAGACTTCACATCAGAGACTAGGTAGATGTGCCTCCTCATTTATTATTGAGAGAGAGTGAAGCAGAGAGTGAAATGTCTAGGTCCACGCAACATGTTCAAAATGCTGTGCCCCATTTCCTGAAAACACTTCTGCACAGTTCTCTGGTCTTGCAGCCCACAGTAAGGAAACGACCAGAAACACTCTGTGTGTGATGGTGCAGTGAGAGGACTGGGGAAGGGTTATCCCACCACTGTGATAAGCGGTGTCAGTACAAATCTGACTAATCAGGCAGGTCACTGGAGAGCCGGCAGCATATGGCAGAATAGAGGAGTGATCTGATAAGACACGAAAATAAGAAGATTTCACTGAACTGTGTGAATCTTTACACGCCAGCACCGACTCAGTGTTTGAATGTCGCATTCAGTGTGGGCGTTTGGTTTCTAGATACATACGCTTTAGTATGATTCAGGCATTGTGCTTTGCGAGCCAGGCTTTAAACCAAGACCAGCAGCATGAGATTAGTGGTTGTGCAGCTTTGCAATGTACTCGTTAGTAATCAGTACAGGAAAAATTGCTTACTGTACACTTTGAGTGCATTGACTGAAGCAGGCAAACTGTTGTTAAAAGATTGCCACCAATCAATCAACCACTTCTTCCTCAGTGTGGACCCAGCCAGATGAGCATTTTTAATCTGATTAAACCTGCAATGCAATTTAGTAGAGGAAATCAGAGAGTTGCCAGCCATTTGCTTACTGCTCCTCACCCACACAAGTGGTGTGGTGAGTGGAACAGAACGTGCAAATGTGTGTGTTCATGTATGGAAGTTGATCTGTTGACTCAATTTACTCTTATCGGGCCATATACAGAGCTGGCAACTTAAGTTTAAAAGCCAATATTAAAACTGTATCCACACACATCTTGTTCAAGTCATTTACATTTTCTGTGTGGTCAAATTATTAAAATTACCCTCATGCAGTTCATGCACACAAGATTTTTCTTGTGCTGCTTTGGCAGGAGATTGGCTGACTGATAAAGCAATTGCCTCTTAGGGCCTGATACACTAAGCTGTTTGCAGCCGTTTACAAGCCTAAACCTGCAATTTATGCATCATGTACATGTCAACATTCTTCTCATTCATATGCATTGTATGAGGGAGAATCATCTGAAAAAATTCGGGCTGAGAAATGGGAATTGTGACTGATTACATATTCCTTTTGATGTAATAATCTTAGTGGTGGCCAGTTTTCCATGTGATTTTGTCCACCTTCCAGAACCAGGTGTTTTTATTTCTGACAAAATATATAACAATAAACTAATTTGCAATTTCACACTTTTACACTGCTATCTTTTCAATTAGTAATAACATTGCACGCTAGCCATGTGAATGCTCTTAAGGCAATTTAATTTTTTTTTTACATGAATGGTAATTTAATACAAACTTCCTTTATTACCACATTATCTTTGTTACTGAACTTGCAATTCCTCTTTAGTCATGAGCTTTCTGACAGCTCTGTGGTTGACCGTACTTTACATCAGTATTTTGTGCCTCACACAGTGTGCATTTAGTAAGTGAATCCAGGCACAGCTCCTGCCTCAGTAAATCGAATGTTAATTTCAGCCGTTGATTGCGGTCACATTAAGTTGTATTTTGCACTGTGCCTTCTGACATATTTACATCTAACCCTTAGATTTTAAATTGATTTTCATTCAGTTTGGGCCATTTTCATCTATGCGTTATTAGGATTTGCTTAAGGGCTGGTTCTATTATTGGTTATTCTGATTCATAGTTCATGTCCTAGTTCATGAAAAGTCTTTATAGAACCACTGAATTGCACTGTGACAGTTAGCTTTCTGCTAAAGGGACTCATTACTGTTTTTCTTCTTTATTTGCAGTGTGTAAATTTAAAGCCCACAAAAGGTGTGCCGTCAGGGCCACTAACAACTGTAAATGGACCACACTGGCGTCTATTGGGAGAGACATCATTGAGGATGAGGATGGGGTGAGTGACATCTGAAGGCTTGAAATCATGCCTTTTCTCGCATGCCTGGTCTAGATAGAAAAAACAACAGAAGATCAGAAAGCCAGAAGAATAGGAAATGCAATTATATGAAGATTATAGGCAGAGAGAGTAAATGCATGAAAAAGAGAGATTGGGAGCGAGAAGGAGAGGGTAGGTCAGCCTGAAGTATTCAGTGCAGGGGTTAAAGAGAGAGGCTGAAGCAGCGATTGAAGCATGAGGGAAGTGGATAGTGGCTTTAACAACAGAAGCTCAGAAAAGCCAAGAGAGAGACAACAGTACAGGAAAAATAGTCAGGGATAAGGAACACTAATCCACCTAATATAACACAGTATCTGTTTTGTTTTTGTTCCATAGATTGCAATGCCACATCAGTGGCTAGAGGGCAACCTTCCAGTCAGTGCCAAGTGTGCTGTGTGTGACAAAACGTGCGGTAGCGTGCTGCGCTTGCAAGACTGGCGCTGTCTATGGTGCAAAGCTATGGTAAGGTCTTAATATTCTAACAATGGCCATGTAGCTGAAAATTTATGGTTTCAGTTTAAAGCACAGGTCTTCAATCTAATCCACAAAGGGCCAGTGTGGCTGCAGGCTTTCATTCCATCCAAGCAGGAAGCCACACCTGATTTCACTTGTTTAATCAGTTCAACTTAGTCTCCAATCAACAATCAAATGTGCCTCCAATTTGGCTGTAATGAAAGCCTGCAGCTACACCGGCCCTTTTGTGGATAAGATTGAAGGCCCCTTGTTTAAAGCATTAAAGTTGGTGGGACAAAGGATTGTTCTTGATTAGTTGATTGAACCTTCTGAGCATATGGATAAGCCCCTGTAGAGGCTGTGATCCTGAAACTCAGAATGTGTTTCTGCTTCAACAGGTACACACAGCCTGCATGGACCTCTACCCCCGCAAGTGTCCTCTGGGCCAGTGCAAAGTGTCCATCATCCCCCCCACTGCCCTCAACAGTATTGACTCCGATGGTAAATCCTCTTAATTTTGACTCTGTTTCATACCCAAAATTTTATTCTCACTTCTAGAATTTCTAGAATTTTTGTCCCAGCTCTCCCATCAGATTTATTCCTTAATGTATGTTGAATGACAGTGATGATAAATTAATGATATTTATGTAACAGACGAACACAAAATGCAAGGTCACTGCAGTCTTCTTTATGGTATCCTGAGGTCTGATTGACAGTAATTGCAGAAGACGGTGCAGTGATGGGTTCTGATTGAGTATGCTTGTGCATTTGTGTGTGTTTTGTTAGAGTAGATGGAACTCATTTGGTTTGCTAATGCCTCTCACAGCAGAAAGACTAATACCCCTTTCCTTGGCCTTCTGAACTGTTGTGATTACATCAGGGATGTGGAGGACGTGTTCTCTCGGTCATCTAAGACACAGTGGCACAGTTTGTTGTAATATCCCTTTACATTGTTTCCATTCTCTCTTCGAGTGAGCGGTCTTGTGCTCGTGCCACATGGAAAGTCACTTCTCCTGCAAGCAAACTATCTTCTGTGTATGTAAACATAATAGCCTGTGATAGGCCATGAGCTTGGAAAATTCAAGATGAAAGCAAACAGTAGATTTTCCCCTTGACTCTCCCTCTTTTTCCCTCTCCCTGTCCTTGATGCATTACTAACCTGATGCGGCGGCTTCGTCGCTGGACTGTTTGCTGAACCAGCCATCTTAGCGCATTTGTTACTGGAGGAGTGTTTTCCAGGAAATTGCATGCTCCTGATTATTGATGGCTAAATAAAATGCTGTTTGCAATAGTAGTAGTGTGAAGGTCTATTAATAGAGCTGTGCACTGGGAGGTTACCTTCGGTGTTTCCGTGTCAGCTTGTGTGTGCCCTGATCTTTGAGGACATCCTTTATTGATCAGGCCTCAAAGCCCATGAGGGAAAGAGCTTGCTCTTTTTATTAGAGGAGTGTGTATCAGAATGAAATGTTTGTTTGCACCTGAACACAAATGCAATAGAAACTAGATTTGCTTTTCCTAAAGAAAATACACAAAATGTAATTGCAAGTAACTGAAATAGATGGGAGGGATAGAAAGATGGATGCAAGGAAAGAAAACACAAAGACCAAAAGGAATAAAGATGGTGAAAGAAGAAGGAGAGAGACAGTGTGATACTGGGAGATAATAAGAACAAAAGAAAAGGAAAGAAACAGATAGATTAAGGGAGTGAAAGAAAGAGAGCGAGGAAGAAAACAGTGGGAGGAAAAGAGACAAAGATTGAAAGACAGGAAAAAAGTGACAGAGGGAGAATAAGAGAAGCATGAGAGAAATAGCAGAAAGAGGGAGACAAAAAGAAGGAATAAAAGAGAGATACGATAAGAGGTAGGCAGATATAGAGTCAGGGGGAAAAAAGAGAGAGAGAAAGAATGAAAGTGGCGCCACTCTTCACAATGAGAACCGCATAGAAGGTGATTGTAACAGGCATTTGAAACGCACCTGTACATCATTTTTTGAAGCTGAAAAGCTGAATGATTTTTAGAAATTCCGAATGATGAGTTTTAGTGGAATGCCGAATTAAAGCAGAGCTGCTGATTGATCCGCTGTAAAGATCCGATGTGACATCATCAGTGGCAGCTGGAATTCAAACTGATAGACAATCTAATTGGTGTGATTTGCATTTATAGCCTGATTTTATATTTTTGGTTTGCTTTGCTAGTAATATGAAGAATAAGAAGAATGACAGCAAAGCAGCCAGCATTGACTTACTGTGCAGTTCTGAGGAGCGAGTGTGTGTGTGTGCATGTGTGCACTATGGTGGATAAAGGAGCTTCCCCTCTGCCCTCAATCCCTCACATGCAAGGGATATCCTCCTCTGAGCTAAATGGGGGTAGTGGGGTAGCAGAGTGGCATCTTAATTGGCCGCCGACTGCCTTTGGCACGTGTATGGGCTTTGTGACTCAGTATTCTACTGAAAGTAGAAAGAGAGAGGGAAAAGCAGAAAAAAAGACAGCGCAAGACAGAAGTCAGAAGTGAGGAATAACAAGACAGGAAAGATGAATAAGAGGATGATGGAAGTGTAGAACATCCACACATTAATGCTTCCACAGTTTCATGCACATGAAGATGTTGATGTAAATCAGGCAGATGAGGTCTCTCATAAACATGGTGGGTTATTGCTTGGTTATTGCTTGTGTAGGCTGGTGTGTTTCCACAGTGCTCAATGCACATGCTGCCAGCATGTGACCTGCTCCACTCTGACAGTCTGATGATGTGGGAAAGCTCACTTAGTCCTACTGTCTCACACACACATACACACACAAACACAGGGGAGACCTGTAGTCTGAAGTTCCTATAAAACATCCATTTAAAGATCAATACACCACAAAGTGATACTAATAGACAGAAGAATTGAAAGCATCGGGATTGTTTCAGTTTTCTTTCAGCATTCCAGAGAATTGGTCATTGTTGAAATAAATGGTCATTGTTGTTTGGTCATATTTATTTCTTTTCTCCTGTGCACTATACACAGTCTCTGACATGCGCAGATTTGACACTTTATTGTATTGTTCAGATTCAGGCTTAAGGGCAGTGTTCATGGAGCTGCATGACACCTATGTAAATCCTTAATGACCGCTGACACAAACATAGACAGTTGCAAAGCCTTATTCTAGTTGGACATAAAGATTTCACCTTCAATATTATTGATATTAACACAAGATCTGAGTCAAATGACAGATTTTTGTTGTTGTGTTATTACACTTACTGGACTGACTTACGTTAAAACATCACGAACACCAAGTCTAAACTGACTTTCTAGCTCTGTTGGAAAGTTGAATAAAGGTCACTTTCACAAAAGAGGCTCTGCATTGTCTCCTGAACTAACATTAACATGAATATCTGATTTATAATAGCAGGCATTTGGCTGACCCTTAAGCAATGTGTGCTTCTTATTTCTGCTTACAAGACTTTTGTGAATATTTATGACAATGTTAAGACACTGTAACGACAGAGGTATTTATATTTTTTCCTTACCATAAATCAGAATGAGTTTGTTTTTGATCTTGGACATGTTACAGGATCACCGTTATGACGCTCTGACATATCAGAAGTACACTGAGCACCGAGTGAGCTGTCATAACACTCTAAATTCAAATACAAGATTCAACCTGGAAATTGTCATAAAACAAGCTTGGACGCTTATTGGAATAAGCCCTTTTAAATACACACGTGTATTTCAGTTGTCATCAATACCATATACAGTTGAACACTTTCAATGATACCAAACTATAATATTGACACAAATCCATTTTGTGATGCCTGTAAATAATCAAGTCAAGTTGGTTTTTAATTGTCATTCCTCCATAAAGCTTGTATACAAGAAATGTCTTTCTCCAGGACCACGGTGCAACACATAACAGTATCCATACACTTATGTGTTGCACTGTGGTCCTGGAGAAATGAAAAGACTAGAACAGAACAATAAATACACAGGACAATATATACAAAGAACATGGGCTGTACACTGTAAACTATTGGTAGAGTAGCAGCAATACGTTTTAAGTCATATTGGGTTAGGTGTTTGACTGGCCCAGGTGAGGCAGCAGAGTGTTGAGTAATCTGACTGCCTCAGGGAAGAAACTGTTATGAAGTCTGCTGGTGGTGGCATGGATGCTCCTGTACCTTCTGCAAGATGGCAGGAGGGTGAAGAGTCCATGGGAGGGTTGAGGGGGTCGTCTGCAATACTGGTGGCTTTGTGGATGCAGCCGTTGTTTTATGAGGTGTTGACAAACCCTGACAACCAATTCACACAAGAAGTACAACAACCCTCCTGGTTGTAGTGCCTTTTTTATCAGCTTTATTGTGGCATCACAGCAAAACAATACTTTTGTATTGTATTTTACTGTAAAACGCATGCGCACACACACACACACACACACACACACACACACACACACACACGACATAGCGTATCGTATAAACACAGAGAGAAACTTACGACACCTCATGCATCATATCATAAATATTGAAGGTTTATACCAGTCACATTGTTTTCATTTACTCTCTTAAAGCTGTAACCCTCCAAACATTAGAGCTGGAGCTCTCGGTGGAAGGGAAAGCATACCCTTACTGCAAATTAATGTGACTCAGACTTTTCTTGTATTAAATAGGTTGTTAGTCATTGGCCTTGCATAACTCTCATCTTCCTCGAGGAATAAAAGCATGCATAAAGATTTTTCTTGTGATTCATACTTGTGAAAGCACTTCACTAAGTATATTTCTTTTCTATTTCTGGACAGGCTTTTGGAAAGCCACCTGTCCTCCATCATGTGCCAGCCCACTTCTTGTTTTTGTTAATTCCAAAAGCGGAGACAACCAAGGAGTGAAATTTCTGCGCCGCTTCAAACAGCTGCTCAACCCTGCTCAGGTCTTTGACCTAATCAATGGTGGACCTCATTTAGGGTGAGTCACGCTGAAACCTGTGGATGCAGGCAGCAAGATATGCCATTTTCCAGCTGTTATCAAACTTTGTCTGGGTCTGTGTTGCTGTGTTGATTAATACGATATTTTGCTATTATGCAAGCCATAAAGTTCTGAACATCATTGTTGTGATGCTTTTCAGCCTACGCTTATTTCAGAAGTTTGATAACTTCCGAATCCTCGTATGTGGTGGTGATGGCAGTGTTGGCTGGGTCCTGTCTGAAATTGATAAACTCAGTCTTCACAAACAGGTATGTCCCTGCTCTTAGTTAGAATATTAATAAGTGAAAAGAGTTGTGATGGGTTCCATGAAAGAGCCGAATGAAGATGTTTACTCTTATTGGCAGTGCCAGCTGGGTGTATTGCCTCTAGGCACGGGAAATGATCTGGCACGTGTGCTCGGCTGGGGGCCGTCATGTGATGATGACACGCAGCTCCCTCAGATACTGGAGAAACTGGAGCGAGCCAGCACCAAGATGCTGGATAGGTACAAACACCTCACTTCTATAGAAACAACAAACCTTGAACACTTCCCAAAATGTCTTAGGCATAATCTGTGCATTGTGATGAACATATACAGTTTAATTTAATTTATCACTCTATACTTGGCAGCAAATCCAAATTCTGACGATACCACAGCCATTTGTGGTGGTAGCCAAGGGAGCAAAATTGGCCGTACTCTTCAAGGGAGCAAAATTGGCTGTACTCTCTGGGTGGTATCTCTCTCTCCCATGTCTATTCCAATGACACTAGTGCGTTATGCTGCCCTGTGACGCAGCATGAGCAGCAGTTTGAAAAGTTGTGGCTGGCTGGCTTCATGTAGAATTAAATGGGAGGAATAAAACGGGAAAAAGAAATTTAGTTTATAGCAAAAAGAATGTTGTACGAGCTTTCATAGATGTCCTTTCAACATCATCTAATATGTCATCATCTAAAATCTTCAAGCTATTAATAATGAAAAAACAAAATGTAAAAAATAAGTTTGCAGTTACCTTTCTGAATGTAATAACAATTAATAAATAATTAGTAATCCAGTAGATATTAGATTAATCTAATAACATATTTTGACTGTCATACTCTGCCTTCTTTAGACCAGATCATGGCATTTTTTAATATCACAGATTTCTACTGTATGTAGCTAGACAGTAAATTGACGTACGTTTTTCAATTATAACCTTTTTCAATAAGGTGAATGAATAAAGAACAAAATGGAAACCAAGGCACTGCATTTACAGGTAAAAGTGTAAAATAGGACATTGCTAAGAAAGCCTTTTAGCAAACATTGCATAGCTTATTTGCTGTGTTTACCCTGTTCATTAACTGCCTTAACAGTTTTTTTTTACTTTTGTAGTATTTAAGGTGTTATAGACTGGATTACAACCCCATGTTTGGGCAACAATGCTTCTAGTTCAGGGTTATTTCCTAACAGACACTTTATTTTGCAAACCCAAATGTAATACTTGCAGTGCAAGTCAGTTGAGCAAACGGGATGCTCAGCTGACTCGACATAGCAGCTCTGTTACGCCTGCATTTTTTGTAGCATGCACCTGCTCTCTGCTTTTCACAGGTGGAGTATAATGACATATGAGATTAAAATACCTCCCAAACACAGCTGTCCTGCTACACCTGAGGAGGCAGAGGACTGCCAGGTACCTGCACCACAACCCCAACACAAACCAGCATCTACAACCAAATCTTATTTAGGTTTAACCAGAGCAGATTTATTCAGTCATTTACTGCTGACAGATCTACCCTGGAGCTCTGATTTATTAATGCTTTGCATATATAGAAACATCAAATGTAATAAACACCAGAAAAAAATGTTCAGGCTGATTTTATAACATTATCTATAGAGGATTGTCTTTCAAATAAGCATGTCATGTCTGTTTTATGTATTATATGTAATGAATATGCAGTGTTTCTACTTAAGAGTGCAAAATGCAGGGCATTGTCAGTGCAAACACAAGAAAACAAATTAAAGTTCATCCAAATATATCACAATATCTCAAAATAATGATAGATTTCTAGAAATTATGATTTAATATTGCCATGGTAATCGGTTTCATATCTAAGATTAGCATCACTTTTGCACCTGCGGTGCCAACAGCATTTATAGAGAGCCTACAAAAACATTTTCTTTATATATATATATGTGTGTGTGTGTGTGAGTGTGTGAGAGAGAGAGAGATTTTGTAGCTGATGCACAATTAGACATACTTTATGTTTCAGTTTACATCTTTGAGAAAACATAATTTATATATTGCTTCCTCTTCTTACTTTGCATGTGACGCCATAACACAATAAAATGGTAATAACATTATTCTTTGTAAACCACCCACAACATGCTCACTAATTGTTCTTGCAATTTGTTACATAGCACACACAAATTATTTATTTAGAATTGTTTATTTATTTATTTATTTTTACATTACAGCACAGTGAAATTATTTTCTTCATATATGCCAGCTTGTTAGGAAGTAGGGCTCACAGCACAGGGTCAGCCATGACATGGCAACCCTGGAGCAGAGAGGGCTTGCTCGAGGGCTCTCCAGAGACAGGGCCTTCTGATTAGCAACCTAGAGCCTTAACTGTTGAGCCTCTCCGTGGTTAGTAAATCAGAGTCTGAGAATCTTGAGGAACTTGCATGTAATGCTGCAATGTGGCTATAGTTTCAGATATCAGATTATGAGGATTCGGTTGCTGCTCATCTCACAAAGATCCTCAACTCAGATCAGCACTCTGTGGTCATATCCTCAGCAAAGTAAGTCTACCCATCCAGTACTATGGGCACACATTCACATCCTCGGCTATCAGAGCTATAGAGAAAAAAGTAAACTATCCTCTCCTCTGTTCATCAGAATCCTGTGTGAAACAGTGAAGGACTTTGTTGCCAAAGTTGGGAAGTCCTATGAAAAGAGCACCGAGAACACAGAGGAAGCTGAAAGCATGGCTGTGAAAGTAAGTTTGAACTGCACCTTGCTCCTGTCTGGGTTTACAAAGCACCATTTTCTAAGTTCACAACACAGAGCCATGACTCCTGCCACTGTGTCAAGCACCATGATGGCTAACAACTTACGACACAGTAGTTTGCTGTGACACAGTAAATCCAAATGATTGTCTCCATTAAAGTTCTTAAATCCATCCTATAATGCACCATTTCTCTATTCTCGAAACTACAGATCCTACCTGTGATTAGTTCCTATTCAGCAGTGTTTATGTTTTCTATGTTACAGTTATAAAACCATTTACAGGTCCCAAAACCATTTTCATTATGTTCATTTTTTTTTGTTTAACTGGGAACACTATGTGAGCAATGTTGTCATAACAAACAATAATTCCCACGTATGTTTTCTGAACTTTTCAGGAATGTTGCTTTGAGAATATTACAGCCTAACCTTCTTAGAAACTGTTGAATACATACTGAAAGTTCTAATTCTTTATTAGATGGATTTCACATGAGGATGGTGTATAGGAATTAAAATTGTTGATTTAGTAATTGTTTGTTTTTTGGAATCTGTCATTTCAAGCTTGTGCCAAATCTTATGTAATGGTGTGTTTTTAGAATAAGACTGTGAGCCCTTTTTGTGAGCCCTGTTTTATGAAGCTGCTTGCTGACCCCTGTCTTCTCTCTGTGCAGTGTGCAGTCCTGAATGAGAAGCTGGATTCACTCTTGCAGACCCTGAACACAGAGGCTCAGGCGATGAGTCCTCCTTCTCTCACCACTCCCCCTATTGTAGAAGAGGAGCTGGAGGAAGAGGAGCTGGAAGAGGAGGATCTCAGTGAGGAGTCTCTGACAGAACTGAAGGAGAAAATGGAGGAGAACGTAACAGAGAAGGACTCTCCACACAAACTTTTCAGGCCACGTGAGCAGCTCATGCTGCGTGCAAACAGCCTGAAGAAAGCGGTCAGGCAGATCATCGAGCAGGCTGAGAAAAGTAATAATAACAGGCCAAAGATGATTGAAATGCTCTGATTAGAGATTTGCTAATATCAGCATTACCTTTGTAGCAGACAGTAGTGGATGTGTAGTACCTTCCTTCTCTGATTTGTACTGTCATAGCATAGTGGATCTTCCTTTCACGATTTGTACAGTTTATTAGGTGTAAATATTCACATTTGCGAAGAACTTAGTGAATCTATGTCTTTCCTATTTCTTCTTCCTAGTGGTGGATGAACAGAATGCTCATACAGATGAACAGGAGCTGCAGTCTCCTACAGACATCAAAAAGGACATGGAGGAGGAAAACAAGGACAATGAGAAGGATGAGGACACTAAAGAACTAGAGAGTCTGCCCTGTGAGTTCAAACTGCACACACAGAATAAGTATTTAAAATGTCAAGAATGAATGAGTATATGATTACATGTGGTATCAGAATGGACAGTTGAACACAATACATTCAATAATAGTTTCAGAAAAAGTCTTTTTGTAAAATTGTCTTTGATTTCTGAAAGATTGATGATGATGCCCTCTAGTGTTTACAGCAGGGTATGAACAGTTTAGTTTGGTTTTTTTTTTTTGTTAAGGAGAAAGTTTGTTTCTGCAGTATGCACATAAACTATTTTGTGTCTTCAATTGTTGGCTCTCCAATGTTTTTTTTTTTCATTATTTTTTTCCCCAAACCTCTGATGGAGGGCTGTTTTCACAGGCTTGAAGCTTATACATTTAGAGTGCGCATCCTTGAGCAATATAATGTCTCTGTAAGAACCATGTGATTGTGTGCTAGACAAATCGACTTGTCCAGGATAGAATAAAAGGCTCCTGAAGACATTATATTGTCATTAGCTGCTAGTGATAAGCTGTTGTTAGTGTATGTGAACTTGGATATTTGACCTTTTTTAAAAGATAATAATCTGATCAAAATCATTGTATTATGGAAAACAAAAAAGCAACAAAATCTGAAACATACTGTGATGAAGCATCCATACAACTGTTTGTGGAATATAACTTGATAATCCCACCTTCACTCTTCTTCAGATGTATTCACTTACAGTCAGTGGTCTTTTTATAAGGTACACCTGCCTTGTAGCTACACCCATTTACAATTTTATTAGCTACACCTTTTATACATAGGTGCAATTTGTAGGTTATCCCATCTCCTTGTAGCTTCCAGTCCCTTCACCCCATCAATGCTGTCCTCCATCTTAATTTTCCATCCTACTGTAGAATTTCTACTTTGATATATTTGACATCTTCTTGTTTATCATGAAATTGCTATCACAGAGAGAAGATTCTTCTGTGTTGTCTTCAGCTTTTATGTTAACTTGCCATCTTTCTTTGGCCCTATAGCAGCAAAGTCACCCTGTTCACCTACTGAAAGGCGTGTGAGTCGCAGCACACAGTCCTGTGGCTCTTTCTCCATTCCTCCTTTCACCACGAGTAAAGAGAACCTGCCTGTCCTCAACACTCGCATCATCTGTCCAGGTATGATTGCACTGATACTAAATCATGTTCCCGGAGGGAGTAAAGTATTTCATAATTTATTAAAAGGCTCTAATTCAGTAAATTGATTTGTATTGAAGTATTTAAGTTTGCTAACAAAACTTCCTTGATCTGCTGGCTTTCAGGCTTGCGTGCAGGTCTTGCTGCCTCCATAGCTGGAAGCTCAATCATCAGCAAGATGTTACTTGCCAACATTGACCCATTCGGAGCCACACCTTTCATTGACCCTGACCCAGATTCATTGTAAGATTTTCTGACACACCTCTTCATTCAAACACACATACACACACACACACACGCACATTCTGTGTCAACTTATATTTATGCCTTAGTGTAACAAGACATCATGGACTTCCTGGAGTTTCTAAACAGTTTCTAAAAAAAAAATCAAATATGGATAGATTCAGTTAGATTCCTAAGAGTTATTTTTTTTTTTTTTAAATAAATTACCTTCAATTAAAGATTAGATAGATTTCTCTATTTCTCATATCTCAAATTTGTGAAAGTAATTAACCACAAAGACATTTTTTTCATAACCTCTTTCTCCTTCTTCACAAACGGTGCCAATAATTATGGAGCCACCTGTAAATGCTTATATACAATATTTATATTTATGCTTACATGTAATATTTGTAGAGAGGGGTATTTGGAGAAGTGTGTCATGAACAATTACTTTGGAATCGGCTTGGATGCCAAGATCTCACTGGAGTTTAACAACAAGCGTGAAGAACATCCTGAGAAATGCAGGTCAGAACTTCTTCTCCTCTCTAGCTAGTTCATATTATTTCATATTATTAGATGATATGAATGTTTTTTTTGACTATCCCCATGCTCCCCTGTGATAGGAGTCGCACCAAAAATATGATGTGGTATGGAGTCTTAGGCACGAAGGAGCTACTGCAGAGAACCTACAAGAACTTGGAGCAGAAAGTGCAGTTAGAGGTAAGACAAGAAAGTACATATTAATTACATTACATTTTAATACACCATATGTAAAAGTTAACCATTTTATTTATGCCCCCCTCAGTGCATTAGTTTGGTTCTGTGAATAGTGAATCAGTAGGAAACACACACTCATGTTCATCCATGGCTTGCTGCTCATTTCCGCTCTAAAAAAAGTCAGAGCACTTTATTTTAGTATGATGGCTTTTGCAGTGTGATGGACAGTACATCCCGCTCCCCAGTCTCCAGGGAATTGCTGTGCTGAACATTCCTAGCTACGCAGGAGGAACCAACTTCTGGGGCGGGACCAAAGAGGATGATGTAAGTGTCCCTAATAATCTTTGACCTTTCCTCTTCCTGTATCTGCTGCATATATCCTAATCATCCTCTCTCCATTTGGAAATGGATTTACTTCAGCTATGTATTGTATAAATCTTGCACTGTGGCCCAGGTTTTACTTAAATCTTGAAATCAGATTCTTCACTATGGATTTTTGTGTGTTGATCTTAGTCAACCCAATGCGAGGCTGTCATCAAAGTTAACCCCAACACATTGACGAACAGCTTACATCACTAAGAGGAGTCATCTTTCTGTGATCCATTTAGTGTCATGTCTGTCTCTGTACCTGCACCCAGTCCAATGCGCAATCAAGTGAACTACAATACCCATGATTCCCAACCAGCTCCATGTCAGCATTTATTATGCAAGACTTTTCGGAGGTTGGTGTACAGTGTTAGAAGGTGTGCTGAATGTGGCCATTTACATTCTCTGTGGTCAAACTGACCATGAACATATGCTTGAGCAGTTTTTTATCAGATTCAATATGTAGGACAAGACATGATTGAATCAATATGTTATCTCAAAAGGAGTGACTTGCCTTTCCTTGACCGTATGTTTTTAGCACACAGGATCCAGCCTCTTCAGTCATTTTTCTGTTGGCAGAGCTTCATAGCAAACCACCTAGCGCTAACCATCTTTCTCCCTTCCAAAGAATCTGAATATGCAAGATTGTGTATTTACAGTGCAATATTAACCTGGATCACAAAACCACACTGAAGACATCCTCTCCTAATTACCTTTACTTGCTACTGAGAACAGGTCTGAACAGGTCTAACACTAAATCTGATTTGTGATGTTGCTGTCTACTGCTCTGACATCCTGGTCTCCAAGTGAGTTCCCACATCCACTGCACCTTGATCTGAACTGAATGGATTGTGCAAGTGAATTGGTCCCATTCCCCTGTGGCAGCTGAAGAAATTCACCGTAACTGTAAATGGCTTCATGCCATTTTGCCTAACATATGACCATAGGTATCAGAAAAATGTTACTTTCACAAAGAATTGTGGAGTAAGAAAATGTATGAGCACACTACACACAATTGATCTACAGGGTGTATGGAAATATCGACTGAAGCTTCCTCCTTGAAAGTAGTACATTCCTGGCAAGTGAGCTTAAATCTAAACAAAAAATGATTCGATTATTTTTTTTCTGGCATGTACCCTGTGCAACATTACAGTAAAAAGAATATCAGTACTCAGCTTTTTTCTTTTCCATCCAGATATTCTGTGCTCCATCATTTGATGATAAAATCTTGGAGGTAGTGGCTGTGTTTGGGAGTATGCAAATGGCAGTGTCCAGAGTGATCAAGCTCCAGCACCACCGTATTGCACAGGTGAACTTCACATTATAACATTTGGCATATGTATTTGTATTAATCCTCCAGGTTGTACTGAAATACTCATATACTTTGAAACTCCTATCACTGTTACAGTGTCGCACAGTGAAGATTACCATCCTGGGAGATGAAGGAGTGCCTATTCAAGTGGATGGAGAAGCCTGGATCCAGCCTCCTGGAGTTATTAAGATCCAGCACAAGAATAGAGCCCAGATGCTTACCAGAGATAGGGTGAGTGTTAGTGTGCAGGTGCAGACTGGACAAAACCCAAGTGCTGCTGCTTGCAGTTGAACTTTCCGGCCATGTTTTTCCCCCACAGGCGTTTGAGAACACGTTGAAGTCCTGGGAGGACAAGTTGAAGTATGACAAGCCTCCACTGAGGCCACACCTGTACTCTCAGCACTCAGTAGATTTAGCCAGTGAGGAAGAAGCTGCTCTTGTCCAGATGTGTGCACGTGCAGCAGAGGAGCTCATCACCAGGATCTGTGAGGCAGCCAAGACAAATGGGCTCCTGGAACAAGAGCTTGCTCATGCTGTCAATGCTGCATCTCACGCCATCAACAAAACTCACCCCAAGTTCCCAGAGGTGAGGTAGCCATCTAACATAATACACTGCTCTTGAAATGCATCAAACCATTGGTCATAATAAATCTTATGCATACATGCTTTGCCTAAAGGTGTGTTCTAATGTAATCTACTGTATATGTTTCCTTTAGAGTCTGACCAGGAACACAGCCATTGAGGTGACCAGCACAGTGAAGGCCCTGCACAATGAGACTGAGTCACTTCTAGTGGGACGCGTGTCATTGGTAAGGCAATTTTGAAAGTTAAGAGTTTATATTTTACTTTTGCTTGGTCATCGTAGTCTATGACTGTAATGTTGGGTCCTGTTTCATGTTGTGGTATTGTGTCTGTACAGCAACTGGACCCTCCTGATGAGGAGTTATTGTCCAGTGCTTTGCAGTGTGTTGAGGTGGAGTTGGGCAAGCTGACTGAGATCCCGTGGCTTTACCACATTCTCCAGCCCAATGATGAGGAGGTGAGCCTAGTTTGTTACTGTGTATTTAAAACACACTCTAGGCACATGATGTGTAATAGTCTGTGACAGTTATGTTTCTGTTAGACACAGCCATCCAACATACCTGTCACTAACATGCACAACATGGCCATTACCAGCATGCACAACAGCAGCATGTCCATCACCAACATACCCAGCACCAACATGCCAAACACACCCATCAGCAACATGCACACCACCAACATACTTGCTTACTGCTAATATACACAACACCAACATATCCATCATCAATATGCTCGACAAGCCTATGACAAACATCTTCAACACCAACATTCCCATTGCTAATATGTCCAGCTTGTCCATCACCAACATGCCCGACATGTCCAGCACCAATATGTCCAACATGCCAAACATGCCTGTCAACAATATGCCCAACATGCCCATTACCCGCATCAACGAACACACACATCACCAAAATGCTAATCACCAAAACACATCACCAGCATGTTCATTGCCAGCATGTGCTACACGCAGATGACCAACATCTTCAAAACCAAAATGCCCATCATAATCATATTAAACATGTTCATTACCAGCATGCCTGGCATACCTGTTACCAACATGCCCGATATTTCCCTCATCAACATGTCCAACATTCTAACACCAACATTCCCAACACCAGCATGCCCAACATGAACATGCTCATCATCAACAAACCCAACACTCCTATCAGCATGCCTGAGAGCAAATTTTTTTACTTGAATTGTATGTTTGTGATAGGACCACTCCCTGGAATATGGGAAGAGAAACAGCCGAAGTGGCATGTTCCGTATTGTGCCAAAGTTCAAGAAAGAGAAATCACTGAAGAAGTCCAGCCCACAGTCAGGTAAGATTGCGTGGCAGTTCTGACATTAAACACACAAAGATTTTAATAGATGGACAGTGGAAGATTGCATTTATGGAACATAGTGTGGCCAGATTGTGGTTTGCAGTTGAGAGGAATTCCATAGTGCCGTGTAATACCAAAACTGATGTGAGAGGTGTCCCTATTGGTCACTAATGCCACAGTGCAGAGTGAAATAATCATGTGGCTGAAATCTTAAATCTATCCCGGCAGTGCTATGAGGCATTTTTGATGCCGTAGATCTTCATGAAGCATCTGTATCCCTCCCCCCAAGAGTTCTCTGTTCTGTGACGTCCTCAATACAAGCCAACCATCCATGAGCATCCTGCACTTCCTTTGTACATGATGTTGTCCTGTGAGTCAGATACAGTCTCATGTGTCCACATGTGAACAGCAGGCACAAACCATGACTAAACTCATGGAACGGAAACCATTAACACGCATACACAAATTAAAATTCATATTTCAAGTGGATTCAGGTTGATACTGCTGGACTCTTGAAATTTATAAATTGCAACTTAATAGCAAGTACACTTCTCAATAATTGAAAATATTTGAAAGCTTTCTAGGAAACTATAACTATTACAAATCAGTGCATACAAGTAACATAAATTGCCCCTGGTGTTTCAGTGTTCTGGGATGATGTCAGCATATAATGTATATCTGACGCATGGCTTCCTGCCTGTGGATGAGCAAGTGTATGACTGGATGGGAGAGGACAGTTGAAACCATGGTTCAGGGTCCAGACATAGATCATTAGGGTGCACAGGCTTAAACCTCCCGTCTTCCCTGCTCTCTCTCTCTCTCTCTCTCTCTCTCTCTCTCTCTCTCTCTTTCTCTCTTCTGCTGTCTCCTGTGTCTGCTCTGAATGCAGTGGTGAATGTCCCACTCTGATAACCTGCATGCCAGAAATTACCCTCTGGGTGTGTGCCAGTGACCAGAGATTTCGTACCAAACCAAAACCTGTTTAACCCTCTTTTTGCCAGCTGCTGCTGCCACTCCTTTCTGTGTCTTCTCTTTCTGTTTTTGATTCCTTCCCCCGTATGTGGTTGTTGTTGTTGTTTTGTTTTGTTTTATTTTGTTTTACTTCGGCCCCCTGACTCCATTTGCTCATGTCCTTCGCGGCGTGTACGGGGCTTGGAGACTGAAGGGGCCTTGTTGCTCTTGACTTGTGTAGTTCAGAGGTGGGGCACTGAGGAGGTGGGCACCTGGCTGGAGCAGCTCAGCTTGGGGGAATACAAAGACACCTTCATCCGGCACGACATCCGTGGCTCCGAGCTCCTGCACCTGGAGAGGAGGGACCTGAAGGTATACACACATGCCCCTTTCGTGCCTCACAATGTCCCTCAGAATAAGCAGAACTTTATCTCTCTTCCTTTAGCTTTCACTGACTCTGTCTCTGTATCTTTTCTGTCTTTTTACCTGACCCCGTTTGCTGTTTTGTGCTGCACTGCTCTGCTTGGCTTCCTTTGTGCAAGTGTCGTTTGGGACTTGAACCTACTTACACGCTAACTAACTGTTTGTGGCCCTGCCATGATGCAGCTTTGGAAAGTGTTGAACAGAGATTAGAATAGAGAATAGAGTCAGTGAGAGGTGAAAAGGTGGAGAGGGAAGATCCGCTCACACTGAGGTTAGCTGAGTGTGACTGCACCTGCAGCATGGTGTGACACATGCATCAGCTCGTGTTTGTTATAGACACATAAGTTCACTGATGTCAATTGCTAAGATGTGAATGAGCATGCCTCTGTTTGTGTTATTTTTTGAGTACAACAAGGTGTGTGTGTGTGTGTGTGTGTGTGTGTGTGTGTGTGTGTGTGTGTGTGTGTGTGTGTGTGTGAGAGAGAGAG
>CM074949.1:13903013-13919443 GCA_037577455.1 Pangasius macronema
GTGTTGTCACATGGCAGGAATAAGAAGAGATTAGATGAAATGTATCTAACAAGTGCAAATCTGCTGCCAAACTGAAATACAATTGCATAGCCATGTAATATATTCCTGAATTAATACTTAAGCCAGTAGCTGAAAACATCATTGACCATTTTCACATCATTGTATTTTCTTATCATTTGCACTTGTTGATTATATTAAGGTTTCATACTTGTACTGTGTCAAATGTCACATAAATCACACTAGCAGAATTATGCCAAAAAGACAAGTCTTGTCTATAGCGCTTATACATCCACTAATTAAGACCTCATCTGCAACCTGGCTTCTCCAGCATCACTTGTATGTTATTCATTTATTATTTGTGCTGAATGTATCAACAGTCTTCATGATTAAAAAAAATGTATATGACGTGTGGTAGCCTTGTAAAAACCCATCACGTGTTGCTGCGACTGACTTCTGACTTCAAACAGCCAAAAATGACCAAAAAAAAACAGATTTTCTGCCTATAACATACTTTGATACCTTTACTTTAAAAAACATAATGAAGTGTGGCGGCCTGGGGAAAAAAAATCATCTATCTATCTATCTATCTATCTATCTATCTATCTATCTATCTATTTATTTATTTATTTATTTATTTATTTAATTTTTAGCTGTTTGCCAGAATTCAGCTGCAGTGACATCTGTCAGGATTCCCCAGGCCACCGCACATATAATACATGAGCAATATAATATGATCATTCCAGGATGATAATTATGGACACGATGAAATGCGACGTTTTAATAGTTGGTGTTCCCCATCATTTCAGATTCCCCTATAATTTATCTGGAAATGATCTGTGTTATCTATTAGGTTGTGCATATTTGAGACATCAGTGCAAATTATACTTTTTTATATTTACTGTTTTTTATTTAGGGTGAAAACATTATCTTTTTTAGATTTATATTTTTAGGTCTGATACCAGTTCATTTGTTAAATTGTTTACCAGTTAAATTGTTGTTTGTGTGATGCCTTTCAAAATATTTCAAAATATTTTATATAGTAATAGTGTTAAACGTTTGCATTGTAAGGAAGCATTGCTATGTGGTTTTACAAATAGATGTCTAAGTGCATATTTATTTAGTAATTATCATATTTATTATATGTATTAATACACATTCATTTTAACCTGTACTCAAACCAGGCATAATAAGTCTGTAGCTACATACACATCCTAAATAAATATCCTGTATTATTAAAATAATTTAGTACTGTGACAAATTGATGTTCTTTCTTTACTATACATGTAAGATACGAACTGCAAATATGCCGTTATTATTTGCACAGGATCTGGGGATCTCGAAGGTGGGTCATATGAAGAGAATTCTCCAGGGAACTAAAGAGCTGGCCAAGAGCGCCATGGTGGACCTGTGAGGCCCGAGGAGTCTTTCCATCAGGAGAAGTGAAGGTTTTACAGAGCTGCATTGTCTGGATGAGCTCGGTAATGAGGGGTTTCCTCCCTGTGATTTAGCATAGCTTTAGAGAACCTGCGAATGTGTTGTTTTAGTACGAGTGCTGGTGCCAAAAGAATTGTAGTGGTCGAATATTTTCAGGTGGTTGTTAGATTTACAAAAAAAGCCATTTCTTATTGCATTGATGGCACAATCAGGTATGCAACTCTCATTGCAGAGGCAACTTCTGGCATCTTAAAAAGAGTCAAGTAGCAAAACAGGACTTCCATAAAGTGTTCACTGTGGGTGAAGCAAGGCCATGTAATAGCTTGCTGGCTTTTCGCCTTGTGGTGGATGGCTACAATAGGATGGAGACGTGATGTGTCAGCAATATTCTTCTTTCGACAGCACTGTTTACATTTTAAGGAGACAGGAAAATGGCTGCTGAAGAGTTGTGCTCAAATTGCAATCATAGCAAATGGTTTTTCAGTGCAGAAAGAAAGTTGAATATGGGGTTTCCTGAAGCAGTGACATTCTGATGCATGGAGAATTTGCTTGATTTTGGATATCTATTTCACTGCATGATTAGTGTTGTTTTTTTATTGTACAAATTAACACTTGAACAAGTTTTCTATGACTTTAGTATGATACCATTTGTTACTACTGAAGCATCCGTGTGGTCTTACTAGACTGCTGTTTCATTTCTCTATATTTGTTTGCATGAGACTTCTGTGTCAAAGAGCAGTGTCATGTATCATATTTATTGTAAAAGTGTGCTTTATTGTAGGGCATCTATGATTTATATTCGATTAGGACATTGAGTAACAGAAATATCAGTTCTTTAAAAATATCAGTAAGGAAGAATACATCGAAGTGACTACAAAAGTGAATGTGCCCCATACATTTTCTTGAAAATATTTTCTTTAGTTTGCATTAGTATGCAAATTTTAAAAGAACATAATTTTAAGTATCAGAATATTATTATGTGGAAGTTCTTATTAGATTTATGAAATAATGGAGTCACTTTTCTGCATTTTGACTGTAGACCTATTTGGAACATTTAGATCTTTTACTTGCAATAAGAATCTTGTGTTGGTCATAAGATGTTGCAGTTGATCTGCAACTTTGAATAAGTTTCTCATAATTATCATTCCTCAAAATAGGGATAAAGTATATGTTTGATAAGACACCCAGAGCGAAATTGTATTAAGTTGATGGCATTACAGGGTATACAAGTATACGTGAGGTTTTTGTTGGTTAATATATGCACTGTAAATATGTCGAAACAGTCTCTACTGTTAGTTCCAGTTGTAAGGAAATGGTTTGTATAGATTAATGCTAACATGTTATTATAGAGCTTACACATTTGATTGTGTATAGTGCACCATAATACAGATGTGATTTATAATAATGTTTAGTAATCACCTTTATATGTTAAGTGCTGTTGTATTCTATTGAAGGTGCAATATTGTATTTATTTCGATACATATTCTTCTCTATGAAGCTTTATGTGATTTTTTTCATGGAAAACAAGAAATCAATTCATGCACTCGTGTTATTTTAGTTATTTTAGTTTAAGGTGGGATCGTGGACATGCCATATTCTTTCCAAATTCATCAAATCTTCCTTAAGCAAGTTGTTGGTTCTCTGTATTCAACTGTGCTTCCAGGATTCGCTAGACAACTGGATGTTCTATTAGACACACTATGGAACTAGCAGAACTGCCTGCTGTGCCTCTTTTATTTCATTATAATGGAGATTTTCACCTCCACCTTCAATCAAGTCATGTCATTTAGAAATGTATCTTCGTTTCTCCTGGGGTTAATGTCATATCAGAAATTTCCCTCTAGGGGGTGGCAGAGTACTGAATGTGGGTTTAGTAAAAATGGTGTGGAGCCCAACAAAATACTTAATAATAATAGAATAACATCGTTATTCTCAAAGTGGTTTTAATGAAGATATTAGTATCCATTAAATAACTTTGCACTCTGTATAAAGACGAATTCAAAAGGAAATTTGTGTGAATTATATGGAAATAAAAATATCCAAATGTTCAGTTAAAAATAATAATACAGTTGGATATTAAATTTTAAAAAAAAATGGCCATACATCTGACTGCAGATTAGATGGCTGGCTTCCTCTTGTGATCTAACTCTTAAACAAACTGTACTGTATTCCAAACCTCCAGAATATGAGTGTGTTAATGTGCCTAAGAGTGTAGAAAACTGTTAGTGGACAGGATTTATTAGGTGAAATGGGAGGAGGTCTGGTTCAGTGTGGTTCTAATTTTAACCAACATGTTATTTGTGGATAATATAAACTTTCACACTACACTCATAGGAAAAAAGGGTTCCTCAAGGGTTCTTTAGCTTTCTAAAGGTTTTCTACTCTGAACTTTTTAAGGGGAATCCCTTTTTTGTAGGTTTCTGTGTAGAGCCTTTCCCAACAGGGTCAAACTGAAGAACTCTTTAGGGTGCTAATGGAACCTAACAGATTTTTTTTTCAAAGTATGTCGCATGTAGTAATAGTGAATGTAGTGTTATTTTCATCCTTTTAATTTCAATCTTCATAAACAGATATGCATTGCCTTGGAAAGGTGTCAAAGACTATTTACACGATGAGAAAGTGATTTACCCCACACTGATCTAGAGTCATTGCCAATGAGGCAAATACAGCATGTCATCAGCTGACTCTGCATTTCTTTCTAGAAACTATTACAGTGCAATGTTAACAATGTGCAGTGCCATACATGCTAACTGTTAAAAAAAACTAAGATACATGTAATGGTTTCATGACCTCTGGCTATAGCACCTTGACCAATTAGGGAATTGATAGCTCCTGAAAAGAGTACTGAAAAATTTGGCCTTAGAGATTCACCATTTCTCAACTGTAGCAGGTTAACTGACCTCAGAATAACAGTGCCTCGTATGTGGTTTCATTTGCATTCATTTTCCCCAAGTGCAGTCTTCCTCTCAAACTGCAGTTACTTCATCTGCACGTTCATGTGTACTGTCTCTGAACAAGAGTGTATCCATGAGACCGAGTGTGTTTTTGATAAGACTTCTGGCTCATGTGAGCTCGGGCTTATCTATAGATGGTGTACATAAAGCTGTATACTGCCTGATTTTTTCAAAACCAATTCACATGAGAAATTTTTAGAGCAGGATTGCTCTAGAGCATATCGCTGACATGATCTAATTATGATAAGTGCGATGTGAGTTTCATTTGTTTACATTGTGTTTACAATGGCACAGTTTAATTTGTAAAACTATGTGTATAGCTATATACAACATTTGCATATTTATTAAGGTTAAACAAATGATGTGTATGTGTTTTCACCATTGGGATATAATGTTACAGTAGTCACTTGTATTGATATCTGGATGATCTTTTGGTAAAGTAGTTGGTAATTTTTATGACTACTAAGTGACTGTTTTCTGTGCCTTTTTATTGTAGGTGCATGATTAACTATTTATTACAATATGAAAGTCACTGAGATGTGTATTTTTGTATCCTGATTGAATAAATGTCTCAATTTTGTTGTAAATTTTGAAGTGGTAAAATGGTGCCACTTAATATCTTACTTCTTCAATAAAAACTGAATGCATACACAATCTATGGTATCATGTATAGTCTCATTTCTTTCGTAAGTTGTCTTGTGAGTTTTTGAAATATTGAAAGTAATTTGAACAAGTAAAAAGTAAATCATAGGAAAGTTATAAAGTCAGCTCCAGAATTATTAGCACCGGACCTTTGGTAAAGTTTATAATAAAATGTCTGTGATAAATCAGCTTATCATTTTCACACTGAAAATATGAGAGAAAAAATGAGAGAAATCTTAAATAAAAAACTTTTAAACCCTGGCATCATTGTCAAATCATGTGAAAGATTAAGTCATGATGACTGCTTAAGAGTTCCTAAACACTTAGGTGAATTTAAAAAAAGTAAAATAAAAATGGGAACATTTTCTCTCATATTTTTGTAAAGTTTCACAGACTTTTTTCACAGACGTTTTTGTATAGCCTTTTTTTTTTAGCCCATTTTTACCAACGGTGCCAATAATTCTGGAGCTGACTCTACAGAGTTTGGTCACAAATGTTAGCATTACAGTGTAAACACTAATGTTTCACAATTTTACATGAAAATGCTCATAAGAAATAAAATAATTCCATTTAGAATTACATATAATACCATAATTATTAATAATTTTTATCTATATCCATTGTTCTCAGTCATTTGTACACAATTATTTATTTAATAGCAGTTGTAGTCTGACTTCTTTGCCTACAAGCTATTTAAATTATGGCAAGTTACAGGGAATCTAGAGTCTGTCAGACTCTAGCATTTGATCATGTATAACATGCATGATTCATAGAAACAAGTTTTTGAAAGAAAAAAAATTTAAAAGCAGGTTAGAAACAAAACATTGTTATACCCATTTCTGTCCCAAAATATTATTTTTTAACCACATTGGGTAGACAGACATTAAGTATTTAGCATTGTTTGTCAGTTTCATCAAAATTACATAAAAATATCATCTGATTTTTTTCTGCCAAAGACACACAAAACAGGCAAAAATATATACATACCCAGCAGTTAATGATTGCCATGACTAAAATAATGCATTTTACAATTTTAAAATGAAAGCAAATGTCTATAAAGAAGTATAAAATTGTACTTATTTTCACTACTATACAATTGTATAGAATTATTGTATAGAATTGTACAATTGTTTTAATTTCCATCAAGTAAAAAATCTATATAAATTTCTACTAGACCGAAGTTACACTTACCATTCACATAGTTTACCACTAACTACAGCACTCCAGGAACTGGCCACAGAGTGCCATCTTACAGCAATATTTCCTAGTATAACCCACTTCACTGCAAATTTTCTGTGTTTTTCTGCTCCAATATACTTAATCCAACTAATTAGCTAAATAACACAGTTCTTTAAGAAAACACTAAAGACAATTAGCACCAAATGCGAGGGCATGTACCTCCAGACTTGGACTTAGAGGGGTGCTGAGGAGTGTTTATTAATCCCGCACCCATCAGCTCCTGAAGGAATTCTAACCAATCCTGCCCACTCCCACATATTCTCCTCACCAATCCAGCCCACTCCCACCTGCTTCCAAAGATTCTCCTCACCAATAGTGCCCGCTCCCCCAGTCTCCTCACCAATAATGCCCGCTTCCACAAAATGTTCAATCATGGATATTTTTGCTTGTACCTACCCACGATATTTTCTAATGGACTTACTTTGTTCTATATCCTGTCTATATACAGTGCCCCCTCACCAGTTTAGTGATATCCCACAATTTCTCTTCACCAATTCAGCCAGCTTCCACAGACTCACCTCACCAAAACTGCTCGCTCCCACAGTCTCTTCTCACCAATATTGCCTGCCCCCACAGTCTCTCCTCACCAATACTGCCTGTTCCCTCAGACTCTCCTCACTAATCCTGCTGCTACCACAGTCTCTCCTCACCAATCCCGCCAGCTCTCACAGTCTCTCCTCACCAATCCTGCCACCTTCCACAAAAAGTTTGAGTTTAACCATGGGTATTTTTGCTTGTACCTGCCCACAATATTTTCTAATGGACTTACTTGGTTCTATATACTCTCTATATACAGTCTCCCCTCACCAATCCAGCCATATCCCACAGTCTCTTCTCACCAATACTGCTTGCTCCCACAGTCTCTTCTCACCAATATTGCCTGCTCCCACAGACTCTGCTCACCAACACTGCTCACTCCCACAGACTCTCCTCACCAACACTGCTCACTCCCACAGACTCCCCTCACTCCCACAGACTCTCCTCACCAACACTGCTCATTCCCAGTCTCTCCTCACCAATACTGTTGCTCCCACAGACTCTCCTCACCAATCCTGCCAGCTCCCACAGTCTCTGCTCACCAATACTGTCTGCTTCCAAGACTTTCCTCACCAATACTGCCTGCTCCCACAAAAAATTTAAGCAGAGTTTAACCATGGATATTTTTGCTTTTACCTGCCAATATTTTCTAATGGACTTACTTGGTTCTATATACTCTCTGTATAGTGTCCCTTCACCAATCTAGCCATATACCACAGTCTCTCCTCACCAATACTGCCTGCTCCCACAGTCTCTCCTCACCAATACTGCCTGCTCCCACAGATTCTCCTCACCAATACTGCTTGCTCACACAGACTCTCATCACCAATCCTGCCAGCTCCTACAGACTCTCCTCACCAATCCCGCCAGCTCCCATAGTCTCTGCTCACCAATACTGCCTGCTTCCAAGACTTTCCTCACCAATACTGCCTGCTCCCACAAAAAATTTGAGCAGAGTTTAACCATGGATATTTTTGCTTGTACCTGCCAATATTTTCTAATGGACTTACTTGGTTCTATATACTCTCTATATACAGTCTCCTTTCACCAATCTAGCCATATCCCACAGTCTCTCCTCACCAATACTGTTGCTCCCACAGACTCTCCTCACCAATACTGCTCACTCCCAGTCTCTCCTCACCAATACTGCATGCTCCCACAAGCTCTCCTCACCAATACTGCTCGCTCCCACAGTCTCTCCTCACCAACACTGCTCACTCCCAGTCTCTCCTCACCAATACTGTTGCTCCCACAGACTCTCCTCACCAATCCCGCCAGCTCCCACAGTCTCTGCTCACCAATACTGCCTGCTTCCAAGAATTTTCTCACAAATAATGGATTTAGTTGGTTCTAAGGGGCCGTTTACATGACAACCTTTTTGAGCCAAAAACGGGAAACTTTTTATGTGTTTTGCCTGTTTGTTTACAAGACAACGACGTTTTGGGGACTAAAAACGCATATTTTTGAAAACATGTTTCAAAGTGCAAGTTTTTGAAAATGCTGCCGTTATCGTCTCCATGTAAATACGGGAATCTTTGAAATCGGTGACATCATGCTCATGCGGAGTATGTGTTAGGTATGTAGACATACGCAGTACGTGCCTATTGTAAAGGCAAGCGTATACGTAATACAGCGTTTTCGGCTGTTATTATGGACATGTGTAAACATGAATCATTTTGAAAACGTTGTCGTGTATATGTGAAACTTTTTGAAAACGCAAGAGAAAAACTTTTCCGTTTTTGACTACATCGTTGTCGTGTAAACGTAGCCTAAGTCCAATTTACACCAGACACACTAAATGCTTTGTGCACATGATCACCGTACCATGTCCAAGACATTCCATGTTAATCAACCTGGTGTTTGTTTGTTCAGCATTCTTCTTATCTGTGTCCTGACTGTTAGCAGAGTAAGAACTGCCCACCCTTCCAACTTTTTTTTGTTGGGTGTCGCTGGGTCTTTCTCTATTTCCACTGACAATTTTCAAAATTACTTTCTTATTTCAGCTGAAAGAGTTACAGGCTCTGTGCAAGAAGAAATCCTTATGAAAAGTACGATAAATCTCAGAGACGCGTCGATCATTGACTCTGCGCTCATCCTGTCAGAGCTGCTGTTCCGGGTTCGATTGCTCTGGCCTGTTTGACTTGTTTTCATGAAGAGGGGGCACACAGAAACATTTAACAGCTTATTGCGTGGCTGTGACAACAAAGGTGAGAGACACTTTTAGAAAATAGTGTATTTTTTATGACAGTAACACTGATCAGATATTATCTTTAAAAACGATGTCGTGACGTAATCGGTTTAAGATTGTTGAACGACGAACATGCTCGCTTAGCATAATCTGCTGCACTGACTCAATGCTAGCTGGCTAAGATTGCTGTGTTGTAATCTCTGCATTAAAATGACATCTTTAGCGGTAGGCTAGCAAACTCAGATAAATGCTCTAATCAGTGTTTCATGCCAGCCTTAACAAGCATCATTGGATGATTTGGGCGGTAGTGTCAGTAAGATCAGTTCACTAAGGCACACTGTATCTGATAAGAAATCCAGCAGCAAATCAAAGCCTAACGCATGTCACTTTTAGGCCTGACATGAACAGCGCCTAGCCAAGCTAGTTGTGGGTAAACAAAAAGTGTTGGAAGGAAATAACACTCAATAACGCACTTCTTCTTCTTCTTCTTCTTCTTCTTCTTCTTCTTCTTCGTCTTTTTTAAGTCTACCTATTTATCTATCCAGCTCTCTGTCATTCTATCTACCTGTCTCAGGTGATAAATATATATAATTCACTACTTAACACGTACATAAATAAAAACACATTACAGTACAACTGTTTGATTGTTTCCCTTATATATGTTGCCAAGAACGCGCTGTTTAGCCAGTTAGCTTTTGAGTAAACATCACGTCATTGTTTAGATGTTTTTCTTTGCCACGCCCCCTTTAGACTGTAGCTTAAATAGCTCACTTGGAAGAAGTCCACATAGCTTTCTTCACGAAGTCTCAAAACGGTTTTTATTTTACACGACCATAACTTCAGTCTCTAGTTATCTCTTTTAAATTAAGCAGGCTGTTTGTGAAGGCTTACAACAGGGGTTCTCCAAGCTTTGGGACTCCTCAGGAGCTCCTTTACCTTGGAAAAATATTCTGTGGTACAGATTTACTCAAATATTAGACACATTATTTAAATGTTTACAACAAGATTTGGGCTGTTTATTGGAGGCTTAGAGCTTTTTTTCATTTCTAAACGTTTGTCTGACGGAACACATTGTTAAATAAAAATGTCATTAGATTGAAGTTGACATTGTTTGTTGCCCTAATTACTTGAATCATTGAAGTTGGATTAAACACAATAAATTCTAGTGACTAATCCGATAGGTTAATGATAATGGTGGATTGTGATTTATGTATTTTATGTTGTTTATGTACACTTTACTGTCCTCTGTACTGTGCTACTGTTGCATTTCATTCCAGTGTATACAAGTTATATAGAGTAATGACAGTAAAACCCAGTTGACTTGAAAAACCCACTTTCTACACATGTAACAAAATTTCTTTAAAAAACCTAGACTTCCTGGCTGTGCTTCACAAACCCCTGGAGCTCCCCAGACCCCATTTTAGAAGCACTTATTCAAAATAGGCCTTGTACAGAGTGTATGGAAACTGAATTGAATGGTAAATTCTGAAGTTTCACAATATACCCTGATCAGCCATAACATTTAAACCACCTGCCTAGTATTGTGTAGGTCCCTCTTGTGACACCAAAACAGTGCATTATCCAGCTGAAAGAGGTCACTGCCATTAGGGAATACTGTTGCGACAAAGGGGTGTACTTGGTCTGCAACAATGATTAGGTTATGGTACGTGTCAAAGTAGCATCCACATGAATGCCAGGACCCAATGTTTCCCAGCAGAACATTGCACAGAGCATCACTCTACCTCTGCTGGCTTTTCTTCTTCCCATATTGCATCCTGGTGCGAAAAGATGATTCATCAGAACAGGCTGCCTTCTTCCATTGTTCCATGGTCCAGTTCTCAAGCTAATGTGCCCATTTTAGGCACTTTCAGTGGTGGACAGGGTTCAGCATGGGCACTCTGACCGGTCTGCAGCTACACAGCACCATACACAGCAAGCTGTGATGCACTGTGTGTTCACCTTTCTGTCATAGCCAGCATTATCCATCATGGCCAGATAGAAATGTGACACCTTTCTGTCATAGCCAGCATTAACCTTTTCAGCAGTTTGTGCTACAGTAGCTCTTCTGTGGGATTGGACCTGACGGGCTAGCCGTCACTCCATGCATTGGATTGCTTGGACCTGCTGTTTTGGAGATGTTTTGACCCAGTCTTCTAGCCAACCCAATTTGGCCCTTGGTCAAAGTCGCTCAGATCCTTACGCTTACCCATTTTTCCTGCTTCTAACACATCAGCTTTGAGATCTAACTGTTCCCTTACTGGCTAATACATCGCACCCCTTGACAGGTGCCATTGTAACAAGATGGTCAATGATATTCACATCACCTCTCAGTGGTTTTAATGTTATGGCTAATCAGTCTATACACAGTACACTCATTTAGTGTACATAACTAACCAAGATAACGGCTGTCCTACTGTACTGTCCAGCTCTAAACTTTTCACCCACTCTCATGTGTCATGCTTTGAGTGCTAAGTTTACTATTGGCAGCACCCATATATCATATACTACAATGAAATAAGTGAATAAGTCTCTCGCTTAAATGGACCCTGCATGCCTTTTTGGAATAACTATCACATATGACATTTATCATTTTACATGTCTTTTATTTGATTCCCTGTTCTTAGAATTAATTCATATTAATTTACCACTGATGGTTATCATGTTGGAGTAAACGCCTGCAATCTTTCAGTGCATTTTGTTCTCTCTCTTTCTTTTTTAAATTAACTTGTTACTGGTACCTTTAATCTACTCACCAGGAAGTGTGGACATAGTGTACCTTTAAAAAAGATTTAAGTTACATAATTGGATCTAATAAAGTAAAATCTCATTACGAAATTTCGATGTGATATACGTGGAAAAATCCATTTTCTATGTATGTCACATGGATTTGAAGGTACCATCCTAACTACAAGGAAAGGTACCTTTTTTTTTCTGGGATGGGAATAAACTTCAACATGTCTGAACTTGTCTTTTAAAAAAATCGAAATCTAGTTGAACCTTTAGTTTTTTTGCAATTTCATTAAGATTAAAGGTCGCAGTTTTACCACGTGAAAGGTTTTCCACAGTTTGTCTCTTCCACCTATGTGCATTTATATTTTCACTCTTGGTTTGTTTCCATAGCTTGTGGTAATGTTAGTGGTAGTGTTGGATTGGATCTTGAGCTTGTAATAATAGTATAGTGTATGTAATAATATAGTGTTGTAACTTGAGATTACAATAATTGGGTGCCAGCTGCAAAACATGGGTCTGATACTGGAAAATTTACGGAATGTAATTTTCTTGGTTCATGTCTTCTAAGTGCTGTTGTTGTGCCCTTGAGCTCTCACGTCTCTCCCCATTAGTGTCACTAGTAAAATAGATTCCTTCACTGTGTGTGTGTGTGTGTGTGNAGAGAGAGAGAGGTTGCTTGTGGTCTCTGTTTACCCACCAGTGCATGTTCATGCTAAAATGTCTGACCTATTTTAGGCTTACTTAGGAAATTCTTGTCAGTGCAGTTTCACTCTGCAGATGCTTATTATATTACAGAAGATAAGGTTTGAGCTTATGTAAAATACCCTGTTGTGTTTTTTTTTTTGGTCAGGGATAAGAAAGCACACCTACTCATAGAAGGGTTTTCTTCATTTTTATAATTTTCCTTTTTTATTTATTTTAAAATTATATTACATTTAATTGAATAATATTAAACTACATAGGTGTGTTATATGGCATTTCTACAGGATGCAGTTTTCCTACTAAGGTGTATTTGAAATTATATGATTATGGGCATTATTGGATTATCTAACAGTCTAATGTATTTAGTTTTAATTTAAAACTTAAAAAAAAAAATTTTTTTTAATACTGATGCTGTCAGATTTTCAGAAATCGGTAATCAGCTTGTTTTCTAGTTCTTCTTTCATGTAGGCTTCTGTTATGCGGTGTATAGATAATATCTTGCATCAGGCAGCTGCACTATGTTTTAGGCTATTGGAGAATGTGATGTGCTCTGATAGGGCCAGCACAGGCCTACATTTCTGTAGATAATGATAAAAGCCGTTTAAATGTACACCTACTTTTTTTTTTTTTTTTTTTTTACAGCAGTCAGTCCTTCTCATCAAGTTTAATCAGATTTGAATTCATATCTTGAATAACACAGTTTTTATTCTTCATGTCTATCAGCATCTTAAATTTATCATCGTGATCAGCAAATATGAAAAGCAAAAGACCGGGAAACAGAGCTATGACATTGTTTCAGATTTATAAATATTAGCAGTCCATAAAGCGCTGCTTGTCTCCAGCACCTTATGTTGCGGGTTGCAATATATATCTCAGGGACTATAAATGTTGGTATAAATGTTCCTAGATATTCAGTTAATCACATGCTTTTAAAATATGCCTCATTAGAAAAAATAATGTTTTTATTCGCTACTTTTTGCTTTGCAAGCAGCAGAGGTCTCTAAAAATTACAAACTGCACCTTTAATCCTTTAAATCCAAAGGAATTTGTATAACACGATGAAGACTACAATTTGTGACACTGTACAATTTTAGTGTAACGGAATGCCTTATATTTTCTTATTTTACTTTATATGTTGGGAAACCAGAGAAAGTACCAAACTGCTGTGCTGGTTTATAATTTATGTGTCTACTTCAGGGCTGTTGCTGCCAATCAGATCTGTGTGATTGATCTGGCAATCTCTGTTATTCCTCCTTTCTTCATTGCAAGGTGTGGCCTCCCAGCCCAGCCCTGCATTGCCATGGATGCCTGTGCCCGGATCAAAGGTGTTCCCCTCAAGAACCGTGCCAGCATCAGGAAAGAGGTAGCCTATGTATTAAAGAAAAACCCTTACCATTTCTGATTATTGTTATGATTATCGTTATATTATTGATCATTGTTGCTGGTAGTAGTAGTAGTAGTAGTGTTGTTATTAATATTAGTATTGTTATGGTTGTTCTTGGTGATGTAGTTATTAATGACAAACATTATAATTATTATTATTATTATTAGTGCTAGTAGTCTTGACAATACAGTCAGAACTGGCATTAAAAAAACAGTGTTCTTGTGTATTGAAAAGTGTATTGGTGTACAAAAAAACAACAACAGTAAAACATGCCACTACAGGCTAGTGGAAAACAAATCTGTAAAGCATATAAACAGTAAAAGAAGCGTGATTAGGCTTAAGCAACAGCTGGGGCGAGAAAAAGGTCTGAAAGGAAAAAAAGTTCAATTTTAACTGGGATTTGAAGGATGCAATGCAGGAAGTGTTATGAAAGCTCTGTGGGATTATATTCAAGGGCTTGAGTCCCAGGCTTAAGAAAATTAGAGTACATCCAATCCTTTACGTTACAGTGTAAGCACTTAATGAGGAGGTTGCATATAAATCTGTCTGATGTGCATATCAGTAAAAATCGAGGCTGTGATGTATAATGTAACCAGAGGACAGCATGTCAATTTGAAAACTAAGAGCTACAGAAACAGATCTCAGTCAGTGAGATATTGTCTGTCATTGAGATAAGAATAAACCAGGAGAGAGCTGTGCCGGTGGTTTCAATGACAGACAGGCAGAAAAAGAGCGTTTCGTGGCACACTGCTTCAAAAGGTGAGCTACTTTAAGGATAGGATAAGAATTTTGAGCACCAGAATCAGTAGAGTGTCGGAATATCATTAACAACCCTCAGTGCTGTAAGATGGATGAAGCCAGACTGGAAGGACATAAAGATATTAATGTCAGCTAAATGGACAAGAGCTCTTTCAATATTGTTAGCTATGAAAAACTGATTAATCGTTTTTGATGTTGTTGTTTTTCTTTTCTTGTTTTTTTCTTCTTTTTACAAAAAAATTGAGATTGTTCTATCAGTCTAATCCATGCAAAGAGAGGCAAAGGCAAAGCATCAGGTTGGAAAAGCGAGCAGAGATATCTGACAGGTTTTCAGGAGAGCAGGATAGAGGTGGAGACAGGAGGTAACCCACAGGATGATGAGTTCGACCTCATGCTCATTTCCCTGATAGAGAATGGACTGTCAGGAGTAAAAATAGAAAGAATGTGGACAGGGTGTTCAGGATAGAAATTCAATGTAGGAAGCCTGCTGGGTGTTGGTAGAGCAGAGGTACTAGAAGAAGTGGAAAAGTGTAGTGGCAGAGCGCTTTGCAGCTTCTAGCTGACACTGCTGACAGAGACAGGGGAGAAGTAGGAGGTTTGGGCAGCCTGTATTTAGGAAACTGCGGTTAGTGTGTGTTAAAGAATGGATAGCAGGACAGTCCATGGCTTTCAGTTTGCAATAGGATATACTAGAGAGAGTGGAAATCTAAAATTAAATTCAACAAACGTTTAACAATGTGTAGGAAAATAACGATGTCATTTAAAGTTAAAATCCTGATTATTTGTATTATTTGAATATTCAGCAAAATAGTTTTGTTGCAATTTATCATTTAAAGTAAGCAAGAAAAAAAAGGCCTTTCACCAGCCTGCAGCTGTTTCATAGTGATACTATAAACACTCAAAATGAATGAATGAATGAACGGCATGTACTAGAATGGCATATGAATTTATACAATCATATAGACAGTTAAAACTCTCAAGTGAGCTCCTGAGAGCTTACCCAGTACTGCAGTGAATTATGATTCATTATATTAGGACATTAAACATAATAAAAAAAAATCACATAATCACAATTTGAATACATATAATTGTGCAGACTTTGCACATGCATTATAGTAAAGTCACCAAACAACATGGCACATGCATGGGTAAATAGTTCAGGCAGATTAACTAGGCTATTTAGCTATTTATTCAGGCTTCTTCTTTTGGCTTTTCCCTTCAGGGGAAATCATCACTCTCCACCTATCCCTATCTCCTGCATCCTCAACACCTGCACCCACTAGCTTCATATCCTCATTTATTACCTCCATATGCCTCCTCTTTGGCCTTCCTCTTCGCCTCCTGCCTGACAGCTCCATGTCCAACATTCTCCTACCAATATACTCCCTCTCCCTCCTCTGAACCTGTCCAAACCATCTTAATCTGGCCTCCCTTTGAAACAGGGGGTTTGCAGGTTGTACTCGACAGCCTCTGATGTACTCATTCCTAATCTTGTCCAACCTCGTCACTCACAAAGAGAACCTCAACATGGTTTGTAATTTTAATGTAACACTGAACTGCACTGTTTGGATTAATACTTGTTAACTGTTACTTCAATCATCTTTAAATTAACACATTTAATACTAACACGTTATGTCTGTACTGAGGACTGAGCGATATGGATAATTTCACATCTTGAAAATGTGTTTTATATATATGAAGCCAGGTGTTAAAGGAGGGACCACACACAACACTCTGATAATTTTGTGGGTCTTTATTCCCCGACTAACCCGGGAGGGAGTTAACATTAATTTAGTTAAAACTTGGAGTTCCCAACAGTAACAAGTGACCCCCGTACAGCACAATCTTTGGAGTCTATGAC